>JAVIWC010000254.1:1200000-1687000 GCA_031894815.1 Creontiades dilutus
AGCCCCTATCTTTCGAGTGGTTGATTCTGCTTCTCTCTCTTCCCAATTCAAATCGACTTGATGATTTATTTTCAAGACGAGTTTCCGTCGGGTTCGGTAGTAAAAATGTTGTAATTGCGCCATATCCGACCAACAAATATGGACATACGGGAATTTCGAAATCGGATTGGACGTGAGTTGCGGGGCCAACTTTCTCGCCATTGGCTTCATTTCGATCACGTAACGGCCTCCGTAATAAGTGGGGACCAGTCAGATTATTCACGCCTGATGGTGGATGAATCGATGCGGCACCTATCGATTATTAGGTTTGAATTATGATCTGTGATTGCGGGTGATTTAGAGTATCAGGTAGATCAGTTCTAGAGTAATGTAACATCTGATCGAAAGTAAACAAGTTCCTTAACTACGAACACAAAGCTCTTTACCTTGGCTACTATGGTATCCGGATTTACGATAGTACCGGTCGAAACACCTCGTTATACAGGGAGTCCCATCTATATGGACCCATTAAGGAATTACAGCCATACGGTACGAGCTATCAAAAAATTGAACCGGCCTTTTCTATAGTATTTTCACTCTGCTTGAAGGTGGAGGAGCCCGTTTTTCATTTTTCTATGTTTTAGTGAATCATATCTTCGATTGAAACTTGAGGTTACCTCTTTACAGGACTCCAGGACATTGACTCCTGATTAACAGAAGTACAATCCAGTTCTTAACGACCGACCCGACAGTTACCCCCCCCCCCCGCTCAACACTCTTTCAACTAACCTTCGGGTGGGCTCCTTCCGCCCTTTGTTATCCCGGCATCACCACTTTTCCGTCCGCCCGAGGGAGTCATTCGTGTACTTGCCACCTTGGTAAGCACTAGCCTCTCTGGTGCTCTAGTTGAATCTACAGATTTTTCCAGGGAGTTGGTTAGGCTTAGTAAGTACCGTTTATGAACACAGAATGCGCTCACGTAAACCATTGTTAGCCCCCCCCCCCCCCCCCAGCCGTAGCTTCCATCTCTGTTTACTAGCTCCCCTCCTCTGAGCTAGAATCTCATATTTGTAGGTTGCATAGGCAATTTTTCATCTTCGGTACTTAAATGTGTAAAATTAATCATTTAAATGATCTGGCTGTAGAACTATAGAGGTCTACTGTCCCGTTTTTAGCGTAGAATACGCTTTAGCCATGGACTAACCAGCCGAAAAGTGTCACGCGGGAGTGGAACGAAAAAGGGTATGGTATCCAGGAACGAAAACGGTGACACGAGACCAATAAACATAAGAATATTTACATCCATGTGTAGTAGTTGCGACAAACCCGTTTGAAGTGAGTCATTTTATTTATGTAAATCGGAGTTTCAGTTGTTCGCGAATCGTCCTTCGGTTCGACAATGAACGTTCGATGATCATCGTTGAACGTTCAGCGTTCAATCGAGGCTAAAGCGTATTCTACGTTCCTATACTTGTGGCAGTAGTCTCTAAATAAAAGCAAAAGGGGGTCCAGGGAGTTTTATTTTAGTTTTCGATCCGACGTCGAATTTGGGAGAGAAAATGCACTGTTGAAAAAAGTTTTTTATAGACTTTGTTTCGGAGTTATTTCACTTTTTGCGAACTACAAAAATCGATGAAGTCTTTTAGAAAAAAACGCTTTTCTCCAATTATCTTCAATATTTTCTAAATTTTGACCACATTTTTGAATTCAGCATCAAATTTCCTATCAACAGAAGCCAGTTTCCATCATCAACAATCATCATCAGAGGATTGACATTTCAGTTCTTGCATCAAGTGGTAGTAAATAAATAGTATATATAAATTTCACTAGACAAGTTTTATTGGTAGAAGCAAGGGGGTATATTTGAAATGTAGGTAATTTTAGTAGAATAAATAGTGCCATTAAAACTTGCATAGTAAAATTTGTGTGTGCACTGCTTATTTACTACCGCTTGATGCAAGAATTGAAATCCTCAATCAATCAATCCCCTGATGATTGTTGTTGATGATGGAAACTGGCTCCTGTTGATAGGAAATTTGATCGTGATAAATTTTAGTTTGTACCAAATGCCGTGAAGAAAGACAGGACAGTTTTTCAATTTAAATTCCATTGAGTTCGTAAACCTAGCTCAGCGATTTTCGATTACAAGACGGAAACGTTGAGAATTGAAATTGCTGTCTCACCCAAATGGAGTTCGTTCACCCATCGAGCAGAGAGCAACTTTATTGACTACTGAAAGAAAACAGGTCTAGGTGTACAAAATACAACCTCGACATCTTTCAACTAAACATCATTTTACCGGTTAAACGCTTCACCTCACGCGAACGGGTAATCAAACAAATAGAAATGAGACTCCGGAAAAGGTTTACCACTGAAACTAAACGTTTAGCGAGAAACAATTAGTGAGAAATCACGCTAGTGTGACTCGAGCGGGAAGGTAATTTTCTGTTAGGAGCGGCGTGCCGGGTTCTTCCTCACTTTGAAAGGCGGGAAATCTCTGTTCCTGGATAAAGATTCAAACTCGGAGAAATTTCTTCTCGCGGTAAACCAGTTGTAAAAACGACTTTTCTAGTAATCAACGTGACTTAATTGCTGTTGTAATTAAACGATTAATTACTGTAATCGAGGGTTACGATCATTTGACGTTACATGACATCGCGAGGAACGGATTCTGGCGTGAAGTGAGTATCTGAAAATCAGGAACAAATTAAAAAATGAAAAAATTTCTAATCGTGCGGCATGACCAGGTCGGTAAAATTACCTAACATCTTATTTTTACTTTCTTATTTTAATCAAATGTTTATGAAAGTTGAATACAGTGTGCGTGGAAATCCCAAGTCTCAAGCCGCAGTGGCAACCCTGTCCACGGATTTATAAAATCCCCTGGCTACCCTATCAATCGTCCGTAGATTACAGCAACGATCGTGCGAAGTTGCTGTTAATGTTGCTCGACTGTTGGAATGGCTGTCAACAATCAAGACAATTAAAAACGCGCTAATGGGATACTAGTTATCTGAAGATAATGGTCAGGGAAACTACACAAATTGCCCACCAGGACGCCAATATTCTTCAAGTTCGACACTGGCGTACATTGCGGCGATCCCCTTCACTATAACGGACTAAGTCTCTCGCGAAAAAAATAATCTTAAAGCTTCTTTGGGTTCGGTTAAGGATAAAATTTACGTTCAGGATAAAAGTGGGGTTTATAAACTAAAATGTTCATGTGGGCTACTGTGGTCAAATTGGTCGGAAATTTAGGGAACGAATAAAAGAGCATGAAAAGGATTTCAGGGACAACAAAGGTGATTCTGTCTTTGCAAATCATCTGAATGAGTCCAATCATAGCTTCATTTTTGATCTGACAAACAGGCAATATGTAGAATTTCCTCACTTCTGCCCAAAGGGGCATGTTGGATGTGCTAGAAAAATTCTAAATTGTTTAGAGTGATAGTTCAGGAAAATGTTTATTTGAAGTTATTCCTCAAAATATTTCTCCGTTGGTGGGCTCATTTTTGCAGTAGGTTTGGCTTAGTGAGCCTTAAGTGGCATTGGTTGATCTACCCTGTCCCTTTCACTTCCCTGAGCCAATAGGATTCAATCTCCTTTCACCTGGGCCTATATAAGATGTGCTATTTGTGATGTACTTTCAGTTCATGTTTGTTTTTGATGATGACCTAACCGTCGAAATTGATCTAACTGTGTACTCATAATTTTCATGGAAATATAGACAACGTTCTATTTTTTCCGTCCCCCCCCCCCCCTGTACTACTTTTTTAATTTTAGGTTCAAGTGCCAAATATTAGAGAGTTATTGGTTTAAACGGGATGAACTGCACGCGACATTAAGGAAACGTTAACAACGGGCCCGTGAGAGTGCCTCGTTTCACGCCACTCGTCTGCCAACCGGGACGGGGCTCTTTAGAATGTAGTTTCCTGTGACTTAACACTACTGCATACTCGCTTTCAATTGTTATTCGGTTACAATTCGATCACATTCTAATTGTTGAAATCGCGGAATCGGGAGCCTGGGAAATACAGCGGAACTGGGAACTTGTGTATAAATGGACGCGTTGATCACAATCATAATGCAACGATTAGATTATACTAGTTATCTGTCGTTCCTGATGTTTTCGAAGTTCTCAAGCGTGGATGTGGGTATAGATGGGAAGTTTCTATCGCAACAAGGAAAAACGGTTATTATGGCAGAGGGACATAAATAAACAAGAATCAACCCCGTCAATACGAGAGGACTATCGTCACGATGTTACCGATGTAACCATGTTGTAAATCTTTTGAATCAAACTAAGGCTTTATTCGTCTACATGGGTTATTAGAAAATAATTTCTAATAAGTTAATTACAGAACAATGACAAGTGTTAAGTCACGTATGCAAACTCAAAACTAAAAAACGTGATTAACGAATTCATGTGGAGTTGAATCACACCACAAACCAAAACTAAGCATGTTGGATTCGGGTACCAATTAAAACTGCACCAGTTACTTCCCCCTTTTGATGCACCTCCTTCCCCAGTTCGATTCACGAAGTTTCCTACAAATGAGTTTCCTCTGTAAAGGCTAATGGATAAAACACATGATCTAGCAAATAATAAAGTTTTCTTGAAAAGGTACCTACCCAGATATCTCCAAGTTGCTGCCCGCGTTTCTCAGATCGCCAATAATCTTATCACGCCAAATCAAAAGTACGAACAATCCTTATATTACTTCTTTGGAATTTTGATTTCAAGTGTGTTTTTGTGGGGGCGTTAACCAAAAAATTAAGTAACATCTGTTTCACCCGAAAAGAATAAAGCAAACTGCATCCAAACCGCTCCGTTGCAGTGGAAGTGTCACTCCGTTACTTTTCATCGCGAGAAAATCGTTCGCTACTCTTTGGAAACCTGTCAATATACCTCAACACACCACGCTGTCAAATTAACCCTTCAATCTCTCCCTATCCCATAAAACTACAATGCAATCGATTTGTCATACTAACAACAATCGTAATGGATTGAGAGGTAGGTGGGCACCCGAACACGCACTGTTTGCACCACAGGAACTTGTTCAATTCACATAGCGATCTAGCAGAAACAAAGCTATGCAATAAATAATAATATGGATTGTCATTTTGTTGATTAGGTAACTTGACTACAAGAAAAACACAGAGTTTGATGAAGAAGAGTATTCTATTTCTACAAAAATTGAAAGAGTTACAGCGTTAAATCGATTTCGTCCTTTAGATCATCATCTATAACTAAATGTACATTCGAAAATACAGTGATTATATAGTGACAGGTGAAAGGGAGCTTCGATCCCATTAGTCAAGAGGTGTAGGGAACATCCAATCAAGTGGTTTCTGTGAAAGGAGACCACAATTCTATTGGTCCGGGGAGGTGAAGGGGGTCGAACAATATTGAGGAAAACCAGCTTTGCTTTTTCATTTGTCCATTTCTTTCATTTTTCTTATTTTTATTGTATTAACTTTATCAGTTTTCCCGAACAGATCTCTCTGAGGTGGTAAATGTTTGAATGGCGATATTCCTACCCTATTAATAGGTTCATTTCTAAAATAGCTTTGCTTTTTCATTTTTCCTAGTTTTGTCTTATTACCATTATCTGTTGTTTAACCCAATATTATTCACCTCCCCGATCAATAGAACTGTGTCTCCTTCACTTTCACAGAAACCACATGAATTGGGTGTTCCCCACAATTCTTGACCAATGGGTTTGAAGCTCCCTTCTACCTGTCACTATATAACCACTGTTTTCTCGAATGTACATTCAGTTATTGTTCTTTGATGATGATGACAAAATTGGCAAATTTGATTCAACGCCATAACTCTTTTAATTTTTGTGGAAATAGACTAATTGACTACGTTTTCTTCCACAAACTCTATGTTTTTCTTGTCATCATGGGTTTCCACAATTTCGTCGCGAATGATTTAGTGTGTCTCCCATGAATACGAACCTTACCTCGAAAAATCTCAACAAATCTTAGTTTACGCACCTCCACGTCGCTTTATAAGACACGCTGACGTGCTCATTTGACAACTCGACGTTTAGCGTCCGTTGATCGCACTAAGAAGATGGACGGTGCTGCGTTCAACCACTGAAAACTGCTGTTCTGATATTCAAAACTTGATTATTGTCAAATCTCCTCATATTAATCGTAGAGTATTAAAACTCGATGAAACTGGATAAAAACTAGTATTTTAGCTTTTGAAAGAATTCCCCTGGAGAAACTTGAGTTTTCTACCACGTTCATGTACCTCATAAACATTTAACCATAACAAATTTTAACAACAAAAAGCAACATTTAACCTATATGTAATGCAATGGTTTTCTTCGCAGTAAGTAAAATTGTGCGTGCCTTGTTGATGTTTTTGTTGGGTCGTGTGATTAACGCGGTTTAAAATACTCCGTTGTAGATAGGAATGGCGATGATTTATGTGCATGTGGAGGGGAGGGGGGGGGGAGGTTTAATTCGTTTAGTGAGTGAAACTGGTGCAACTCCCGTGCGTCACCGCATCACGTGCGATACGGGATCACATGCGACGCTGCATGTTCTCATCGCATGTTCCGGATGGCAAATGTTTGGGGGGTTTCGCGAGATAATTACTTTCCTTCTACCGGCTAGTATACAGGGAAAGGGGAAGGGGGTTGTTCTCTCGGCAGGTTGACCTCACTGCAGGCTGATGACTCAACTCTCTTCGCCTTCGGGTGATTTTGATTATTCACTCGGAAAACAAGGGGGGGAAGCGCATAAGTGGAAGCGATGCCTTCGCGTCAGCGTTTGCTTGCCTACCTGGCCCGCTCTAGCTCCTAGAAGCTTCCGTGCGGAAACAATTTACTACAGCAGATTCTCCGTAAAGGTTGATACAACCTTTGGCGATGTCAAAAAACATCTGCGAAGTAAGGTGTTGCTCATTGCTGCACGTATGCACAGTAACACCAATGTTAAGGGATGGCCCAACAATTCTAATATAACGTGCTGTTAACAACAACCTGACGAACCACGACCCAAGAGTCCAGTATTAAGGGTTCTCTCCGGTCATGGCGGAAGTGGCGGGAAATCACCCGCGGGGGTCAGAACACTCGTATAAATAAGACCGGACCAGCCCAAGAGGGTTCACCCAGACCCTCTCTCTTGATTCCGTCATTCTGTCCTAATTTAGGACTCCTAAACCTACTCCACCCGATAAAAGTTATCCTTAAATGAATAGGTGTCGTAGCTGCTCTGCTTGCTCCACCTATCTCTTCAAGTCGTTGGTGTTAAACTTACTCCCTCTTATTTACAGTGCATCTAGGTTCCTCGGAACCCCTGCTCCTGTTCAAAAGGGTGTAGCTGAATTACTTGCTCCTCCACGGGTCGTATCTGGCGCTCGAAATGAATTCAGATGATCTTGCTCCAGGGTCTCTTCCCCTTCAAGGAAATACGTAAATCTCTTATCCAATTCAACTCATACAAATAGTTCACCCATTCAAAATTTCGCAACCCAACACCAAATTTTCATCCGTTCGAGTTTGATGTCACCTTGAATTCACTATGCCAGAGTCGGGGACTTTGTTTGAGTTTATCACAAGTTCTGGGGCAGAGACTTTTCGATTAGTGAAGTTAATGTGAACTGACTTGGATTCGTTCAGCTTTATTCTCCACTTCTGAGTCCATTGTTTAACCTTGGTGGCGGCTTCTTGCTGTGAAATATCTGGGTATGACTCTCGATTCAAAATTACTGTGGAGCCTACACATCGATAAGAAAAAGGAACTAAAACTTAAATTCAGGAAAATGTATTGGCTGTTGAGAGCGGATTCCTGTCTATCACTTCACAATAAACTGCTCATCTACAAGCAGATTTTACGTCCTATTTGGACCTACGGGATTAAACTCTGGGGCTGTGGCAAAAAGTCTAGCGTAAAGAAAACACTAACTTCTCAGAACAAAATCCTGAGAGGTGTGGTTGGTGCCCCCTGGTTCATGCGAAATGATGATCTTCATCGAGACCTGAGGTTGGAAAAACGCCTCCACCAGCACGAGAACCCGGGGATGCTCAACGTTTTGGACAACGAAGGAGAACTGCGGAGCCTCAAGCGAAACAAGCCACTGAGCCTGATTGTGCTGTGCAAGTTATAGTGGTATAGTTGTCTTAGTTTTGCAGTCCTATTCTGAGGTTTAGGTTTGCTGAAGTCCCACCCTGCATACCGTGTCCACTTATGAGATAAAATATTGCTAGATGATGCATCTTACAATTAGTTGCAATTAAAAAACCAAGAAAAAAACTCTGAATTCACAACAACCAAAAATGTCAATGATTTTGTTGTTATTAACTTACTCTAGTAGCCGAGTAGAGGACAGAATAACAAGTCTGCCTGTATTCTGATTTGATATGGATACGTAAAATAGTGACAGTGATTGGTAGTAGTGTGCAGAGACGCGTTTACTCAATCATTTTGGTTTATTTTCAATAATAAACCATTTTAATCGCTCTTGAAAAAAAAACGGTTTTGCAGCCGAAACTGATGGTTTAGTATTTCAAAGAATGTGTAATCTCAAATCTGCCGTCAGAAATATATAACTCAATTTCTCGTCGATATAGTGAATGAATCAAAAAATAAATTTTTGAAAAATCCATGTTGGTCCGACAACGCCAATTCAATATCACAAAATATTTTTGCCACTACTTAGTTATCAAATGAAGTCACTTTGATAACTATCAAAAAAGTCAAGTCGGTTAACAAGGATGTACGAAAAGAACTGACTGAGGAACTCCCTGTCAACGTAGCTCAAACGGGAAAATTTTGTATGGAGGGGATTTATGGTGAAAATTTGCGTTTTTTGGTTTAATTGTTTTTGTTTTGATTGTAGTAACCAGTGATGTAGTGAACGTGGATACTGGAGTGAACTCGGGAAACCCCAGGGTTTATAGGGGATACTACGGGTGACTGGCCGTTAACCAGAAAAAAACGCTTGCAAAACCTTTACGGCTTTATTATTCAAAGCAGCTTGCATTCAATTTGAAGTCCATTAAAGGCTTTAACTTTGTTCACATAGCGATTATTGAATTATCAAACAATGATCAATCCAAAAGCGGCGAGTATTTTGGTTGAGAACCGATTTACGTGCTCTTGCATATCTCCTGAGTCAAAATGGTTTTCAAGAGGTAATGTCTAACACCGAAAAACTGTTCATGATCTAAAACTATTTCAGATACATCTGAACAAAACTGTTATAATTACATAACAACAAACTATGCGAGTCCTTTTCATTTTACAACAGGTGATTGTGCCTGATGAGGGCAGTCATCACGGCGTCGAAATATTGCATACATTCAAAAAAATTTATTGTTTGGTTCATTGTGCGATGCTTTTCGATTACAGTTGTCGATACATTCTTGAAAACAACTACTCAAAACTCCAATAACCCAGTAATTTTCTTGTTCGAGCAAAATCAGCTTTCAAGCGTCCATGTTTTTCAACCTCTGTTTCGCACCTTTTTCTCCTAAAAATCCCCGCAGAATGGAATTTGCGCGTTTGTACGAAAACAGACGACTCACAAAACTGTTTTGCTATACAATTTCAGAAACATACTATTGAAAATCTGCGTAGAATGTCTTTATAATATAGTAACAAACCTTTGTGTAACGAGTTGCAGCGATTTTTCTCTCTAATATTTGCGGTAATTTTGCAAGAACTACGTCGTTGCCTTCATAACCGATGGATCTCATTCCGCCGCAAGGACACCAACGAATCAAAACGCCGGAGCTTGACGCCTGATTTACATTTCTCACTCGACCAGGCTTCAACACGCGTGATAGATATTTTCTTGATTCAAAATACGACTAATCCCCGACTCAAATGAATAATTCATGCTCTTAAAATTGGTAATGTTGTATTTAAAAGTAAAGAAGTCCCGGATTAAGGCGTTACTGTTATCGTGTCACCCCATAGCCAAGACGTTTTCATGATATTGATATTTAAATCCACTGTTTGATCTGTGCCTTGAAATAGAATTCCTTGTTTTTAATTGAATCGCGTTTACTTGAGCCCGTTTGCGTGGGCTGGACGCAACGCTGGCGTTTCGCCCGGTATTCAGTAATCTCGCGGGATTAGTTTTGTTTGATATTGAAAAACGGTGTAAATTATTCCACAGAGGTTTAGTACTTGTGTGTTGGAATAACCCTTCTAGGTAAATCAGTGTTTTATGTATATTTGATGCATAAATAATATTTTGTAGTCGGTGATATATCATCTGGACTCGGCGCCGTGCGTCTCCATATGTTGTAATTGCATTTTAAGTACCATCCAAAGATATTTACTTGTATTTCAGGTGGGTCGATCGATTGGAAATGGGATTAGCCACAGGGTGATCACTGTGTCTTCATATACCAATCTATACTAGTTCCTATGTTGGCAATATAAGCCTATATCAAAATACCAACAATAGTGTAATATACTGTATTCAGACACTACCTGCAAAAGCGAAAATATAACGAATCAAATCCAGCGAGACAATATGAAAAACTGACCTGCTCTTCCTTTGTTGGCAATTAAATTTTAGTTCGGTAGATCGATTAGGTACGAAGTTGGGTTACATACCTTGTACTGACTTCTAGTTGCTTCAAAGACAATTGGATGATATTGCCTTAAATATAACTCCGGTAACACACTCGTTTACTCCAGTGGCTGTCCTAGACTTACATTTCGGGGGGGGGGGGTCATTGTTGGAAAATGTAATACATTTTTTTATCAAACCAAAGCCAAGTCCTTACCTAAAGACTCAGTTTAATTCATATTTAATCACTTCACTTGACGGTTTTTTATCCAGGTTAAAATTAACAGAAAACAGAGGAAGAAAAAAGTGTGTTTGCAAAATAAGCTTATTATAAACCATAAAATTAAAAATTTCAGGGGGGGGGGGGGGTCATGAACCCCTGGGACCGCCCATGATTTACTCGTCCCTTGTGTGAAAAATAAGTTATATCAACATTCCTACTATGGTCTTTTTTTTTCGGGGTCTCTACCGTGGCATACCGACTAAAAAACACCGTTCCTCTTCTTTGAAGACTGTCCCGGGACTGCTTTTTGGGATTACTTCGGGACAGTCCCCTTTTTACCCCAGTGAGGGTTCCTCCTGGTCTTCACTACTTCTCTACTTCTACCCTGGCTCATTCCCAGCTTCTGTTCACTTCCTTCTCTTTGAGCACCATGGTAATAAACGTGTTGACTGTACTCTAGTTCTGTTTCTGCGCTGAAATCACCTATTACTCCAACCCCTTCCTGCCTTTGCTGCTGCCATTTTGGGCATACGAAGAATGTGTGCTCCACATCATCGTCCCCCATTCGGCAGTACCCAAGGAAGTCTACCCTATTTTCTCTAGGAACGACTGATAGTAACCATGCCCCGACTGGAACTGGGTCAAATAGTAATTAACGTCGCCCTAAAAAACACCTTGCTTCTCTTCCTTTAAGACCGTCCCGGGACTACTTTTTGGGATTACTTCGGGACAGTCCCCTTTTTAACCCAATGAGGGTTCCTCCTGGTCTTCACTACTTCTACCCCTCATTCATTCCCAGCTTCTGTTCACTTCCTTCTCTTTGACCACCATAGTAATAAACTTGTTGACTGTACTATAGTTCTGTTTCTGGGATGAAAACACCTATTACTCCAACCCCTTCCTGCCTTAGCTGCTGCCATTTTGGGCATACGAAGAATCTGTGCTCCACATCGTCGTCCCCCATTCGGCAGTACCCACACCTTGCCTCGGAAGTCTTCCCTATTTTCTCTAGGAACCGATAGTAACCATGCCCCGACAGGAACTGGGTCAAATAGTAATTAACGTCGCCCTGTTTCCTCTCCGTCCATTTTTGCACTTCCCCGATCAGAAGTGCTGTCCACCTTCCTCGTGTTTCTGCTGCCCATCTCTGCTGAAATTTTTGCAGGGTCTCTGCTCTCTCCTCTTTTTTTACTGCTCTGGCAGCATGTTCTTGCTTTCTGGCAAAACCCCGCTTCCTCTCATCAGCCAACATCGTACCCTCCTTCCACCCAGTCTGTACATAGCCGCTTGGGCTTTCCCAGACCTCATTATTCCTATCCATCTGGTCTTTTATTCAGTCGGAATCCCTGCTATGGAGTGCCAGTATGGTTCAGTTTACTTCGATTTAGATCCGTAAATTCCATTATTGTTTATATTTCTTATTTTCTTGGCTACTGTTTGTTACTGTTTAATGGTTTGAAAATGATATTTGATGATGCTTCTGTTATGTGCGTTGGGCTGCTAGTGTTCTTTTTTCTTTGAGTATTTCTTTAGTCATTTTTGTGAAGACCTTCCAAAGTTTTTTCCTTTGCGGTATTGCGTCTGTGTGTGTTGTTGTAATGCTGGTCAATGGTGCTCTGAATGTGTTGAATCTGTTGGATCCTCTCATCAGCCAACAGGTCGATTGGTACAACACCTGCAATAACCTGGGCCGCTGGTCCAGACACAGTCCTATACGCAAGGCACCCCTCCTTTGGACCGCCGCCATCCTAGAGGCATACTTTTCGTATCTCAGCGCCTCTGCCCAGATTTCCGCCCCATACAACATGATGGCCTCCGTTGCCCGCATGAGCAACCTCCTCTTCGCTGGTGATGGTCCTCCCACATTGGCCATGAGCCTACAACTATGGTCCAATAGGTATACTGTATATGGTCACGATGTAGAAATCTAAATATCTCAAAACAGATTTCCACGAAGTACTGTTTTTTATTCTTATTTTAAAGTTTTAAACCATTGAAATAGCTTCATTTTCCCTGTGAATTCGCTAAAACGCTTCTGGGATAAATTCAGACCGGCGGATAACGCTGATTTCTGGCTCATTTAAAACTCTTATCTTCTCGAACCAATTGTGGTACTAATACAATGTCAAGAGTCGGCTAAATGTAGCGAGTTACCAACAGATTCCGAAAATCCTCTTCGCGCCGCGACAAACAACTCCATCTCGAGTTTATCAACCGGGCTGCAAGAAAAAACGGAGAGCAGGTGACGCAACGATTTCCGGACGTTGAAATAATACGGTGGGTAATTTGATCGGCTGTAGCAGTTGACGGATTTCATAGGGGTGCATTCTCAGGTACCGTAATCAGTGTGGTAAATGACGCGTTGGGTTCTGGATTTTTCACCATTTAATATACCCTCCGATAGAATTAATGGCCCGTATATATACCGTATATTTCCCTAACGTGCCACCCGACTACTTATTAAATCGGGAGAATATTGCCGTTTAATGTTACGGATTATTGCGAAGTTCTCTGATCTAATTTGTTCGATAAGTGGACGAGGTGGGTACCATTGCACTCTTAGCTGTTATAGGTCAAATGACAGAAGTGATGCAGAATCCGCTGCATATTATAATTGATTAATAATTATTAATCACAGCTTCATCTAGTTTACCGTTTGCGCGTACGGAACTATGAAGATGATGGATTTTCATAGCGCTCTAGCGGCTCAACTATGAACATCCGTTAACAATAGAAATCCAGACAGGTCATTAAGTGTTAGGCTTTTGACTTGAGAACAGGAGGTTCTAACCCAGCAAGATGGCAAATAAATTTGGTTATTGACGCTCTAACAGATTCTGATATATTCTGTCCAACTAATCTATTATTGAAAGAATTGATCTGGACGCTCTAGCGGCTCCAACTATGAACATCCGTTAACAACATACATCCAGACAGGTCATTAAGTTTTAGGCTTTTGACTTGAGAACAGGAGGTTCTAACCCAGAAAGATGGCAAATAAATTTGGTTATTGACACTAACAGATTCTGATATATTCTGTCCAACTAATCTATTATTGAAAGGATTGATCTGGGCGCTCTAGCGGCTGAACTATGAACATCCGTCAACAACAGAAATCTAGACAGGTCATTAAGTGTTAAGAACAGGAGGTTCTAACGCAGTAAGATGGCAAATAAATTTGGTTGTTGACACTCTAACAGATTCTGATATATATTGTCCAACTAATCTTTTATTGAAAGGATTGATGTGGAATATTTTTCATTTTTGAAATGGGAACTGAGCAAGCGTCTGGACCACCAAACTAGAAAGAACAGAAGGTTACGGGAAAAACTTTGAAAAGACGAAGAAAGGTGCCGTTGCGAACGCAGAGCAACGCACGGTCTCAGATCTTTGATAACAGACATTTGGAAACTTTTGAAAAACTTATCTAATGTTTGATTATTTTTGTGTCCCTCTGTTGATAGATACTCGAAACAATGTGGAAGCAACAGCCCAATATTCAAAACAATAGTTCATCAGACAGTCGCTAAATCACTCTCGGCATCCCTCCTCTTCATTCTTAAGTTTACTTCGTCTACCGTAGCTGCCCGTCACGTCGCCATATTGTATATACGTACATTAACTCATAGAATAAACAGAAAATGTTTAATTTTTAACGTGGAACATGCTTAGCCTTGGAGTTACTCGTCGTAAAAACGTCAAAACGTTTTACTTGGAGTAAAAACGTCACGCGGTGTTGTCTCGAAATTTTGATATGGTTTCTACTTGGATCTAACTAACTCATTTCGTTCCTACGAAACCTCATTGTTGCCATTTTTGATCGTACGAAAATCGTTCACCAGTCGATGGAAAGCCCTCAATTTGTGCATAAATTATATATGTACAGGGCAGAGGTTGAGGGACTTGTTTTCCTCCGATATATCGATATTTATCTATCGATGATGCAAGGGCCAATAGTATCAGATATCGATAGTTAGTGACCAATATTTTTTCCGATATATTTTTTTAACCGATATATCGGCTTCATCTGATAATATCACATACTGACATATTGACTCATAAAATAATATCGATCGTCGGGCTGGAATATCGATATCTATCCAGGGATAATAACCATAGGATATCAATTAGTGGTTTTGGCTGCAAGTCTGAGTCTTGGCCCAAGACGATAAAAATAGAAGAAGAAGAGTAGTGGTTTGGAGGTTCCATAGGAAAATTGGAAGATTGCGGTTGTTGACAACAACTTGTAAAAATAATAATACATTAAACTGAACATTGTTTCAATTTAAAAATATTTTATCTTAAATAAGAAAAGGCTTAGGTGTATCTCAAATCTATTGATTACTATTAATTATTTTCTTTTTAAATCAAATTTGAACTTCTGCTAACTCAAATGTGGCATTTGGTCTACTAAGTGCATTAAATACATAAATTTTATTGAACTTTTTAACCAATATTTTTCTGAATCTATCGATATTTTGGTCGATACTATCGGTAGTGCCTACTATCGATTATTAACCTACGATATATATCGGCATCGATATTTTAACGCCGATACTATCAAACATCGATATATCGAGATTTTATGTTCGATGGCCATCCCTAGTTTTGACTTACTGCAATGTGAATCAAAGATCAGACCATAAACTGGATAATGGAACACTAATATGTAAAGAGTATTCCTAATTGTGTTTAATTTGCAAGTATTCATCATGCTAATCCTTTCAATTTTTTTGCAGGTAAGTTGAATATGGACCGTCTCCTTCTGGAAAACTGTAAGTAAATAAGATTTATGCAAAAAAGGTCGATTTGTAGAAGAAAGAATTTATTTTTTCAATACAATTTCTACTTTTACATGTAAAATTTATCACTCATAATATAACACTTGGTGATAGTGTTATATGTATCTGCCTCTTAATGCTTTTTTCGATCTTAAGTCACTAAAATGACCATAACACTCTCAAACTAATCTCTCAAATCAACATTGAGTGTACGTTAAATTTCTTATCACTTCAGGGCAAAATAAGAATTTCAACCTGACGTAGGAAGTGACAAATTCGTGCGATGATCAAATTTCGAGAATTAATTAACAAAAGGCTACTTTTTCATCATTTTAAATTATTACTAGTAAGAATTCACTTGAGGACCCATATTTATAGGAAATTGTTTGTTTGTTATTTCCTATTAAATCCCCAAGGATTGTCTTTTTTGGGGACACCCTGTATATCACACCTTTTATAAGGTTTAGAGTTGTCGGAATATTTGTAAATCGTACACAAGTGCCCTAACTTGAATTTAATGTACAGCTCAAGGTCTACTGCGGAGAGTTGTGTTTCTTACGAACTTCATTGCAATCCGATCTATTGTAACCAATGCGCGTGCGGGAACGTGAAACTAATGTTTGACTCATGAGTTGGTTCCAATGAAAATCCCTGGGTGGAATATTTCACCTCAGAACTCGAAATGAAAATTAAATAAATTATGAAATGCGCTGAGGTGACCCCCTTCCATTCCCTTGACGGCATTCAACTTCCTACAATTTTCAACTCGTTGCCAATCATGCGATACCCTTCACATCGCAACTCTTTGGAGAGTTCCACACTTTAACCTTTCAGTTGAATGAACGAAACAGATGAAATTGCGCGATGGCGAAACGCCGATACCATTCGATCAATTTCAAAAACATTTTTAGGATTTACCTTATCAAGAAATGAGATTACTTGGGTAGTAAAACTCAATTTTAACTTTGATCACTGCATGGCTTCAAATTTACATCCACAGCTATAAAAATATAATGGAAGACGGAAATGTTAGAAACACCCACAATAATTATCCATTAAACCGAGCTATGAAAGAAAACTATTAGAGCTTCACTAATACCCGACGAACATCGCTTTTTACGATTGCCAGTCTATCATGAAGACTCCAATCAATATTCGATGGCTTCATGTCAATGTCTGCCTTTGTATCTCTGTTAAGTTGTTTTTGTCTGCCAGAATAAAATTGTCTGACGAGCGCTTCGATTTTCTGTGTTAAACTCTGTTTAGTCGGCGATGAAGCATTCGACAACTGGAACGAACCATTAAACGATGCAGAATTGAACTGTAATTAGTCTTTTTTGGTTGTCTTTCATAGCTTGCACTCTCGAATTACGTTTTCCTAGAGACGTCGTTTATTCGGGTAAAGGATTTTATGTTTCGGAGAGGAGATTAATTTTCGTTGCATAACTTAGCTTTCATCTTCTACTTTCAATTCGAGAATGCTTCTCGAAGATGGTGAGAGCTTATTATACAATAAGCTACATGATCCGTGGTGCGCTACTCATACAGATGGTGTAAAGTAAGCCAAAAGTGTGTGACTCTCTTATCTTTTGTCGGTATCTTCAGCAATACAGAATTTTCATCCGGCACTAGGTGGAGTTGGTCAGCTGCTAGGTTCCCATCCAGCTTCTGATGTTCGACATACAGCAAGCCATACTCTCTTATGGTTGACCAAAAGTCTGCAACTTTTCTCCTCAGCAATACAGAATATCTTTTCTCCACTTGGTGGAGATATTTGGAGCCTATAATGGTAGGCCAGGGTAGTGCGACTTTTCAGTTCTTTAATCAGTGACTTCAATTATATCAAATCTTCGTCCTGATTGGCTCCTATTTAATCAGTAACTTCCTCGGTATCGAATCTCAACCCTGAACTAGATGGAGTTAGTCATCTGCTAGGTTGATAACTGTCCAGCCTCTGATGTTCGATTGCCCGATTCTCCTTACACAACCTCTTTTACGACTTCCCATCATGTTGGTGTGCAGTAAGCAATCTTGCATCCTCTCTAGGATGTAACTCTGGGATCCCAAGCATTCCACGAATTAACCACATTGCTTACTGGTTTTGTATTTGTACATGTGATATGCTATATTTTGTCACTATATGTACCTATTATCCCGCTTAGTTTACTTGTCAACGTTAAACTGGGACATAACCGTGAGTCGTTTAATTTTTAAAAACCGTTCAAATTTCTGATCGTATTTGGTCTGTGTACTACGATTATTGGGATATTCCATCCACGAAGTACATGTATATTTTACAATTTGTTGAGCCATTGCAATAGCTTCATGTTCTTTTTGTTGAATTATTTACCAACCGTATTAAAATGCTCTAGACTGGATTTGATAAAGAGAAATTGTTGCATAGTTTCGTTTTGAAAAGTCGCTATGAGGTGAGGAACAACCCGTTCTAAACGATCGGTACGATGAACAGAAGGATTTCCAATGGCTCTCCCTTAGCACTAATTGTTATGATTTCCTGAAACGCACTTGGGTCGTAATAGGGTATTATAACGGAGGCTACCAGTATTCACCGCGTCTGCGTTATCACAGATTCCGATGTATTTATCCAACTGATCTATGAATTACTATGATAGGATTGATTTAGGATATATTTTGATCTTCGAGACCACCAAGACCTATACCTAAACAGAACACCTGACCTCCGGACTAACAATGAAATGCGTTGATTATTCGAGCAGGGTGCCACTGCGCAAGCTGCAATGGGTGATCTTTAGTACTGCCCCCCACTTTCAGAAAGACATAATTTCACTATAGTAACTTAGTTTCCTATATTCTGGGTGGTTTTTAGAAACTTCAGGATCTCCTCTTTTATTCCTTGTGATTCAAAACTGTGTTCAGTGCAATCACACCCAAATAAAATCGTTTCGAAAAAATTGGGGGCAGTACTAAAGAATTTCCCCAGTCAAAAACTTTAGTACTGCCCCCCAAGGCATTTATCAAGAAAAATGATCGAAAACAACACTCAGTAACGAAAGAAGAGAGAAGAGAGTGATTCCCAAATCACCCTATCAAGACAGTAGAATGATCGGCGGGCTATAAAATTCGTCAATAAAAAGTGGGGGGCAGTACTAAAGTTTTTGACTGGGGAAATTCTTTAGAACTGCCCCCCACTTTTTTTTGGATTCAATAAACCCCATTTTCGCTTAACTTTTACCGAAGCATGATCCAAGGTGATTAAAGTTCGATTTCCGACGTTTCTAAAAACCCCCACCAACTTGGGGAAATGCAATGTTTTAGCAAAGCTACGGTGTTCTGAAAGTGGGGGGCATTACTAAAGAACACCCGCTGCAATTATGTGGAGCTGTAAACATATAAATTATGTTCGAGTATAAACTGTTCATTCAGATGGCAAATCCTGCGTAACTAAGTGGAAATTCACTCGGAAAATCGTAATTACGAATGGTAGTGTGATAGTTCGTCTTGGACGTTCGTCGCGGGGGAACGCGTGGAGTTGGCGTAAGAAGTCGCCCAATAGACCTAGTTTAGATCAATGGCCAGATATAAATTATGCCTATTCAGCATCTATTAAAACTCAAGTGGAAGGCAGACTGGGCCGAGAGCGGTCTCTCACCAGCTCATGTCGCCCGCATGTCCGTGATTTGGTGACAAAGTGGAGGTCGGGTCCTTCCTGTCACAAGCCCCTCGCCGGGAGGTGAGATGTATCGCGACCTCCCGTGTCGTTGACCTTGGCTTTGACAAGTCCCTATCAGATCGGCCTATGGAACCTGATTGAGTGCTTACGTTCTTACGGTCACACAGCTAACATTCCTTCAAAACCTCTCACTTAGCCCTAATGCGTAGATTTCGGATATAACTCACAAAAACGACATTACATTGCTTTGCAACAGTTGATTTGATTATCTTGACGTTAGGAGATTTTTGCTATGTCCAAATAATAATTTTAAACTTCAGGAAACATACTTTTTCATGTCTTTTTGTATTCCGGATTGAATGAAACCATTCTCAAGCCAATGTACTCAATTATTTCAAAGATAATGATTTTTGCCATGTCCAAGCGAGTTCCCATTCACATTCGCGTTGACGTTCTTTTTTTTGCCAAGAATTCAGCCCTTTGAGAGAGGGTTGAATGTTGAGAGGTCTACGGTTCCCATTCGATTCTTTAAAGGCTTGTCTATCAATAATGAACATGAAAACAATACTGTTACTTCGAAAGTTTTCAATATTCATATTTTGAAATTTCAGCCCTTTGGTTTCCTTTAGGATTGACTGAGATCGGTGAAGAAAATTCTGTCCCATCTAGACCCCAAATGTGATTTTTACCAAAGTTTCATCAACGAGGCAATTGGGTTTTTGGGGAAAGCTTCAGAGGACGCTTAGTGGGGACAAGGTGGGAAAAAATCCATTTTGCAAAACGACTCAAAAAGAGATGTAATGTGGTTTTTTCAAAGTTCATTGAGTGTTGAATGAGGGAGTGGAAGACCTTCGGTAGCTAAAAATTGTTTTTACTTACAAAGGGAGGATGAAACATGATATTTCGGGATTTTAAGCTTTTTGAGAGTACAAAACTAAAACTACTAAAACTTACGTATGTAACCTGCAGGTAGATACATACGTATTTGTGAAGAGACGTTAATTCAAACAACCATTATCGCCGTATTCCACGACATCTGACAACTTTTTCCAAATCATCACGGTAAATTTCTCACACCCTTTCCCACTTTTAGTAACATCATTTTTTTCAAAATTCATAAGATTTAGTCTAAAATAATCATTTTAAACTTCAGGAAACATACATTTTTAATGTCTTTTTGTATTCTGGATTGAATGAAACCATTCTCAAGCCAGTGCACTCAATTATTTTGACGTATTGATTTTTTTAAATTGATTTTCGGATTCTTCACATCTTATTTCGTAAAGCAAATGTTTGAAGGTGGTTTAAACATTTTGTTTTATGGGTTTTAATGAAAATAACAAACCAAAAGATTTATACTACTTTTTCGCTTTTTTAAGGATATGTAGATTCTGAAACAGTCAAGGCATCCAGGTGGCTGTGATTTGTGTTCCAGCGCCGCAACCTCAAACCCATCTTATTTGACAAACTGTTTGTGAAGAGCTAAAGTGGCTCGCGTGACGTTCTGACCTGAATTGTGAACGGTTGTCTCAAATAGGCCTCAGCTTTCGATGGCACTACCAAGTACGCGGTGGAACATCTTCACGAAAATATCAACTCGGTGCGACTTGGTTGAAATTACCACCACCTGGCAGGCTTGTACCCTGGCCTACCGGCCGCCAACTTTTCAAATCCATCACGACGTTCTCAATTAAGATAAAAATATCTCTGTAAAAGAAATACTTCCCTTTCCGCATTGAAACATTGATTTCTGTAGGAAATAAGATATTAGCGAGAGCTCAGAAAATTTCCCGTTATAAACTCTGGTCGCAGAAGCACCCTAACTCAAAAACTGAGTTCTTAAGACTTTTTTAAAACGTACATTTGTAAGAAACTCTGTAACCCAACTAACCTAAGTCACCAGAAAGAACATGTAAACTATCTAAATTTCTCATTGATTAACCATCTGGTGCTTGGGAACACAACTCTAGCAGTCCTGAAACAAATAGATGTTGAAATTAGAAGAACTGTTAAGAAGTCGTTACGTCTTCTCTTTGACTCTGCGAATACCTATGTCCATAGCCCTGTGGTTGATGGTGGTCTAGGTTTCATGGAGATGCTGACCCAAATCTCTGCCATAGATTTGGCAATAGACTGAGGAACATTCGCTCACTCGTCTTCAATGATATGGATGGTCAGGCAGTCTTGCGTTGTTCATCAGCATCTGAGCGTCGGACTGCTAGAGCTCAATGCCTGCATAGGAATACAGATGGACCAGAGATAATTATCTCTAATTATAATTAGTCTCGAGACTCTAATGCTAGTAGGTACTGCATGGATTAGAAATCCGTCTACGAAATTGCAGAGATGGAGATCTCTTGTTCTGGTGAAGGTGCTTTCTGGATTTCCACCCACTGGGATTTGTATTACTAGGGAACGACTCACTGGAACAATCCACCTATGTCGAGTGCAACACATATGGTACAGCAATGTCCGTCCATGATACGACCAGGATGCGCTCGTCACAACGCTACTCTGAGTTTGTTGGATGGATATATCCTTGACGGAAAGGATGGCCAACTTGGTGAGAAGCCCACTTCTACCTGGAAGATTGTGGATTCCGTTCTGACCTTCTGGTAGTGAAACCATCAGGTTATGAAACATCATATGTTATTGAGGTTTCAGTGGTTCAAAAAGGAGATCACTGGCGGATATCAACTCTGCCGAAATGAGGAATTACCAAGTTGGTGCTCTACTCAAGCAGCAGCCCAGCTAGCAGAAACACAACCTGGGCACATTCAGGTAATTGGTGCATCCATTACTCGTTGAAGTTTATCGTTCCTCTCTCGATACTGGAATGGATGACATTTCAACACCTAGAGACTCAAATGTTGATTATTCATCTAGATATTAACAATAAAAGATTTTCTGATTCTGAGTAGTACAAAATGCTATAACCGTTGCGTTTGCTTAATCGTTCAATTTTCTCGTAACCGATTTAATCATTAATTTCAAGTGGTTGTTACCATTTCATTGATTTCTTATTGGTGACAGATCAGCGATCTTCTTAGAGGACTGTAAAATACAGATAATAGTTTTGTCCAACTATCTTGTATCATTTGATGTTGTACTTTCGGGATAAGAAAAGTTGTTGTTCTCCAAAATAAAAGTTCACACTCAAATTTTGTGTTTTAGACAATTTTGATCAGCATGCGTTTCGTGTGTTTGTGTCTGGCCGTGTGTCCGCAAACCCTTGTAGAAAGACTCATAACTTCCCAATTTAATGCTCAAAACTGTACTGTACTACAGTAGATATCAGTAACTAAGCTACAGTAATGATAGCCTTAATTCTGAAAAATTGTTATTATTAACTAATTTTGGGTTATTAAAATGGAAAACAGTTAAGCTGTGGTGTTGCAGTGGCGAGTACATCGTCCAGGCTCATCAAACTGTCCCTGCTTGCTTTTACAGTAGGCAGGTGTACCTGAACAATATTAGGTAAACTTCTTTATCCAGGACTGGGTTTAACCGAGACGCCTAATACTTTTAAAAAGTTGAACTTTCAAAATTACTTCCAAATTCGTCTGGTGAAAGTGCTCTTAATTAGACAATGAAATGCTACACAAGGTTACACTCTCTTCATAAATGTTTTCCCTTCGCTTTAGAACGATAAATTATTTCTCCTTGATGTATTGAATGTTGTTTGAAATACGAATCGCTTTGGTATGAATATGGGTCAGTTTGAAGTGTAGGACGTTCGTTTAATAGGAACGGGGGCTTTCACAGCGCTGAACGGTCCACGGATTTTCATCTATCTAACTGCGTATCTGCTGAATGATGAGTTTGTCTTCCCACTCGAAAAGTATTTAGTGGGCAGGTAAGTCTCCTAGTTGGTTTGAGAGGATCAGTGACCTACCTACCTGAACTACCTACAACGGGACAACTCCTACTTATTAGGCCAAGACAGGAAAATATTGATTTGAAAGAGCCCCTGTTTTGCTATTTCACAGCCAATGATAGGGCATAAATGTTTCTAACGCCTTTACGGTAGGTGTATAGTAATTAGTGTCCTAATCTATCTACTAGAGGTGTGTAAACCCAGGTCACCTGAGGGAGTAGACGACCTGCAGGTCACTCAGTCCAAAGACAAGGTCAGTGGGAGAAGTTCACCAGTTCACTCCGTGATTGAATGCGACACCTGCAGTTCACTTCGTGAATGAATGGGACCTGCAGTTCGTCGTCTCCATTCTGAGACAGTCACCACCACTACCGCTGTCTCGTGGCATGACGTTCCACCTCTATTATCTTCGTCATCAGTCAGAAATTGGTAAATGACAGTCATCTACTGTTCTCTTTTCCTACTCCCTAGTCTTTTTCGAGTTCTCATGCAGATTTTCATATAAATACCTACTTATTAAATATAATCGACTCTGTGATGAGTATAGTATCAACCAGTAAAGTTTAGTTTTGAGCAAATTTGAATGGTATTGACTCTGCAATGAGGTCACTTTGTGAGTCCTTCGTTGACTAGAAGGAATGCTGTCGCAAACGTCTTGTAATGACGGAACTGCAGGTCAACTTTGTGAAGAGTTTTTTGAGACAAGGTCACTCACCCACTACCCACCTCTACTATCTACAGAGGTAAAATATAAATTGAGCTCATTCCAAAGAACAAAGATTACAATAACAAGGAATGCAATCGCTGAGTTTAAATACGCACCACACACTACGTCTAATAAATAGATTAGTGATTTAAGTAGAAGGAAGCGCATATGAAATAAACCTCTGTGTAATAATTTGCAGAGTTTTTACGGGTATTCAAGATCCAAGGACGACTTCAGGTGAAACCGAAAGTAGGAAAGACCCTGAGGGGTTCGA
Source organism: Creontiades dilutus (assembly GCA_031894815.1). Taxonomy (NCBI): domain Eukaryota; kingdom Metazoa; phylum Arthropoda; class Insecta; order Hemiptera; family Miridae; genus Creontiades; species Creontiades dilutus. The sequence goes on from JAVIWC010000254.1 coordinate 1,224,039, forward strand.
GCGATCGAATGTATGAAAAGGTTCGTGCGTGGCGTGTCAGCGTGTTCGGCCAACTGCTCCGCTTCAAAACTAACCTCCCAATTTTCTTTCATTTAGGAAAAAAGACGTAACTTCATACACTTAGTTACGGCACACAATATAATAATAATTAGGTGGTTGGTTCAAATGAGCTCGCATGGTGATGCAGAACAGTTGAAATGGCTGAACAATAATAGGTTCCATATGAACCGCTGCTGATGCTAGAATAAAACCGCTTCAGAAATTATAATGATTATGGGCGATCGATGAACAAGGAGCCTTTGGGCGTCTGGGGGATTCCCAACCACACAAGCTAACTCGACTGGGGCATGGTACAATGTACTAAATGGATGTATGTAAGGAGGTTAGGCGTCTCAAGGCGAGTTAGTTGTTGTGCATTGCTGCTGTTACTAATTCCTACAGTTTCATTTTTATTCTCGATCTTCTCAAGTAAGCGTCACTGTAATTTAATACGAATCTTAAAGCTAGTTTTGAATCTCTGAAGAGGAAAATAGCAGTGTCAGCAATGGGATGTTTCCAGGCCAATGTGCTCCTGGTAATGTTTTATTGCTGCTAGTGGGCATTGCTTGCATGGCAAATACCTCCTCCGAGACTTGTCTAAATGTTTCTCGTAATTCTGACCTGCTCAGCTACGTGTGGATGAACATTCTCAATAATGCCGACATGCATACCCCATCAGATGAGCCAGCCATGGTCTTCCCGACTCATTGAAGGCATTTTCTTGAACTGCCGGTTGAGAAAGGACACTTCCTTCCACAATCAGATCCTGAGTATCAAAGACTCGCCCTAAACGAGAGGTCGCCAGCAGATTTCTGAGTCTATACAGGGTGTACCAGGAGTTGTGCACAATCCGACTCCTACGTGTTCTACAACTCATTTCCGACCAAAAATGCCTCTTAGCAATTTTTTTAAGAGGCCTCGTTTCCAAGTTATCCGGGATTTAAGATTTTTTTCGTGTTTTCGAACTTATGTCATTAAAACTGTCATAACTTCCTCAATTTTGGAGATAGCTCCAATTTGATGACACCGTTGGAAAGAGCGTTAAATTTTCTATCTATATGACGTCAGAAAACATTTTTTTATTGCATTGAAGATGTGCGATTGCTGCGCGAAATGGCAGTTTTGTCAAAATCTTGAAATCACCTGTTTTTCATCTCGCCTAAAAACCCCATTAATGCTTGACGCATAACTGTGCAGGCCTGGTAAAACGTGCGCCAAAATATCAGTTTTCTAATGGTGTAGTCGTTTTGGTTTAAAAAAAATATTTTTAGTTAAGGAAATGGTATTTAACTGCAGAAAAACGTGTGTTTTCTGTTGAAATTGAGGTTTTTCCAAAAGTCTCGACGAAAAAAGGTTGGAGGCGGGATATACGTAACTTTTCCCGCTGAATCGAATGGTGACAACGCCAGACCTCTCAAGTGACGATTTAAGTTAGTTTTGTCGGATGCAAAAACCCGTTCGTTTGTGAACAGCGTCTACGGCATTTCTAAGCTGTCCGGCCAAAGTCAAGATAATCGAAGAGCCGAGAGTTCATTTACGATTGATTGCGATGAGTTGCATTAATCTTTTTGCTGACACTAAGGACCTTTATCAAACCAGACTTCCGTACCATCACCAACGCTTCCCTTTCGTATCTTTCCTCGCTGTATTTCCTTCGGCGATTTCAAGATTTTGACAAGAGTTTTTTGTCAGAAATTAGTTGTGGGGTAGATTCGTTAAGCGGTGCAGAGTTTATTCAGGTACACTGTCGGGTCCACGGGAAGGAAGTGAGCGTCCAGTGTCCCCTTCAAGCGGGAAATTGAAGACGGCAGAGTTTTCGTAGTAAGCAGGGATCGGCACAAAATTCAGTTTTGAAGAAAGGTGCGCTAAGAAACGATTCGCCGTTGTTTCCCGGCATATCCCACTCCTATAACGATTAGCCCCGTTTTAGTGACCAGTGCCCAAGTCAATCCCCCTCGCGTTCAGAGCCAGCGGTCGCCTCATCATTCTCGACGCGAAGGTACCGTTAGAGGAGAACATTAGTTTAGGGTTAATTGATAGAATTAGAATTAAGACAAAGTTGGGAAATATAGTTGTTAGTAAGCTTGATTTCCCACTTTTTCTAAAATTCCTAATTGAGTCTAAACACCCGAAAGTAGCATGATAACACCCTGTAGCTTTGCGACTGAAAGCTTCTCAAAAAGAAACTAAAATTTCTGTACTTTTCTCTGCCACAAATCACAATATTATCGTTATTGTTGTCGACTTGTCTGTTGCTGCTATATGAGACGCGGAAGACGTAGGTACGATGGGAGTTAGTCACGTCTCATCTTTAGAGCGCCCCCCTCGTTTATCTTCCTGGTGATTATGGAAGTGGTGCTCGAGAAGACTGGAAGCCGAGGACTTGGGCACATGCTCGTCGATAAAGCGGGTATTTCAAGTCCACCTCTCGGGCCCCAGAGCCAGATACCAGGTCTAGGACGAACTCCGCGGGGGTCAAGGAAGGCCGATTCTTCCCTGATTAGTTTCCTCCTGGTAAACGACCTGTTAGGCGTCTGTTCTCCTCCCGAGCGATAACTTTCCTTCATCATCACATTTTAGTCATCCAGAACCGTCCAATGAGCCCCGCTCCGATCTCGATGAATCTGTTTCTGGAAACTTTACATCAGAAATGACCCTACCAATAATTTTTCGTTCTTAGAAACGAATGTGCTCTCGTTGTATACGTTTATGTGTAGAACAATCTATGTATATGTCGCAGCCCTTTTGTGAAATGAGCCTTTTTGTAAAAAGCCTAGCGTCTTTACGATATGCCGCCATTTTGTAATCAAAACGTCGAAATGACAATCAGCTTGGCATTTTTTAGCCTTTTCATAAAGAAACTGGAAAAGCTCAGCTTTTTTGCCAAAACCATTCCATTTGGCAAAAAGGCTGAACGTGATCCACCTCTTTGTAAAGTGCCTGCCTACTGTCAAGGCTGTAATACTTGAAAGGAATTGTTATATCAATTCTACCTTTACTTGATTACGATTTCTTGATATTATTCCCTTTTTTCACCTTATTAATTACTAAGGTTATTTTATACACATATATATAAGGTTCAAGAAATACTTATACGCAAGGTTTTGGTAATAGATATAGTTATTTATTCAATAAATGTATTTATTGCTCCAAGAATAACTACGGGGCTCCTATTAACCACGATGTGGAAAAGGTTTTGGTATTCCTTCAATATTTTTATTTTTATAAAATAGCACCGCAGGTGGTATTAGGTAAGGAGTTCGGTTAATAGGATGGATCTGGGATATTAATATCAATTTGATTTGAGTTCAATGATAAATTGGAAAACGGTTACCTTGTCGAGGTGGTGGCGTTCTGGATCGAAGTCCTATCAAGGGATCTTCTGTTTTTTCCGGAAGTTGCGCGGTTTCTTGTTTGCATCTGAGTTCTGTACCGTCTTTCTTTCCGACGTTAATTTGCGGTAATTTTGATACGTATAATCCGAGCATTGTTCGTCTAATAATCTCTTGCACTTGGTACAGAAGATTGGATTATTAAGTTGGATCTCCGGCAGAGGAGATCCGCAGTTCTGACAGGACGCGGCATTGCAAGAAGACGAAATGGAATAAAATTAATTTAATAAAAGAAATATAGTAAATAAGGAGAAAAATAAGGTATATTAAATTCAGCTCAAGTTTTATTTTTTGAAAAGTAAGAAAAATGGTTGGACCGTTAGTTCTTGTTGCCATAAGCAAATACGCTTTCTTTTGTGTAGGTACCTACTTCCTTTATTCTTACATGTCAAGCTATCTTGAGTGACACTTGAGTTCGTTCTTATAACAAGCACATCTCTTGGTGCAGCACTGTGTTTTTGAGGGTTTGCAGAGGCATTTTTGAAATCCCAGACCTCCGAATAGGGATTGAGCCGACGCTGCTTCCCGAAGGGTAATATTCCTGCCCGGAACCACAATTCCTGAAGTTGTCGGCGAAGCTTGAATTTCGTTTCGAGGGAACCAATTTTTGATGATGCCTGCTGTCGTCCCCAGGCAGTATACTCCGTTGCGGTAATCCATTATCTTGCCTTGAATATTTCTGGTGTCAAGGGGACCCCTGTCGACCTTTGGAATAGCGATGGTCACAACGCTTCCAACGCAGAGACAAGGTAGCTTTTTATGATGCCTGAATCATTTTTTCTGCTGCAATTTTCGTTCGCTGGTACACAGAACCCCTTTCACTTGAAATGGTGTTCTCATTTTTGCAAGCATTACAAGAGAATGTATCCTTATCTTCGTCAACCCATGAGCTCTGCTGAACAGCTACCTGCAGTTGACAAGTTGAACAAATCACCAACACATCGGCCCTGGACAGCAAACAGGCACTTTACAAAGAGGCGGATCACGTTCAGCCTTTTTGCCAAATGGAATGGTTTTGGCAAAAAAGCTGAGCTTTTCCAGCTTCTTTATAAAAAGGCTAAAAAATGCCAGGCTAATTGTCATTTCCAGGTTTTTATTACAAAAAGGCGGTATATTGTGAAAATCCTTTTTCACAAAAGGGATGCAACATATAAAATCCGACAATTTAAATTTAAAAATTTCAGTCTCTCCGCCGTCCGAAGCTTTTCTTCCCAATTATGGAACCAAAGTTATAAGAAAATTTGTCTCAAACATCTACCCTCGATCCGGGATGTGTCAGTAATCTCGGCATCACATTTCTAACAATTTTCAACAGCCTATTGGTCTGCTTTCTGCGGTAAATGTGAATTCAGTGCCCTACCATCAAATAGGAAGTAAAACGTGTGTACGTATCTTGAATCAATCAATCGATACATTTTATTGCAGAAAAATACGTATTGCAAGGAAGTTGTTGATGGGGGCGTTAAAAAAGCTTTTCTCAGTCGATTACAAAGGTTTATTCCAAAAAAAAACCAAAAGCCCCTCACTTGCTAATGGGCTATTATGATAATGGGCAATTAGTTACCTGGAAAATTTGATTGATAAACTGGCGCTAATTTCATTTGGCAAAAGCCGCGACATCACGGCTGAAAACGTTCGCGTTATCATTTGCAGCGTTTTTCCCTCTTTCTCGTCCTCTCGCGATTTCTAATTCCGCGATCTTCCGGATGACAGAACGGCTGTGTATGGCCAGCGGATGTCTGATTCCCGCCGATCTCACATGTTGTCATTCCAGATCTTTCCACATCCTCCCCGCATCCATGTTCGGCAGAGATCCTGGAAGGTCGGGAGAGCTCTCCCCTAGAAGGTCGTCCTCCCGGTCGCATGACGGCGGAGCGACCTCTTTGCCCTTACGCAGGGAAACGGGAGTCGGTGCCGGGAAAAGCGTGAGAGTTGAACGGAATTTTTACTTGCGGTCCCCCAGCTCGGGCGAGACTTGAATCGAACGGAACTGGTGGCCCGGTTCGTCAATTAATATAGTTGGGTGGTGAATAGATGTCCTAAGGGTCGCTATCCCATACTTACCAGAGAAAACAATTGTTCGTATTTGCCCAACTCCGAGAGGCATATCTTCTCGTTCCACAAAAACTTCGGAACGTTTCTGACCACCACGCTTCGGGCGATTTCAGCGTTACTGGCGATACCGGCGATTTACGCGAGTGCAAGCGTTTACAGGGGGAAACGCCACTAGTGTCCTATGTGCGGGCGATGCCGCAAATGGAGGAGAGCGCGTTTTAGTTAGGTTAGTTCCGTACCTACCTTGTTTATCAATACGATGAGTGTTTTTTCTGAATTTATTACAGAGAGACGATTTGCGTTGGCCTGAAGTAGTCTAGCTCTGTTCAATTACATTTCCTATAAACGTTTGCAGAGGCAACCATCTCATGAAATTGATCAATTAAAGAACTAATTCGGGGAATTTATAACTCTTCAGCCTATTCTTGTTTTCTTACTTCGTTGGTAAGTGACAACAACATTGTTTTGACTAACGTTGCAAGCACTTGAGAAACGATTTTGACTCCTACAGACTTGGGCAACTCCAATAACCTTGACAACAGATGTAAACATTTGCGCGATTGTAGCGGGAGTAGCGAGAAATAATCAAACTGATTTGATTTCAAGTCGCGTGTAGCGTGTGCATATTAGCGATTTGCAATAGAGCGTGTGCACGCAGGACGCCCAACTCTGTTGTCATAGTTTGATCAGAAAATCGCCCGCCCCGCAAAAAACGCTGAACCCACCCGTTCTAACTTTATTTTGGCCACATGGCCGAATTCACACTGTGAAGCTAAACAAACCTGTTACAATCGTAATACATTATACAAATGGTTAATTGTCCTACTGAACTGTGTATAACTTAGTTACGTTCCAAGAACTTTCACAAATTTAAAGATGAAAGGATTGGTTGATATTTCGATTGAATCTTGGTCAAAATCAGAAGAAAAGTGATTTCGAGAACTGGGATTGGGCTTGCATCTTGTGATAATCGTCACCATGATGGAGTTACTCGATCGTTCATGTTGATTCCAGGGGGACGATTTGATCCCAGTACCAAAAGGTTCACTAGTTTTGATTGTTTGAACAGTTGATCGTTTGTAGGCTCTATCATCAACATTAATTAAATGTGGCTTACTGGCCGTGTTTGACATTCGTTCAATGTTGCTCTATGATTGTTCATTCGACAGTTTAATTGTGTGGCTTTTCTTCAGCTCAGTTGATCATTACACATACGTGTTTGAGAATCTGTAGCGCCCTAGCTTCAATAGGCGTGAGTGGGAAGTGAAATTCGGGTGATATGTAGCTTATATTTTGGACGGTGTCACATATGCAGGCCCCGGTTTTGCTGATGTTGAGGCTGAACAGATGGATGCCGATGCAATAGTATGCCACACAATTTTGTCTTTCCCAGTATGCCAGTCGTGCCACCTCCTTGAATACATCTTGGGTATGGGAGTTAGAGTTTAAGAAGGGCTGTCCCTGTGTGTTCCATTCCTTTTCTAAGATACCAGAGAGTCGTCGTCACTAGAGGAACTCGATCAGTGGATGGCAGTGATCTTGGTTGATAATTCACATGATCTTGAATCATTCTCCTCTCAATTAACCGTAGTCGATATCCCCTTTCTCTCAATTTATCCCAAACACAGAGAAAATTATGTCTCAGGTTTTCGCGTTTCTTGCATATCCGGTGGCCTCTGGCAGATAAAGATCGAGGGACTGACCTTTTTGTGATGAACGGTAGCTGTCGCAATTCTGTACAATGTTATTAGTTCGTAGACTTCGTATGAACACTTGTTGTTAGGATTCCCATTATCAAGCGTTGTGTCCACATCAAGGAAGGTTGCAGCTCTCCTCGGGTAAGACCAAATAACAATCACTGAGCAATGAGAGTTGAAATTTACTAGAATTAACTTAGGTTCATCCTCACCATGTGCCCATATCAAGAAGGTGTCATCAATGGAAGTCTTCCTCTGCGGTTTTCGTTCTAGATGCCAAAAAGCTTTTTTCCTGCCCTGCCATGAATTCGCATGTGACGGCACCTTTCCAGTTTCCATTGCAGTCCCCCTTTTACAGAGACATTCGGTTCCCATACTTGAACATTGTAAGTACAAACTTAGCAAGTTTCAGCTCGAAGTTAGTGGAAGAACTCCTGGTTCTGTTGGTTCCTGGAGGAAACGATTGAGAGCAGCCGATCAGGGGTTGAAATTGAGTGACTATTATTTTTGGAAATCGCTAAACATCAAAATTTGAGTATTTATTTTTTTTCACTCAGAAAATAATAATTTTTTTAGTTTTATTTCTTCGCTTAGAAAATAATGATTATTATTTAAGCGATATTTTTTCACTAAAAAATATAACTCAAAACGAGTTAGCTCCTAGTCTATTACAACTACGGAGTTACCGTTGGTCTCGTTCGATTCAGTGTTCAAAATGCTACAAGTTTGATTACCCTGATCACCTCGAAAAAATATTCTGGTGGCTTTGTTCTCACAAAATATGCAAAATACGTATCAGATGACTTGCGAACTCACACCTAAACATTGTGAGAGAATACTCGTTTTGAAATTGAACTGTGAACTATTCAAATACAGAAACGTCAGAGTATTTCACCGAATTCGTAAGTTTTTAGTCAGCCAATATTTCTATTTCATTCTTCTTAAATTTCATCGGTCAGCCAATTCCAATGTTCTTCAGCCATTCCTATCTAATTTTTTCACAATTTTTAAAATTATATATCACATATTGTATTGTTTCAAATAATTCGTTTGTCGATTTTGCTAATCATTCATCAAATAATAAAAGGAAAGGGGTTTTCGCAGAGATATTTTTCAATTGGATTTAGAAATAACAATTTCAATTACAGATTTTCGCTGTATGATCAGTAATATTTTAAAATGTATATTGGCGGTATTTCCAAATGAAGTTGTTGTTTGGCGTGTGTGTTTTTAATTTAACGTATCATCTTCAATCTCTCCTCATCCTCAGACCAGTAGGCGTGATAACCTTGGAGGTATAGCATGTTGAGTTTCATGTTTCATCGGAATCCTGTGATTCAACCCATATTTTGCATATTTCGTGAGAACAAAGCCACCAGAATATGTTTTCGAAGTAATCAAACTTGTAGCATTTTGAACACTGAATCGAACGAGACCAACGGTAGATCCGTAGGTGTAATGGCCTAGGGGCTAGCGCGTTTTGAATTAAACCTTTAGCAAACTGAATTAAGCTAATAGCAAACTGAATTAACCTTTTCGCAATTAGAATTAAACTTTACCTCCATATCTGTATTTGCGAAAGGTTTAATTCTAATTGCGAAAGGTTTAATTTCAATTGCGAAAAGGTTAATTCAGTTTGCTAAAAGTTTAATTTAGTTTGCTAAACGTTTAATTCAGTTTGCTAATGCTCTAAAGCTAAACAAATTCCATAGAGTTGAGAATGGATTTCACCTAGATTCCACTATCGCAACTTCAGAAAAGATTCAGCCGTGCGAAAACATGCACTTAACCGCAGCAATTAGTTGGTACAGGATTTATAATTCATCTTCCTATTTCAAGCTTGAAAACAATGAAGTCATCGAAGAGAACATCATCGTTATTTCAGTTATAATATTAATTCTAATTCATTTTCGTATTTGAATGGGGAGGCTGTATTTATTGATCGGTCCTCCGCAGATAAAGTAGGCATTAATTCATTGTTTAATGACGTTACTCGGAGTCGTCAAGTTTTATCACCGGTTTTATCATCTGGCAGACACAAAGAACCTGTAACAAGATCTGGACGGTTTTTACGACCCCTCACCCTTACAACTTATGAATTCGCAATCCCCCCGCATTCTAAAAAGACCGACCATCCTTGAAATGACCCTTATGGCATTTCGTTTTGACGGATTTTTACCTCATTTGCACTAAACTGTTTCTAATTTGGTCAATCAGATCGGTGGTTTAATCAACTACGTAGTTTTTGGCGGTGACAGACAAGTGCAGAAGGCGTTTTTTCAAGAGGTTTCTGCGGCGACATGTGGCTCTTACGAAGGACTTGACCTACGTCGCATGGCAGGACATCGCGTGGGTACAGCTCCCACAAATAGACGAACAAATACCCCACCTCTGCCTTCACCTTCCTACACATATATACATCTAATATTAACTCGTTCGTTGTTTACCTTGCGAGTACAGACCTGCTGTTTATCTTTGATCGTTTGTTTCTTGGCGATACACGTGAATTGTCGGCTCTTCGGTTCGATTCAGAGACATTTAAAGATATTGTATCAAATCTCCCTAGTAGCGCTGTACTGCGTACTTAAGTGTGATGAATTTGTTTCCGAACGTGGGGCAATGTGAAATTAATACCCTCCCACAATGAACAACCAATCAATAACCCTCCCCTTCGGGATATGTTACCTTTCAAACGCCCTCCTGGGATACGGAGAATCACGATAACAAACTGAAAAGATTGTTGTGGAAATCACTTCTAACATCAGTTTGGTATGAAACCAAATCTTAACGAATCAGAGTTAGCTACGTTATGCCTGTTTGCCTGATGTTGATACCAATCATTACAAACCCTATCGCATTTCCTGTTTCGGTATTGAGTCTTTTGTGCCCAAGAATTTATATTATCTAACAATTTTGGTTTATTATTCAATAATAAACCATTGTAATCGCTCTTGAAAATTTCATGATTTAAAAAAAAAAAAAAAAAAATTAATTTCTCCCCCCCTGAAAATCGAATGACCCCCTCCCCAGGTCTGTAGCTCACACCATTCCCGATGTATGGGCCGATTTATGGTGCCAACATTTGCATCCACATTCACTACATCACTAGATTACTGCGATCAAAACAAACAAGGGTTTTTTTTTTTTTTTTTTTTTTTTTATCGCAGTAACCTAGTGATGTAGTGAATGTGGATACTGGAGTGAAATCCTAAAAGGGTTTATAGCCGATACACGTGTTGAAGCAGTCTGACATGCATGCTCCGTCTTACGAAATTTAAAATTTTCAAATAGAATATTTTTCCATTGTAATCGCTCTTGAAAGAAACGCTGCAAATTCTTTCACTGGGGCAAATTCAATGATTCATGATTTGAATTTCTACTAAGCTTTGGAGTGTGCGTGTTTCACAGGTGATCGAGCGATTATTGAATTTCAGGAGGCACACAAATATGATCAACCGATCAATCGAAATAGGTATTTTGGTTGAGAACCGATTTAAGTGCTCTATGCATATCCCATTCACCTGTACAGATGTGTCCAATTTCCTATATTACGATGGAGAACCAAAAATAAATTTTCGTTTTGAGAAAAACTCCCGATTTTTCAATTGAGTTAATTAAGAATCGATTCACATAAAAATCGGCAACAAGAGTATCGATTCAAAGAATCGATTTTTTTCAACAATAAAAATCGAATTTTTTCCTTCTCTTTTAATTGTTACCGTTCTGAACCACCTTCGCTTCGTGTCTGTGAGTACGTGTGTGAGTGTGTCCGCAGATCATTGGAACAAATTTTTGTGAGCTTTCCATCCGATTTTGATCAAATTTTCAGGGGACGAGGGAGTTAAGTTGTAGGTGCTCTCACTTGAGCTCTATCGCTCTCAATTCAATAGCCGTAAAATTCCCGTAAAACCCATCAATCATCATTTCAAATCTTCTTAATCATTCGATGTTACTTGAATTTTTAGGGTAATCGGGGGCGTATGGGTTAACCATTCTTCTATAGGATCAAAATCAAATTTCGAATAAGTTGTATATTTGATGTAATGAAAATTTACAATACATATGCGATAGATACGTATACATGTACAATGAAACTGCAGGTTTGTACCAGTATTTAAGTTGAGAATTTAGAATGTTGAGACTGTTGTATTCAAGTTGAAAATGTTGAAAACAGTTGTTCAGGTGCCTGAGGCCACTAGATGCTGCTTCTGGCTCGGCAAACATCTCAGTCGAATGCAATTTGGTGACATTCCATCTCCGTGCAAACATCACGTAGCGATGTGGGAAGGTTGCCGTGAATAGAAGGATCGTCCCAAAGAGGTTCCGAGCAACGCAAACATCTCGAGAGACGGTGTATGCAAATATTGAAAACTCGGGGTCGGCGTAAACCCGGAGCGTCGGAGAAGGGTATATGTGTGTCGGTAACGAAGACTTCATCATCCGCGTTAACGAAAACCTAAGAATAGAGACGAGGAGCTCTTTGACATTGAAGATAGGCGAGAAACTTATAAATCTCAAGAAATACAGCACCTAGGTACCTACTCAATTATTACACATAGCAAATAGTTCTATGATATATTGTTCAATAAGAAAGTATTCTTCATTATTTCATGTCTTCAAGGATCGTCCAAATCTAAGAGCAGATCCGAGAGTAATCCCACAGTGGTGGCAATCAAAACTATCCACAGAAGACGGTAGTGAGAGCTCTTTGCAAATGCGCAATACAAAATGACTAAAAACGGGAAAAAGGTGCTAAAAATCGTTAGGTTTATATTTTTTTGCAGAAAGATCACTCGGAAACAGTTCATCGGGTATGAACTAGGACTTCAAAATTTGTGCAAAAAATTATGCTTTATAAAATATGTTTTAAAACGCTGCAAATTATTACACAAAGGTTTAATAAATTCGTCACCTTGAGGCTCTATATCTTTCAGTTGCACTCAATATGAAAATGCTTGGGCTGCCGCCAGCCACGCGGTACTAACCTTACCTTAATGATGAGCGAACGGATGATCGTACGTTAGCCCGAGAGGTTTCATTCGATTCAGGAAACTTATTTATTATAATAATTTAAAAAATAAAACTAAAAACTACCCTCTTAGATTGAAAGTTTTTGAGATTTCGATTTTTTATATTTTTATATATATCAATCCTCAAATATAATCCCTTGATTGATCAAGATTCCGAGATTAATGTCATGACCCGGATCCATGTTGGATTTTCCATTTCGTAAACTTTGATCCAGTAGTTTCGGTGAAAAGCGGATGGGATATTTTTTTTCTTCGATTTTTGAAGTCTTGAACCTAAATCAACAATATTTGAGGTGGTTAAAAAAAAAAAATTTTTTTCTCCTGGTTCGATTATGAAAGTTCATCAGATATAAACTAAGAACTGAAAACATGTTTGCAGAAAAGTGTTATTTCCAAAAAGTAAGTCTTGAACGATATCATCTTTACACTGAAAGTCCTCACGTTTCTAAACCGTTTAACATTGATATTGTACGAAAACTGGGCGAATTTTTCGAGAGAGAGAGAGAGAGAGAGAGAGAGAGAGAGAGAGAGAGAGAGAGAGAGAGAGAGAGAGAGAGAGAGAGAGAGAGAATATTTTATTCGATATAAAATACAAGAGAGAGAGAGAGAGAGAGAGAAGAGAGAGAGATTACGAAAACTGGGAGAGAGAGAGAGAGAGAGAGAGAGAGAGAGAGAGAGAGAGAGAGAGAGAGAGAGAGAGAGAGAGAGAGAGAGAGAGAGAATATTTATTCGATATAAAATACAACAAAAATGGGAATGGAAATTCCAATACTCATTATTAAAAGAAAATAATCAAAAAACCAATAATTTCTACCTTGCTTCCTTAAACAAAATCATATATTTCCTTCACTCTCATAACAAAACAAAAAAACAACAAAACCAGTATTTTTGCAGTTATTCCCTATAAGTGCTCGTTAATGGCGCATCCACATTTTCTGGACCCTAATTAATCAGCCAAGTAAATATAAATTTTTAAAAAATAGAACATGATATTTTACTAATAGTCTTTAAATTAGCCGGAAGTTGATTGTAAGCTAAATAAAATAAATATTGGGGGCCCGTAGAAGTGAGGGTCAACGAAATTTTTGGGTTAACAGCATTTTGGAGAAGTTGGAAACGTGTGGAATGTTGATAACCGTGCGGAAATTCGCTCATACAATCGTGCTTCATGTTTATTTTAAATCCAGCTGTGAGAGTGATTCAAACAAGACAGTGTAACGGTATACGAACTATCGTCGCATGACCTCTACAGTAAGAGAGAGGCGGACGACGCCAAATAAATCAAAAAAACTTCTATTGGCTCGACTTTGGGGATCGTCCGCCGGGAAAAATGTAAATTTTTCTGTTATCCATAACAGGAGGAGCTGCAGTGCAGTACGAGGGGCCGGTGTTATTATAGGAGAGCTCCCCGGCTACCAGGCGGATAATGGGGCCTTGTTCACCCTCTCAGCGGGAGCACATGGGAGTGTCAATAGGTTTCTTCGAGGCAATGCCCGCCGCACACTCGCCCGACAAAACATATCACGGACACACTCATACTACGGAACAGAGGGGCGTGTATGACCTGGGGCCACACTATGACGTTTTTTCTGCCCCCTCCGGCCTGGAGGAACCACGACCTCTTCCTTTTAAGAGGAGAAACACGCGAAGGGGAGAGTAAATAATTCAGGGACTACGTTTATTCGCTATTAGTTGGAGATGTGTTCGCATCTTGGAGCAGATTTTAGGATATACCCACTCAGCGATAGAGGCGATTTAGCTGCAAAATAGCTTCTGCTAAAAAATTTGGAGCCCTTAGATCAGCGGATCAGAACGGAGCATTGAAGCCTTCCAAAATCCCAATGTTGCAATAGCAGTGCATTCGTGGAATATATCGGTGCTACATAAACAATTAAATTCATGCCGTTCGTCAAGTTGATCGATCAATTAATCCTTTAGTTACCTTTATTGAACAACAAAAGATGGTCATTAATAAAATACGATAAAATCAATACAGGTTCTGCGTACCGAATAATTCAAGAGCTGCAACATTTTTGTCTGTAGCGATTTTATAAATTCAATCATCACAACAGACAATTTCCTGCCTTAATTGCAGTCGAGCATGGAAGGTGAAGATGAATTAGGTGACTACGTTTATTCACTATTAGTTGCAGATGTGTTTTGCATCTTGGAGCAGATTTTGGGATACCAACTCAGCGATGGAGGTGATTTAGGCCCAAAATAGATATGCTGAAAAAATGGAGCCCTCAGCAGGGTCAGAAACGGAGCGGCCCGCCGAAATCCCAATGACGCAATAGCGATGTAATGCATTTGTGCAATAAGTCAGTCATTCATAAACAATGACATTTGTGCCGTTAGTTTAGTTAATCGACCAACTAAAAGAAATGTTGAACAACAAGAGGTCTTCTCTAGTAAAAGAATGGTCATTAATCAAATATGGAGAAAAAAAAAAAAAAATGCATTACATCTTCTCCTGCGCACTGAATAATTCAAGAGTGGCAATATTTATTGGCTGTAGCAATTCTAAAGCTTTGCGAAGGCGATGGGATTTCATGAATTCAATCGTCACTACAAACAATTTCCTACCTAAATTGCACTATCAGGAGAAATACATGAAGCGGAGAGTAAGTTTTCAGGGACTCGGTTATTCGCTATTACTTGGAGCTGTGGTTGCATCTTGGAGCAGATTTTAGGACATACCAGCTGAGGTGTTTGGAGATGATTTAGCTACAAAATAGCTCCTGCTGAAAAATGTGGAGCCCTTTTATCAGCAGAGTCAAAAGGCTGCTGAAATCCAAATGGTGTAATCGCAACGCAATGCATTCATGCAAATCAAGTTAGTTATGTTAGTGATGTTAGTCAAGTGAACCAATTCTTAGTTATTCTTTTGAAAACAAAAGATCTCTTCCAGTAACAGAATACGAAAAAATCAAAACATCTGCATTCACACAACAGCGCAATTTTCTGCCTAAATCTTAGTCAAGCCTCGAAGGTCCTGCTTAAGAAGTCGATATATTCCTGACAGGATGAAAGAAACCTATTTTGTCTGCAAACCAATTTCTGAAAGAATTGTAGTTCTATTCATCCAAACAAGTTATGAAATTTCAAATTAATTGGCCATTATGAAATTTCAGATTTAGATTTTATTTTTAAAATGCCTCCACAAACTTTTTAATTGGTATATTTTATTCAATTGCACTGTATTGATTCATCCAGAAGTAGTTGGAAATACCCCCCCGTACGCCTTCTAAATTTATGCAGGGGCTTGAGACAGGTACTTTTGAAGGAGGGAGTGATGTTACAGGCGTTGACCAGGAGCATCGTTTTGTGATGACGCGGTACGACCTCATTTTCCGGCCTCCGTCCGTTTGAGAAAATATTAATTTACCTAAGTGGGTTTCCAGTGGAGTCCGGTTCCCACCGCCAACGTTTACTCTCCGGCTCTGCTACGTCTCCCAAGTTAATGTTGGTGCATCTATATTTTTGACAACTAAATAAATTACGATATACAGGATGTATCAGATAAGGTGCGCAGTACTTCACTCACGTATTCTACGACCAATTTCCAACAAAAAGTGCCTCTTAGCAATTTTTTTCATCTCGCTTAGTTTTTGAGTTATTTCACTTCTAAGGTTTTGTGTGTGTTTTCTAACTTGTCTCAGCAAAACGGCTATAACTCACATACAGTATTATGTAAAGTAAAAGTTGAGGACACCGTTGGAATGTTCGTTAAATTTTCTCATTTTTAAGCGCCAAGCCGATTTTTTTTGCTCACATCAAGTTGGCGAAAAATCACTCTACAACGCAAACTTCAAGAAAATTTGAAAAAAAAGGTTTTCAATTTCAGTACTGTAACTGCATTTGATCAGGTGCATGTAGGTTCTAAATATTTACAATTGTATAAAAATATTAAAATATTTTTCAATAATTTAACATTTCTGTTCCAATATGGCTCGGTACAGCAAGGAGGAATACGTGAATATGATTTATGTCTATGAATTCTGCAGATTAATTTTGTTCCTAAACAGCCTAAAAAATGCTCCAAAAGATCAGCTTTAAAATGGTATATCAAGAACAATGTTTAATATTTTATTTGGTCCAGAAAATCTCGTTTGAATGCAAACAACAGCGAAGCAAGTCGAGGTTTTTGACGCTTGGTAATGGGTTTTAAATAATTAGGCATTTTTACAATCAAAATGCATCTATTTTATCTTCTGCAGTTTAAAGGTTGTCGAATGCGATATTTCCTATCTGTTGGCGAGTTCAGGCTGAGACATGTCGAAAAACTTCACTGGGATGATGCTGACGTTTTGAGGTGTTAACAAGAACATGAAGTTACCATAGTAAGTGAAATCATAGTAGCTTCTTTAGGGCTGATTCTTGAAGATGCTTATGTCCGAGATCAACAGGCTCCAAAAGCAAATTTCCATCATATTGACCGTATTATATTAAGCTGAAATTTGGTGCATAGCTTCTTCAGGGCTGATACTTGAAGAATGCTTAGCTCCGGGATCAGCTGAGTGGCTCCAAAAGCAAATGTTTGCCATTTTAATCGTATGACGCTGATATTTGTTATATAGCCTCTTTAGGACTGATTGTTGAAGATGCTTATGTCCGAGATCTACAGAAGTGGCCTCAAAAGCAAATTTCTATCATACTGACCATATTAAGTTGAAATTTGATACATAGCTTCTTCAGGGCTGATACTTGAAAATGCTTAGCTCCGTGATCAGCTGAGTGGCTCCAAAAGCAAATATTTGCCATACTGAAATTTGGTGTGTAGCTTCCTAAGGACTGATTCTTAAAGATGCTTAGGTCCGGGTTCTGCTGAATCCATCCAGGTTTTTTCAATAACTACATAAGTACAGGATATTTCGTGCGAAGCCCTAGTCGTATATAAATATATCGTAACAATTTTACGACTCGTTCGTTGGTCGATTGCGAGTAAGGAGGCTCATTGTTGATGGTAATGCCCTAATGAGGTCGTAAACATTTCTACTACCTCCGATTGTAACAGCGAGTCCTTAGTGTTCTCAACAGGTTGAGAACAACGAAGAATACAATCGCCCAGTCACGAACACTCCGGGCAGATGCTCCTTGATCGGTGGTTTTCCGTAAAAGATCGTCTCTTCTCGTCGGATCGCTAATCGGAGGCGACGGGGCGGATAAAAGAGGAAAAATCACCGGTTTCCAGGACAGAAAGGCGGATATTGATTTCATAAAGACGGCGGAGGGTAACAATCGAGACTTCCAAGGGCGATAGCGCGATAATGCGGTGGAAATAAGCGGTCATGATCATGAAAGGGGTAAATTATCGGTGCACACGCCAGGGCTTGAAACATGGTGAAACTGGTGAACTTCTTCAGTCTGGAGGTTTTCTCGTTTCTCTGCACGATCTCGGGAGCCTGGGACGACGGAAACGGAGAATTCCATTGAAATTGGAATGAAAACGGCTGAACAGAGATTTCACAATACGTGATCATTATGTTATGACTTATCATGTTCAATAATGAACCTTTGTAATCCCCCACCCCCTCAAAATTTGGTGTTTTACGTTCCAAAATGTGTAGAATCCGAAAATCAAATTTGGAAACATCCCTCCGGGGGGCGTAGGCCGTCCAAAGCTTTTCTCCTAAACTCCTGGACCAAACCTAACGAAACGAGTGAAAAATCACTTTTGGGGTCTAGCTATGGACTGAGTTCTCGGGGTAAATCTCAGCCGATTCTAAAGGGCAGAAATATTCGAAAAATCGAAAACTTTTGAAAGTAGCACTAATGCTCTATGTTCGTCATTGATAGGCATCCCTTTAATGAACCGAATGAACCTTCGCATTGACTGATATTTTTAAATCCATTTGTAAATGAATGTAAATCCAGTCTATCAGTTATAAGAAGTATCACAAGGAGGTGATGAAATGGACTAGTTTCCCCTTCCAAGGAGTGAGGCAATAAACTTGCAATACCCAGAGGATATATCCCTGGAGCTTAAAAGCTTCTGGTTTGTTCACAGCTTAACAATTTCAAGAAACGTGAAGAAGGAATTTTCCATATCCATTTGGCAAGATGGTGATTTTGCTGCATTCAAATCTAAGCAGATTAGCCTGCAACACCCCTTGAAGCTCTTCAAGTTTTGAACTAGAAATATCAAGGTCAATTTATGCATAGCGAGGGTTTCCTTTAAAAGAAAACTCGTTTGAAAGACTTCGATAACCACACAAAGATATTTATTGTTAGGTGTAAAAGAAAATGGATATTCATATTTGGATAGAAAAGGTGTATCGACAGATATTTAAGCGGAGCCCCTTGAAATAAAATAGAAAAAAACGCTGCAAATTCTTTCACTGGGGTTTATCATTCAATTGGTTTGCGTTCATAATTTGAATTTCTACTAAGCTTTGGAGTGTGCGTGTTTCACAGGTGGTAGAGCGATTATTGAATTTCAGGAGGCACACAAATATGATCAACTGATCAATCCAAATAGGTATTTTGGTCGAGAACAGATTTACGTGCTCCATGCATATCTCCTGAAATTCAATAATCGCCCTATCCTGTGAAACACGCACACTCCAAAGCTTAGTAGAAATTAAAATAATGAACGCAAGCCAGTTGAATAATAAACCCCAGTGAAAGAATTTGCAGCGTTTTTTTATTGAAACACGCACACTCCGAAGCTTAGTACAGATTCAAACCATGAACGCAAGCCAATTGAATAATAAACCCGAGTGAAAGACTACTTATTTAATAATATTGAATAATAATCCCCAGTAATAAATAATATTTACCTACATATTATCAGCGTTTCGTACATATCATAATGCTTCAACCCGTGTATCGGCTATAAACTACAAGTATCCACATCGGGTATCACTCCAGTAACCACATTCACTACAACTCGACGCTATCGGCATCACTAGGTTACAAACAAACAATAATAAACCAAAAAACGCAAATGTTGTCACCATAAATCGAGAATGGTTTGACCTACGGACGTGGGGAAGGGCTCATTCGATTCCTCGTGGTATGTTCTTCAAATAGGTAAATATTTAGGCCGATTCGTCTTGTTTTGAGGTTTTTAGGGATTTTACAAAACTTCTACAGCCCTTAAAGGGCACTTTGAATTGAGTGAGAGAGCTGGCTCAAGAATTGGGGCGTCGTCGGACCAAGATGGATTTTTCCTGAAAATTTCAGATCTTTTGCTTCAGCCGTTTGGGAGAAATCATGCGTACGGCGTACGGCGGACGGACGGAAAAACTTTTATTGCAGATTCGGATTCTACACCCTTTGAAACGTAAACCATGAAATTTTCAGGGGGGTTAGAATTTTTTTTCCCAGAGCGATTACAGTGGTCTATTATTGAATAATAAACCAAAAATGCAGTAATTAACTTTGACAGGGTCGCTGAAATCAAGATGATCGCAAACGTACTGGAGAAGTCCCTTTTCCAAACTCCCGGTTTCGGTCCGGTTTTGAGGAAGGAGTAGTTACAGAACCGGTGAAGTCGACCAACGTAGTAACTTGAGAGGTGTTGTAATGTTATTGCCCCTTCCAAGGGCTGAGGGGATTAATGCCGCAACACCAAGGGGATTTCCCTGAATCCAGAAGTAGCGGTTTCAAGGTGAAAGGTAGTAAAAAATAAGAGTTTTTGATGACGTAGTCTTCAAGATGGATGGGGTTTTTGATTAAAGGGAAGGCTAATGTAACCCTGGAAACAGGATCGGTGAAGAAATCTTGCTTAAATAAATTGATTGGGAAATGTTGGATCGATCTAGAATAGATTGAGAAACTGCTTTTCACACAAGGAGTCGGAATGCGTAAAACTTCGTTCGAAATGATGCGTGAAAAGTAATACGAATAATATACGGTTTCCTGCCAATGGTCAACGTGGGACTAGAGTCGAAGCTCTGTTGATGCTGTCCTGCACGAATCTTCTTTGGACTCCTTGCATCAGGTACGAGTACATCACTCACCGTAACTTCATGCTCATTAGTTGTTTATGCAGCCATTGTTCATACTTTAAGCCTCTGTATGAAAAACATCCTTCCTCATACTACTTTCCTCTTTAATCGTTAAACGAGAATGCTCTCAGCCTCAGTGAATACACAACATATGTGTAAATGGCTCGGTACGAGTTGGGGTTGTTCAGATTCAACAATTCACCCAGGGGAAGATGGGGTGCCTAGATTGTTAGTATAGATAAATAAAATAATAATAAATTCTTATAATTATAAAAATCATACGCGATACTCTGACAGACCGGCTTAGCCCATTATCAATTTCCATGTACTTATTATACAATTGTCGAATAACTCGTCCTTTTGGTAATAAATGCATGTTCTCTCTCTCTCTCTCTCTCTCTCTCTCTCTCTCTCTCTCTCTCTCTCTCTCTCTCTCTCTCTCTCTCTCTCTCTCTCTCTCTCTCTCTCTCTCTCTCTCTCTCTCTCTCTCTCTCTCTCTCTCTCTCTCTCCGCGGTGGAGTAGCCAGGAATCAATGGCGCGAACTGGGTGTTAAGGCAGGGTTTGTAGAGAAGGCACAAAAACAAGAAATGAACTACTACGATTGATTTCTATTAGAGTTCATACACCGTTCCATGCAGTCGATGACATGTTTTAAAGCCTTTGGTGTGAGAACTGGAGGCGGCTAGCGTATGAGAGGTCGGTTTAATAACCATGTTAGTTTGTCTTTTGTTCTGTTCAACCACCGCTTCATCAAGCCAACGTTCATTTGTCGCCAGAGTTACAAAACAATGAATTCGCAGTATCTAAGAGAGTAAAAGTGGCAAGCGATGCTGCGCCTTGTGAGCACTTCACTCCAGCGGAAGTCTCTCGAGCGCACTACAGAAATCTGAACCTTATTGAGGAAGAAACGCTCCTATAGAACACCACGAGTCCCCCTCCACTTCTGGCGCAAGTCGTCTATTGTACTTGGGTGGGTACCTCATCTACCACGTCTTTCCACCTGCGCCCGCTATTTGCCTTCCGAGCCCTTTACTCGTCTTGGTTCCATCAAACCACCTTTTTTATCTCTTATTCCCCAGATAACTCTCGGAGAGTTTTATCCTTTTTTTTATATCACTCGCCCAAGATAGGCCTCCGTCTCTCCGCAGTTATACAATTTATTTTTATATGAATCGAAATATTAACCATTACTTCTACTATTTTACCTGGAGGTTTATAAACACGATTCTCCGTCGCTTTTGCGGTAATAAGGTGTTTATCGCCATTGTTTTATTTCCAGAAATATTTATCGGATGTCGTCAAATTTATGGGCTGATAAGATGAGCGACACGAGACGTTGAGAAAATAGCCTGCCGTGAACAAAGCATGAATTAACGCTACAAATTATTACAACGAGATCTATTCTATATCTATATCTATATTGCTATCTGTATTACAAAGCGCTTGTACGTAGCTTGCGGTATTATCTAAACTCGACACCTTGTGATTAAATTCAAGATGAAAATACTTGAGCTGCAGTCAGCCACGCGGTATGGCTCACATCTCTCGTTGAACGGGCTGTGCAGCCCTTCTCTCCAGCTCTATCGTCTATCTGAACGTAGACGACCGATTTTCACTACCCCAAGATGAGGTTTTTCAAATTGTGGATGATCCTACAGCAACTCGAGTGGTCTTATTTGATTCACGGAACTAATCGCTGTCTGAATCGAACTAAGAAACTCATACATCGGAGTTTTTGATATTTCGATTTAAAAAAAAGTTGAATCCTTAATTATAATCCCTTAGGGGAGATTGATCAAGCTGTCAAAGTGCTGCCACATTCTGAATCGATGTTGGATTTTTGAGCCAGAATACGTAAACTTTGGTCCAATAGCAGCGGCAAAAAGCTTCAGGGCCAATTTTTTTAACCTGATTTTTGAAATCTATGTGTCTTGAAACGTTTACCAACAATTTTTTATAGGAATTAAATTTTTTATATATATATGACTAGTAAGTTTTGCTCCACACTTATGAGGTGAGTTGCAAAATGATTAAGTACCTACACAGGGTTTCTTCAATTTACAAGAATATTTTTATTATTATGAAAAATAAAGTTCATTTCTGAAAAAATATCATAATGTGAGGTTCACTTAAGGTAATCGTTATGCTGACAATGATCCAGACAAGGACGTGGACGTTCTTGCCACCACATAACATTCTGACCATAAAATTAAGGTCAAATCACATACTTTGGTATATCACACTAACAACATCAACTCTTTTTGAAGTCTGAAAAAATATTATAAATTCTCACTCAAGGTAACCGTAACACTGACTGATGGTCCACACAAGGATTTGGACGTTTAGGCCATCACGTCACATTATGACTGTTGCATTATGGTCAAATCATATAGTATATCATCATACTAACAAGATAAACTCTTTTTGAAGAAATCAGCTTCTATCGCCGTAGGGCGTTGAAAAATGAAAATTAAAACTAGAAACATGGAAAGTGGCTCCGCTTATCATCATGGGCATCTACTAAAAATAACTCACTACAATCTTCACTAAACGCTTCACACAATTTCTCAAAATAAAATGCAAACTTGAACTAAGTGATAAAGTAATATTATTTCTCAAAAAAACCAAGAGTCGAAGTCGTGCTGCTCTGGATCGGTAGGTAAACAATGATGAGAAGGCTACTACTTAGGTAGGATAGCGCGGGAACGAACGTGTTTTGCCGCACAAACTGTATCGAGACAGTTTTGAAACCAACTGACCAGTGGAACGAATGAGTTCTTTAACACTTCTGTGTTTTCGTGGCCCTTTATCCATGGGAAAGAGCAAGTTTTGCTTCAATTTTAACTCGATTTGACATAAATGTAATTTGATAACTTTAGAAAACTCGCTCGCACGGTCATGATGCATTTATTTATTTACAGGAACTTTTTATCTTGCAGGATCTTGCATTTATCTGGGGGATATGGATTTTGTTCTCCCTATTTACAATTTTGTTGCATCCATTTGACAGTTAGATTAGAATTTGCTATTGTAAAATGCTAATGTTCGATCTTCTGTTTCAGGTGAGGATGGATGTGCTATTCTTCTTGTGATTTGTCCATTTCTATTCGTGAGGATTCGTGAGTTCATATAAGTATGAAGCATGCCTCGTTAAGGCTCGTTATTTTCAATCATTAAAGAAATACAGTTACGAAAAACATTTTGCTTCCGAGTCTACTAAAGTAGCGGCTGACAAGCATTGACGAGGACGTGGACGTTCGGAATGTAACAAACATTTTTTTCTGCAAAATCAAAAATTCCATCGCATTTTAGGTATAGACACTAACAACTGAACAACTCTCCGTGTCTGTCTGTGTGTCTCTGATGTAACGATTGTAACACTTGTAACGGGTCTACGCAAAGTTATGGAGTCCGTTTAGGCCATGAAACGTCAGGGATTATGACTGTTGCATTAGGCTGGTCAAATTCATATAGGTTTCATACTCGGACAAGATAAACTCTTTTTGAAGAAATCAGTTAACAAGTTGAAAAATGAAAATTAAAACTAGAAACATGGAAATTGTTTATCATCATGGGCATCTACTAAAAATAACTCACTATCAATCTTCACCTGCGCATGCGCAAACAATTTCTCTTGTAACGCGCAAACTTGAACTAAGTGATAATTTCGATGAAATTTTCAAAAAAACCAGTATAATATGTAGTTGGTCCCCTGGATGAGTTTCATGAAACCGGATGAATAGTAGCCTCTGCGCATAGCGCGGGAACGTGAAATCCTTGTTACGCGCATAACTGTCTGAGAGTTTTGAAACCAATTTCTGACATTTTCAGGGATTGTTCAGTTTGATGTGTAGACACTCTATGTGTTTTCGGCCCCCTTTCTCCATGGCAAACGTGCAAATTTGTTACAATTTTAACTCCGATTTGACATAAATGTAATTTTCAGGGATTGTTCGATTTGATGTGAAGATGCTCGCATAGGTCATGATGCATCAATTTAGTCTCTGCGCATGCGCAAACGAAATCCTTGTTACGCGCATAACTCTGGGAGATCTTGACCGATTTCGATGAAATTTTCAGGGTTTTCGAACTTATTAGGTTATTTTATAGTTTGTTCAATAGTTGAACATACCTACCTTTATTTTCTCAAGATATGATCCTGCATAACAATAAATTTACCCTAATTCAATATTTACTTCGCCTAATTGAACGAAGTTCTTTAGTCAATAATAATTTTCAATGATCTTAAGGCTCGTTATGTCAATCATTGGAAATTCAGTTACGAACATTTTTATGTGTCCATACCCACTTGGCATTTTTGCCTGTCTGCTATGTTTGAACCTCAGTTGTTTATTGCGATGAGCTGACTATCACATATACTGCATTGTATAAACCCTATTTAGTTCCCTGAGGTGATAAGGGAAAAGCGGGGGGGGGGGGGGGGGGGGGGGGGGGGGCGCACATTAACGATTGTGAAACTTCAAGGGTCAATCTGCAATTAATCTCGAAAAACTGCCTTCAAAAATTTTTTTCAGCTTCTTTTGTGAGTTATTTACCTTGTAACATTTTTCGTGTTTCCAACATTACTCAAAGTCACAAATCAAAATTTGGGGATACCGTTAGAAAGACCGTCCATTTCCCATCCAGTGCAAAATGAGAAAATTAATCCTCAGTTCCTTTTTTCCCTGGATTCTTCAACTGTTCTTGAATTTGGCCATAAACTGAAATGTGTGTGTGGGGAACCACGATTGTTGTATAGTAAGAATTTGATAAAAATGTTGAGGAAGAGCAGCACACGCAGTAGACAGGGAAACCAAGGAACCTCTTTGTGGTACACGGAAGGGAAGTTCCCGCATATAAGTCCCAGAAGTCAGACAGACAGTGAGTCAGATGGAAGCTCTAGTCACGCTGTTGCTCTGAGCAAACTCTTATAATTTCGTATCCTAAACTTCTCCAACTAGCATAGATGTATACTTCACCTTGTACACTACCCGTAGTGGTCGGTTTTTGGTATATCGCCTCATTGAAGATGTGCACTAAGCTACGGCTAACCTGCTAACTCTGGTCAATATAAACTACCTCTCAAGTCTTCCAAATTTATCCCGGTACGTGTTGACTTGACGGACAGAACGCTATTTCTATCCTGGTAACCCTGATCAACATGCCCCAGTATCATTTCTCCGTATTTAGCGTGCGCGGATAATATACATGTCCGGTAACACTGACTATATACCTCCGATCGTTCTAATCGCTTGATGGGCAGGCTATCCTGGTAACATTGGTGATCTCTCATATATAAACCTCCTAAAACTAAATTCACTTCCTTCAAATAATCAGTTACTCTTAGTACGAGCCAGTACCTCTCCACAAGAGTGAAAGCTAAAGTGGCATGGCCTAATCCCAACATCCAGCCCTTACAGTGTGCATTTTCGGAGAATCACACGTACGCAGTACAGTGCTCACAAGGTGCATCAACACGGCTGAGCCCTGCATTCTTGACCGCCAAAGGCCTCATATCAAAAAGAGTTGTGCGCTTTCAAACGACAACAAGGCCTTGCCTGCAACGCCATCACAATGAACGATAATGCGATTGCAAAATGCAAACGCCTCGTTACACTTTCCGCTGCTGATTAAACACATTCAGAAACTTCCTTTAGTAGCTGGTGTCGATTCGACGCTTATCGATTTATCGTTAGACTGACGCGTTATTTCTGTTCCGACGCCCGCTCGATCGCGAAATGTTGAAAAGAAGAAAGGGGTTTTGAAACATTGATAACCCCGGGGTCGATGCCGGCTTGGCAAAGTCCGACTCAATAATTTGTTTCAATTCATCGAGATCGAGCGGGGACCTCTTCGAGTTAGAAAAACTTTTGATTTGTTGACTCACTCCAGATTCGGAGTTTAGCCATTCCATAAATTTGTAACAATCAGCCCTGAATTTATATTTATTCGATAAAAAACCTCGATGTTATAATTAAATTTATTTCGTAAATTGGTGTCGATATGTGAACATATAAATCGATCATTTTGGTTTATTGCAAATTCTTTCAGTGGGGTTTATTATTAAATTTTATTCATTTGAGTTGCATTCATGATTTGAATTTTTACTAAGCTTTGGAGTGTGCGTGTTTTACAGGTGATAGAGCGATTATTGAATTTCAGGATATATGCATAGACCACGTAAATCTGTTCTGAACCAAAACACCTATTTGGATTGATCCGTTGTTGATATTTGTGTGGCTCCTCTACATCAGTCTCCCTTTGGCTACATCGTTTAAATTTGGATTTGGGGAATTTTTAACGCAATACGTGTGCTAAAGGACTTAATAAATTATAGATGTTTTTATTGTGGTGAGGGGGTATTGAGGTTCAATAAAAAAACGCTGCAAATTCTTTCACTGGGGTTTATTATTCAATTGGCTTGCGTTCATGATTTGAATTTCAACTAGGCTTTGGAGTGTGCGTGTTTCACAGGATAGAGCGATTATTGAATTTCATTTTGACAAAGTGCCATATGATCAACTGATATTTAATATGATCAACTGATCAATCCAAATAGGTATTTTGGTTGGGAACAGATTTACGTGCTCTATGCATATCTCCTGAAATTCAATAATCGCTCTATCCTGTGAAACACGCACACTCCAAAGCTTAGTAGAAATTCAAATCATGAACGCAAGTAACTGGACCAATCTTCCAATTGAATAATAAACCCCAGTGAAAGAATTTGCAGCGTTTTTCGGTTGGTTTTGATTCTTTTTAGCGTGCTTTTAAAAACTACTTACTAATTATATTGCAGTGGTTTCTTATTTTCAATTATGAATCTTTGTAATCGACAAAGAAAAAAATGTTTTTAATCTGATTTTTAGGTAAAGTTGTAGGGCTGAAATGAAACTTTCGATATCAAGCTATTCTTTCTATGTTCGTTATTGAGACAGTGCCTTCAAAGAATAGAATAAGTCCATCCAGACCGCTTTACGTTCGTCCGTCCGCTCTCCTCAAGCGTTAGAACTTGGACAGGAAAAAAACACTTTTTTTAAAACTTTATTAACATTTAGTATGACAAATATAGAGTGTAGCATGTTTGACATGATTCTTGTGGCATAACAATTATAATAACAAGAGGACCCGATACAGTAATCGAAACCTAAGTGCCAATTACGAGAACAACTGGTTGTTCTGACTTAAGATGGTCATTAGTATTATCAACAATGTATTATAGTATAGGATAAAGTATATAGGAATATTAACAAGGAATAATGTCAACTAAGAATACAAATGGTTCTGGTCGTTAATGAGTTTAAAATGTTTATACGCGTATCCTATTTCCCCCACGTCATTGTCTGGTTTGGTTTTTGAAAAGTTCGTGGAAGAAATGAAAGTCGCCCGAAAGTTTTTCCTCGCACATTCTTCATCCGAGTATTGGAAGAGGTTATTATGGAGTTATTCCCGCCGTAACCCGGATACCTCTAGAAAAAATGCAATTCCGCGACCAATAAAGTCGAGTTTTTATTGCTGCGCTAGTCAAAACTACGCTGAAAGCACTCGAGCACCGGATAAACAATTTTGTTTGACATTGAAACGTAAAACGACCAGAACTGCAGGTTCGTTGAATCGGCGGCCAGAAAACGGTGCAAGATTCTTCTTAAATATAATGAGTAACGAAACCAGAAAATAAGAATATTTTCGGCAATGATAAGGGGATGGATTACTGGGATCATACTTTTCAAAATGGTCCAGTCGATTATCAAACATCTTCGCGGAAAGCGATAAAGTTGGTTTTTCGTTTTCAGTACGCTTTTTGTAATCGAATAGCATAACTTATTTTATAAATTTCCTCATTTCAAGGTATTCAAATTCCAAATATACTATGTCCGTTCGCCGTACGAGCCATAAAAGGCCGTACAATTTATGGTAGAAAATCCGTTCTATCTCAGATGGATTCCACATGAGGTCTAGTTGGTTCTAACTTCATGCCAGCTCGATCGTCTCACACGCTTAGATGCTATAGACACTTTTAAAAAACGTGGTTTTCCAATGTTTTTACCGACAGGCAAGTTGGGAGTAATTTTAGACGGGGAATCGAGTCGGATAGATTTCAAATCCGTAAAAATTCATTCAGAGCAAATAATCGCAACATCTCAAAGTTAAAGTGTCTCCCCAAACCTCAAAATATCACGAGCAATCAGTTAAAAACGGGGGGGTTGTTATACAGCAATATTTGCTATACAAATTTAAAAAACGCATATATGCACTAAATACGATTAGAAATGTAATATTTATAAAATAGAAAGAGCGCTAATTCTGTTCGAATAGATGCTTGCCTCTAAGGGAAATTAAGGCATGGCATGTAAGCCATCGATCCCACAACAGAAACATAATTTGCTTATTAATTGTTTAGCTACACAATGCTATTTAGTGGGCTTATCAAAATATCATATTATTCATGTTTAAATAGGAATTATAGAATGTAAATTAGCGGCTCAGTTTATGTGGGTTCACTATCATCGTCATAACTCAAAAGATAAGCTAAAATTCTTATTCATTTTCTCTTCTTCTTCCAATATTTTCATAATTGGGTACTTGCCCGTATAAATGCAAACAATAAAACAGCTACGGTAAAAGACCCGCAGTCCACGAATATATCTAGTGAACCGGAAAGAAATTAGCCTCATAGCTGGCCAAGCCGGCGAGGATACGGCGCGATGTAGCTTATGAGTAATACGTAAATTAGTGTTTTTGTTAATACACCAAACGCAGGTTTGTTCCATTTCCCTTACTTGGACAATTTGTATTTAAATTGAATCTTTAAATCATCGATGTGGAATCATGTTCACAATTATGAATAAAAACCTATTAAAATGGATATTGAACCATAATATATTAACCACTATTTTATTTCCAGTATTTTAGCTTAATAATCTGAAATAGTGTTGGAATCAGCTTTGATAATCACCACTTTTTTTACCCCAAAAACCTAATTTAACCCCAAACCCCAAAAACCTTACTATTTCAATAATACTAATTTGAAAAATGGAAATTAACTATGAATTGGGTATTTTTATTAATAACAAATCGGATTGGAGTTTTTATAGATTTCTTTAATCTGCTTTCTAGTATTTCGTTGTTCCACTTCAAATAGGGATCTCCACTAATTTGAAGATATAATATAGCCTATGTTACTTAGAAATGATGAAGGTTCAAAATAGTGAAAGAATTGTCAAAATCGTTTAAGTAAACTCAGTAAAGTGACACACATGACATGTGTCACGTTTTAACATGTTTCGTATTTCATTTTTAAATATTTATTTTTTAATTTAAATCTTAACAATCTTGTTTAAACTCTGACTATTTGTTTGAACTCGATTTAAATCCCAATATCTTACCATTGTCCAACAGCCGGATAACATGTTCGAGTGAATAAACATTTTACTAAAAATGAATTTGGTCAGAAACAACAAATAATCAACATTGCAACACCCAATGGTACGGCCAACTCAGATTGGAGTTGATAATACACGGCGCACAAAGCAACCCCTCCTTCAAGACCGCGGGGTCGTGCGGGTCATTGCATATCCTTGCCCCTGACCAGGACAATGCCTCCTCCGTAGCTCTCCCAATTTTCAAACATTAGGTCTTTTTTAGTGATACAGGGTGTCCCAGGACTAATGCACAATCCGACTCCTACGTGTTCTACAACTCATTTCCGACTGCGATGAGTTGCATTCATCTTCGAGACTTTTGGAAAAAACCTCAATTTTAACAGAAAACACACGTTTTTCTGCAGATTAACACCATTTCCTTAACAAAAAATATTTTAAAAAACCAAAACGACTACACCGTTGGAAAGGTGACATTTTGGCGCACGTTTTACCAGGCCTGCACAGTTCTGCGTCATGCATTCGTGGGGTTTCTAGGCGAGATGAAAAAGAGGCGATTTCAAGATTTTGACAAAACTGACATTTCGCGCAGCAATCGCGAATCTTCAGTGCAATTTTAAAAAAGTTTTCTGACATCAAATAGATGGAAAATTCAACGCTCTTTCCAACGGTGTCATCAAATTTGAGCTATTTCCAAAATTGAGGGAGTTATGACAGTTTTAATGACTTAAGATCGAAAACACGAAAAAAATCTTAAATGGCGAATAGCTCGGAAACGAGGCTTCTGGCAAAAAATTTCTAGGAGACATTTTTGGCCGGAAATGAGTTGTAGAACACGTAGGAGTCGGATTGTGCATAACTCCTGGGACACCCTGTATATCCGAACACTTCGTATTCCGGAAACCTCGATGTTTTCCTGTGGTGAAAAAAAAAACTTCAGTTTTTCAGTACTTTGGGTTACATCAATTTTGTTCTTCCTACAACAGATACGTTCAAATGTTCGAACAGGTACTTTAGTGTCGTCTGATAGTTGATTGACTCCTTTCATTTTCACATCTGGACTCGAAAACGCAAATTCGCAAAGGAAGAACTCACTATTGCTCACAATTTCAGGGCTTGACTATGGAGGACTTTCTTCCCACGAACGAGTGAACCAGAATCGTTTTTCTTCCGTCCCTCGACATTCTTGCTTCCAGTGAACTAGAACAAACACTAATTTAGACTTTCTTCTAAAAGGCTGTGAAATAATGAGAAGAACGGGACAACTGAGGGAGAAAACTGACAAAAACTGTACAAACACACAAGCAGCAACGAACACGGAACAAACTACAGGCCGCTGTGTTGCCATGTAAACCTGAACCTTTTTGGTCTAGGCGTTGCAGGCTTATCGCCTCGTTCCTTTGAAGGAGCAACTAGTCCATTCCATCTTTCTATAGAATCTTTCTCACAGTTGGTTGTAATGTGTAAGAAAGTATAATGTGGGGTTAGGGCCCTCATTTTATATTTTTGATCTCAACGGATTTAGATATTCTTAAAAACTCATTTAGCCGTTTTTCAGGTCCATCTTAGGGGCAGATTAGTAAGAATCGATTGAAGGAAGAATGCGTGATGTCATCCTAATTCTATTCTCCTTGATCGGTGATCTCGGATGCCTGCTAGTGGACTGATTGTTGACTTTATAAGGATTTTTGAGTTCTATTTCCGTTGTTCGACCACAAAAATTAATATTTAATTAAATTGGCAGATATTTTTCGGAATCCACGTATCTTGAACCGTAATCCAACAAATTTGGGAAGGCTAAACATTCTTATTCTTCAGTTGATTGCCACAACTCTGATTAGGATGATGTAACGCTCCTGCTACGCGACAAAGGGCCAGTAAGTTGTGGGATAACCCGCCCAAGCCTTTGTTTGTCAAAGCACGACGTTCTATTCCCCAATGTTTGGCCAAGTTCTTATCGAAGTCGGGAGGAGAAATTTTTCGTCGAACGTGATCTTCCTCATACGGTCGTGGCACGAGTCCCGCGTCATTTCACAATAATTAAGCCCTCATCCGTTCCAAAGGAAGACGGCGATTGGCTCTACGTGACGTTTTTTTCTTCAGAGGTCAGCTTCAGGTGGATTCTCAACGTGATTTCTTCAAATCCAACTGCGAAGATGAAATACTAATTTCTGTGATTTCCGTAGAAATTCCAGTCCCCTCCCAATTAGGATATCAGTCTGATATCGTCATTAGCAAATTATTGACAGATTTTCTATATCATTGCCATGGTGACGGAAAGGATGATTTTTCTAGACAGATAAAAACTTAAGCTTGTCTATTTCTCGTTGTCTCACTCAATTTAAAACTGCATGAAAATAATACAGACACTAACACTTACTTCGAAAACATATGAATAACGTTGAAGGTACCCCTCTCTGTTCATTCTCTTGGTGATAAGCTGTTTATTGGATGCGCAACAAACAAGAATACCTTTGAAGATTCGTTAGTTAATCGCGAAGAATAAAATATTCACTTGGCTTACCGACAAGTGGCGGAACGCGCTTTCGGACATTTACGAATCTGTTCGGCGCGCGTGGCAATTCACACATCAGCGTATCTTGCTCACGAGTGAAAACACAGAAGCAGAAAACCGAACTGAAAACTGTCGCTCTGCATAACCTAACGCCGGCATCGAGCACCCTTGACGATTCATTAGTCAATCGCATAGAATAAAAGATTCACTTGGTTTATTGACAATTGATGAAATGCACTCGAACGTTAACAAATCTGTTCGGTGTTAGTGATAGTTCACCCAGCAGGGTACCTTGCTCACGATTGTTGGAGAACAATGTTCGCGAATAATGCTTGTTCGGTGTAAAAATGCCGTAACACTTATAAATAACTTTGAAAACACAGAGGCAGAAAACAGAACTGAAAACAATTACACTGAACAACCTAATGCCAGCCGATAGAACACTGATAGCCGAAAAAAGATAAGGAGCGCCCCTATCTGTGAGCATGGAAAAACTGAAAATCCCATGTTTTTTGGCTATCTGATTCGAAATTTTTCTAAGCTCGTCTCATTGGGGCTCCTAACATGAAAAGCTCGAAGTAGAGCGCAGCACATAAATAGTTACCTTGTTTTCTTGTCGTTTGTTGCCTATGACCGCAGAATTCGGACAGAATGAATGTCTTGGAAGTAGGAGAAACGGAATTGTAACCCAGTTGTCGGCTAAGGTGTGAATAATTTTTGACCTTTGTTTTGTGATTTTATCAGAATTGAAATGAGCAAAATGGATTATTTGATCGTTAAGTAATTGAAAGATAAGCTGAGGAAAAGAGGTGGTCTAAGATCTTTAATTTTGTTGTCGAGGACCTCCTCGGTTGTCAGTTTAATTGCAGTAGATACCTACCATTATTTATCCATTTCTTTACTGTTTGTCACTGTTTCTTTATTATAATTATTTATTTATTAGTTGGGTATATAATTTTCATTTTTAAAAAGGATTGCTGAGGTTGGTGGTGTAGGGAAAGAAATTGTAGAGCAAAAAGGGACTACAGAAGGTACTGACGAGGGGGAAATCGTGCTAACTACCTATTTCGTTAGGGCACTGCCTCCCTGGTGCTCCTAGCGGTGGGCTTAGTTACTATGGAGCCCCATTCCCAGTGAAATTCTCCCTTAACAGCAGGTGACCTTGGAGCCCAGGTTAGATTTGTTCCCCGATGCTTTTGATTGGTTAGGTCTATTTTCCTCTCATTGGTTCTCAATTCTTCAAATAAGGATGGAGGGATTTGGAAATAATAGTTTTCATGTTTTTGGTGTATTGGCTGGGAGTGTGCATGCTCCTATGCTCCTACATGAAGCCGCCCTTGTGGACATAGCTCCCTCCCATCTGATGACATTTATCTATTGACCTCCTTACGAGATTGAATGTCTAATTTCCATTTTACTGTTCGATAGAGAGATTTCCCCCCTTGATTTACATTTTCTTTTTAATCAAAATTTCAATGCGAAAGTGACTTGTAGTTTTTTCCGGGATTCTGGAATAGAAATCTTAATTAAAATTCCATGTAAGGTGAATCGATTGAATCTGCAATTATTAGTTTAGGTTTAGATGTATTCAATAAAAACCCTTTTAATTAAAATTTGTTAATTTGGTTTATTGCAAATGGAGAGGAAAGGAGGACTAGGGTAGTTCAATGATCCTGTGAGTGCTCACCCGGTTATTTGGACAACCTTGACGTTCTGCACGATCAAGGTAGTACGGACTGTTGAAAGTGTATTTTCCCTTGTATTCCGAAAAGAACTTTTACCTGCTGGTTGTTTCAACATTTCAGACTATGAATAATAGTGGTATGATGTTGGTTTATGGCGCGAGCTTCGATATTTTACGATATTTTTTCAAACCGCTGTCGCTCTCCATCTGGCAGCGTGCACCCCCGGGAGTCGTCCAAGGTCGGAAACGATTTACTTTTTTCTTTCTCCCCATGATCCCCATTTTGCATTTCAACCGGCGTGGGAGGTCCGATACGTGACCGGGTCCTGCGATGTTGGAATTACGCTTCGACCGCGATTTGTTGGGGAGGGACTTTGTGGTCTTGGAAAACCGCCCTTCAACCGTACATCATACTGCTTGATGATTGTGTACCCACCATGGGAACTAGCTATCGGCATTTGAAAAAGGATTTCGTGTTGCAATCAATGGAGCCCATTCCAAGGCTCCTACCTGGCTTTTATTGTATCATTTGGGCGAAAGTTGCGGTTCTATAACAACGAGCTGGTGGAATGGACGAGTTGTCCCTTCAAAAAGGCTGAGGTGATATTCCTGCACCACTCAAAGAATACCCCTGAAGCTGAAAAGCGTCAAATTTGTGCTCAGGAGTAGCAGTTTTAAGAACTACTCATATACAGTTCCCAAAAAATCGTAATGCATCGACAAGATTCCAGAAAAGAAGTGTGTGACATACATAATGCCCTTGTTGGAGGTGAAGAATGGATTGTTGTCAATCTTTTACCCGATTTGTCCACAAAAGTTAACGTAATTGAACAATAATGATGTTCGTCTATCATTGAACCTTTCTTCTTTGAATTCTAAAGTTGAATTGCAATTCAATTTATTGAAATATGCAATTGATGGTGGTAGATACAAGAATTCAACTAATTTAACGATTAACCGATTCGCCCAGTTTATGTGCCTGTGATCTGTAATTCAAAAGCAACCTAAGGCGTCTATTGTCTTGACCAAAGGAGAAATATTTGTACGCAAAGAAACACTCACCTTTAGTTTATCGCGAAATGTTTGTCGCCAGAATGTATATTCCTTGGTATCATGAAATAGTAATTATTTCTGATTGCAAGTGTTTTAGTTCAGGAGGTTGTAGATTCCAAACAATAACATTTGGCTTGAAGATTGACAATTCCCAGTAAATTACTGATTGGTGTTACGGATTGTCAGTGTTACATTTCGGCTTTAAGGCTAATCGGTCACATTCCACTAGTGTGATTGTGCAGATAAGAGATAGGGCTACTATCAAATTAGGAAGCCTCCTAGTTTTTCTGCTCCCACTAAGGTTTTTTCATTTTTTTTTTTTTTTTTTTTTTTTTTTCAATCTGAAATCGGGATTTAATCAGAATATATAGACCAATGTTGGCGTCATTGTTTTTCTATAAAATTCTATTTTTGATCATTAAATCTTGGAATTTCCTTTAATTTTGGGTTTTTGGGAAAAAAACGAATTAGCACGCATATTCGGTAGTGATAAAACATAGTGCATGCATTAATAGCGACGGAAAGCTTCTACGATAAAAAATATTAAGAGCCACAAAGAGCTGTGCCGGGGAAGTTTGAGAACTGACTTTGAATATGGAGGCATATGAATAAATTAATGAAATAAAAGTTTATTTCGATTATGAAGTACATAGTAAAATATACACTGGTTCGAAATATAGTTCTCCTAGTGGGTAAAACCCGAGACAAGGAAAACAAGTTGGTACCTAGTCACAAAGAAATAAACTAAAACATCTGTAAAAGTGAAAAACGTAATACCAAAAACATTTCACCCGAGGTCTATGAACCACTTTTTTAAGATACTATCAACTTTTTTAGGATTGTTTACCAGCTCTACCTTAATATTAAGGGAAAACCGTTATACACTCGTATTCCAGTAGAAAAGTAGGTATGCATACAAGCAGTTGTACGAACACATGGTAAATTAATGTTACCCTGCTATTGGAATCTTGTGATTATTTCATGAGAAGGGTAGGTAAAACGTTTCTCCTTCAACATCTGCTCAACACTATTAGCTTCAAATAGGCTTTGGAATTTCAAAATTTTCAATTTTCGGAATAGCAGGTCTGTATGCTCTAGAAATTTACTTTTGGTTTATTATTCAATAATAAACCATTGTAATCGCTCTGGAAAAAAAAATTCTAACCTCCCCTGAAAATTTCATGGTTTACGTTTCAAAGGGTGTAGAATCCGAATCTGCAATAAAAATTTGTCCGTCCGTCCGCCGTACGCACGATATCTCCCAAACGGCTGGAGCAAAACATCTGAAATTTTCAGGAAAAATCCATCTTGGTCCGACGACGCCCCAATTCTTGAGCCAGCTCTCTCACTCAATTTTAAGTGCCCTTTAAGGGCTGTCAAAGTTTTGTAAAATCCCTAAAAACCTCAAAACAAGTCGAAGCGGCCTAAATTTATACCTATTTGAAGAACATGTAGTTTATAGCCGATACACGGGTTGAAGCATTCTGATATTCATGAAACGCTGATAATATATAGATGAATATTATTCAATATTATTACTGGGGTAAATAAGTATTCTTTCACTGGGGTTTATTATTCAATTGGCTTGCGTTCATGATTTGAATTTCTACTAAGCTTTGGAGTGTGCGTGTTTTACAGGATTGAGCGATTATCGAATTTCAGGAGATATGCACGGAGCACGTAAATCTGTTCTCAACCAAAATACCTATTTGGATTGATCAGTTGATCATATTTGTGTGCCTCCTGAAATTCAATAATCGCTCTATCCTGTGAAACACGCACACTCCAAAGCTTAGTAGAAATGCAAATCATGAACGCAAGCCAATTGAATAATAAACCCCAGTGAAAGAATTTGCAGCGTTTTTGTAAGCAGGATTTTCTGACAAACGTTCACAGGGCTGAGAGTCGTGGCACAAGCACCACCCCAGGCCGACAGCCCATATAACAAAATCGACTGGGCTAATGCATAATACAATATTGTCATCAGACCCTCAGTAAGTAGCTTTCAAAGGTTGGCGAATACATAAATACGTTTTCTTAACCTCTTATGTACCAGATCAATTTGAGTTTCCCACTTAACATTAGAATCAAAGACTACTCCTTAGTATTTTATATTATAACAATTTTCCACTTCGGGGCATCGCAAACAATTGATGACAACACAATCGGAACTATGTAGATGAACCTTCAGGCAGTCATTGGGAAGCGTAGTCGATGTCTAACTAAACGGTACATATTTAGTTTTAGAGAGACTTAATGTTAGTTTATTCGCTATTATCATATCATCATGTTTATCTGATTTCATCTTAACATCCTTATTCTTCAACACATATTCTGCTTCAGTTATTGTTTGTCGCCGATTGCGTTTCGTTGTAATCGATTCAACTTTCAATTCTTCCTCTTTGGTGGAATGGACAACGTCTATTGAAAAAATTTAAAGGATTCCCCGATCACCCCACGTCGCACTCTTACAGAAAGCTACGGCCAAACCTGAAAATACAAATTTAAAACCCTCCGAAAATTGACGCTTGATATAGACAACGTTCTATCTTACTCCGTTTTTATTTCTCTCTAGGTGATTTATCAATATCGCCCCTCCATTCACCCGTTTACATAATGAAAATTGAATCAGTTAAGATATCTTTTAAATTTTAAACCAAAGCTCTAATTTAACGAAAAAAAATTCTTGCATACAAGTCTGCAACGCATTAGGACATTTCATGTCTTTCCCCTCCCTCCTTCTTCCCTTCCATCTTCTAGCAATCTTGTCTTCCTCTGTGAATTACATTTTTTTCAATATAAAGAAAACAAAAATTAAACTTCAGGAGCCACTCAGTTGATCAAAACCCTCTGCACCTTATTGTTCACGTCCTAAGGAGGCTACCAGCCAAATCATAATAATCATATAGCCAAATTTCAGCTATAATCATATAGGTTTCCTACCTACCTCACTGCTACGAATCATAATAATCATTGAGCATATTTCGTTACGTAACGTAACGTGACATAACGACAATTTGGTTGTGTGCCATAGCAAAGACATGAAATGTCAAAAAGGAAGTTCTCCCGTTTTACTATCTATTATTTCGTAATACAAACCCCACTCGTGTCGTTTCATTTGTAAGTACAGCTACTCAGCATTTTTTCCGTCGCTTTCAATGTCACCTTCTTCGCGATAACGCAGGCAATAGGTGGGCGTTTACATAAAATCGGACGATTTCCATTTGCCACCAAACAAAATCTGCCCCTCAACAATCAGAAGAAGAAACTTGTTCATGAAAAAACTGCAAAAACTTTTGGCTCGTTGTTTTGTTAAAGATTATTGGAAAGGAATCACATAAGAAGAAGAGTAGACGTTCGTCTAAAATGAGACTTCTTCACGCGAGGGTCATCAATAAAAATCTGTTCCTCTACTAATAGAAAAACCTTGCATTGACAAGATTTAGGAAACCTTTGTGTGCGAGCTTTGCTTAAGGAGGTTGGAAATGAAGATCGAAATGAGAAGCGAAAGCCGAAGGTAGCATGTGGAAGCTCATCTGAAATGGGACTTTCTTTTCACGTGAACCATCAAACCAAATCTGATCCTCAACAATCAGAAGAAGATACTTCCACTGGGAATACTTCGGAAATGATGCGAAGTCCATCTTTCGTAGAGTACTTATCGTAAAGGTTCGTCAAAAAGGACACGTCTTGCAGTTTTATCGTCCGTTTTCTTAGCGCGACAAAACGAAGTCGTTACAAGTAGAAGTGGCCCGACTTGCTCAGCATTAAACTGTCACCTTCACCCTCCCATACGTCCTCGTCGCGTCAAGTTTTCCACAGGTGTTATCTTTCGCAGGCGACCAAACGAGATTTATATCCCAATCCCGGGAACCATCTGTTCGCACCTGAACGCCGGCTTTCACCCCTTCCCTCTCCTTGCCCCATTGTCTCTTTTTTTCCACGAAGCTCCCACGCCTACAGCCTTTTTTACAACTTCGCTGTCTCATCCTCGAAGCGAATTTCGACTTCTTGAAGATATCTGGACCCGTTCGAATTTCGACGTTCTTCGATCAGGTTGAATCGGTGGAAAACCGCTTTCCGCGGAGTCTTCGCCAATCAGATATGCGAGAATTCCGCTTGGCGCCGAGTTTCTTAAGGGCGTTAAATCGAGATTTTCTTGCCATATGGCGCGTCTTGTGAAAATGAGAATGAGGAATCAGCGTGGGCCTCAAGGAACAGCCTCACACAAACCCACTTGCTGGCGCCCCTGTCCCGCCGCTCGTTCCTCGAAGCTTTTATTCTTAGTTCTCTCCTAATTAATGGGATTTTGAAAGTTGATTTCCTTGGTTTAGCTTTGGGGAACTGGTTGACGCCGAGCCCGACAGTCCCAGGCGCTTCGGCGAATCGGCTCTCAAACGAACTCATCAACAGGAAGCTCTCGGAAAAGGTGGGAGCCTCGCACGGTAACTCATTAGGATTCTGAAGGAGTATTACGTGTCAACTTACCTGTAAACACTACCAAGAATATATTTAAAAAGTTGACATTTCCAAGAATTCTTTACTAATATTGGTGTTTCCTAAGCAAACATACGAAAAACGCTGCCAATTCTATCACCGAGTTCATTTTATTAGTATTTTGTTCCCTAAATAATGTGATTGCTCGTGTCATTGTGTGGTTTTAAAGGGGTCGCTTTGAATCTCAAAAATTATTTACAATGGTTGCATTTCTACGGATTTGAACCCTATCTCAGTCGCTTTTACGTCAAAACTTTCTAGGAAATGACTAAACAATTGCCAATGTCAGAAAAATCCTGGAAAACCTACATTTTTGCAAAGACTTTGACCAGTATTGTCCTATAGCGTCTATGTGTGCGAGGCGATTGGGCTGGCCAAAACTTAGGAGCAACTACTCCCCAAGAGGACCTGCAATACATGTCAATCCCTCTATTGAAGGCGTTGACAAGTCTCTCTGCATTTCTGTCCAGTGAATCGTTGTTACAAGGTTACATTCTACATCTCTCGAGATTGTTTACTAATATTGATGGAATCGAGGCAAACATACGAAAAACGCTGCCAGTTCTCTAATTAGAGTTTAATTTTTTGTTAAATAATGCGTAATTGCTCGTGTCATTATGGGGTTTTAAAGGGGTTGCTTTTAGTCGAAAATGTTTTGCAATGTTTGAATTTCTACGAATTTGAATCCTGTCTCAGTGAAAAATTACTAGGAAATGACAATTCAAAAGCCCATGTCAGCAAAAACCTGGAAAAAATTACGTTATCGCAAAAATGTTGAACAGTTTTTGGCCTCTATGCAAGTGGATAAAGGGCAACAAGGCCCCAAGTGGACCAGCAATACAAGTCGATTCCTCTTTTGAAGGCGTTTACAAGTCCCTCGGCACTTGTGTCCCATGAGTTTTGTCACAAGATTATATTCTACATCTTTCGATATTTTATGACACTTTTCTATGATCTATACATTTAGGTTACCAAATAAATGAAGCTATTTCTTCATCTGAATAGATACTGCCAACCCCTAATTACAGTAGGAAATCGAAATATTCTCATAAATATGTATAGAATATCAATAGTAAGTAATCATTTTGGAAACAATAAGTAATTATAATAATTCGAAATAACAAGCTGGTAAATATAATTAATTGATAGATTAAGATCTTTTGGATACAACGTAGATGAATAAGAATAGGAGGATGCACTAAAGTGGGGTGATAACTGAACATTTAACAAACAATCCTCCAGTATTACAATTATAAAAATCAGTGAAAATTAAGCAAACTTGGAATTTATGTGTAAGGAAAAAATATATTTTTTTTATCGATGATTAACTAGAAAAAAAATCGATATCATCAGTTTAAAAAATTGCTACTTCATCGCCAACGTTTCGTTCTGTTTGTAGAACTTCTTCAGGGCTAGAGGAACCATACACAAAAAATAACTGATACGGAAAGAATTACAGAAAAGATAGTTTGCATACATCAGACTTGCAATAGCGACTTAGGAATGAATTTTCCGGACAAAGATTTGACTTAAATTTAAAATTCAACTGCAAAAACGAGTTCTCTAGCATATTCCTCTAGCCTAATTCAGTAAAATTCTGGATGAATACTTCAACATTAATATTTATGGCAACATATGATTTCTCAGGTGTTATGGGGTTCAAATATACCGTAAACTCGTGCTGAATGTATTGGCTATTAAAATAAATCAGTTTTTTTAGCCTTTGAAGTTGACAGTACTGACTTAGTTGGTGTTGGAATTACGGCGACGAAATAACGATTTAACACTGTAACCCCCTCCTTTCAGTCTTTTTCATGGTGAAAATTTCACGTTCTAAAATATGCTTGAATACTACACGAAAATCTTAACCCAAGAAAAACAGAATGACATGGATCGGAAATGAGCAGCGATTGAAAGGATTGATTACTACCCTAGAAAGACTACTTACTTTTATTACTTTTCACTTTCTAGAATTACTATACTAGAAAAGCATCATATCGGACGTTTGTTGCTGAAACTTGACTAAAATTATGATTGTACAGAAACAAAATCACGAAAAACGATAAGGAATTGCAGACTAGGCAGAATCGAAAAGATGTTTCGTACATGAGACATACTTACCCCTAATGTTTTGTTTTTTCGCGGATTCTTTCTTAGAATGTTCAAAAACGGAGTTGTATTCAGTTCTACCTGGATCAATTCTAATAGGCGCCCCT
Organism: Creontiades dilutus; assembly: GCA_031894815.1. Taxonomy (NCBI): domain Eukaryota; kingdom Metazoa; phylum Arthropoda; class Insecta; order Hemiptera; family Miridae; genus Creontiades; species Creontiades dilutus. The sequence goes on from JAVIWC010000254.1 coordinate 1,265,553, forward strand.
CTGCTGACAAAGTCTTGATTTAGAGTGACGTCCTAAAAATGGAGCCAGCGCCTAAAATATGTTCTAGTCGTTACTTAACTGCCAGAGACCCATAAATGCCATCCAAGAAATATGCAGAATGTATAAATAAGCTCTCGAAGAGAATAACGCAAAAATTGGCAGGGATGGCAACAGCTTGTAGAACATCGCTGGCGAGAAAAGCAGTAAAAAAACGTATAGAATGAGAAGAGATTGATTTAAAATAAAGGAGCAATTTCAACGGCGGGGTCGAAGCTAGTTAGCTAATTGGTTTTATGTTGTTGGAGAGAAGAAAAAAACGGCGGCCTCGCTCGAGGATGGAAGCCTTGAGCTGGTTCGGCATGTGGTGGGCTTGGGAGGACCCAGATGCTCTTCACGGACCCAGAACGGGGGTCCAAGTCCGGACACATCTGGTGGGGGCTCGTAAGACCCGGGGATCGCTTAACCGAAACTGCGTCCGTGACTGGTGGGGAAGAGGAGAAAAAATCCGCTCATCTGCGAACCGCAGGCGCGTGCCTGGATCGCTGGGCATTTACGCGGCTTCCGGGGGCTACGGGCGTCGAAGGGGTATCTGCGTCAACAGGCTGACAACGTGAGTACGCGCACGTATATTGCAAAGCGGGACGGATGACCCATCTAGGCGGACACAAGTCAAGCATACAAATGATGAGATTGTGTAAATTATTAATTGGCAAGCACGAGGTTTCTATCTGCTGAAATGATAAATAATTTCCTTGATTGATTTTTTCCCCCAACAAACCTTGATGTAGTTGGGTCATTTCGCGGAAAGTGGCAACTTCAGCTTCGAAAAAAAAACAAAAAAAAACAAGAAACTCGCTTTCATGGAAAACAAATATTTTCCTTACTATTGTCTTCTTCAATATATTGGAAGTAAAATGCCGGAAAATCTCATCATAGAAATGATTCATTTTCAAGATACCACCATTTTGAAAATTTGAGGGGACAGGCAAGTGACTTGAGTCACAGGGAAGTGACTAAAATCGTATGGTTTTGTAAAATTTTCATTAGAACTTCCGAAGATTCAAAGAGAAAGCAAGATATCACAAATACCTTGTAGAAGTGGTCTATTTTCCACAAAACATGACTAGTGTTGTAGCAATTTATTCACTATGTGGTCAAAATGTCCTCTTGGGTCTTTGGTGACATCATGTGCGCCCTGGATGAACACCAAAAGATAGATAGTTAGGTACTTGTAGGTTACAACGACCATTCCTTATTAAATCAAGCAAAACCGATTAAAAATTATGAAAAAAAGTCACAACCCTGCTCAGAAAGTCACTTCCTTGGAAACAGTTCTCCAGGGAAGTGACGATTTCTAGGAAAATTCAAGCTATTGGCCTCATTTTCGTAACTATGTTGATAATACTCCTAAAAAGGCACCCACTAATTATTCTTATTCTATGTGTTATGGTACTTTCCACAAGTTCAGGCCCTGCGACAGGGAAGTGACAGGCTATGATTAACCTACACACAGTTCCTTTACATCGGCACTGCACCACGTGAACTGAGGAAGCTCCAAAAAAACCAAGGAGGTTGTCACTGGGTTGGCGGGATCTTAGCAGTGATGTCAACAGGAAAAAAAAATGTTCAAAATATTAGTTTTCCCGGCTTCACGCCAAGTTGAAATATTTACAGAGAAGTGACCTGCGACCCAAGGGACAAGCCTGCAATAGCCCACAAACCCCCTAATTTAAGAAATAATTTCATTTAATTATTATAGTAGGATTGCTGCAAACCCCTGCAACACTTTGTGCCCGCGAAATCCTGCTCAATTGCAAATCCAATGCGAGAACAGACCTGAGAAGGTGTATAACTCAACCCAGGGATATGCCAAATGAAAGGGTTTGTGGAGAGGAAGTTGAAGTTGAGAAAAAATGCAAGAGACCTCGTTTATTCTTGATTTGAACCTGTAAAATCGATTGATTTTATTGAAGAGCTAGGCTGTTCCAAATTAACCGGCAAACGACCTTGCAGCAATGATGCTTTAAATGAGGTGAACAGACTCAGAAACCTAGCTAGCGATGACTAAAAAGTAATAAATAAATTGAACAAAAAACCTTTTTAATAAAGCTTTTATTTAAATGCCCTAAAAAGAAGGAAATAAATGTTTACGTACAAATTTAAACTGTCTACTTATATCTAGTCTATATATAAGCTTGTCGCGACGTTTGCGTTAGTAGGTACTAGATAGGTATCTGTAAGTATTTACCCAATTAAACTGAAATGAAAAAATAAACTTATCGGAATAAGTTGATCAATGAAATAGGTACCTAGGAACTAGTTAATTTACACAAGCCTAAATCTCGCGACAAGCTTTTATGATTTCATGAATTGTGTATATAGGCTATACGTTGACGTTAAAATGGGTAAGTAAACATTTATTTTCTTCTTTTTAGGGCATTTAAATAAAAGCTTTCTTAAAAAGGTTCGTTAGTTCAGTTTTTAGCAATGAAAAATGCGAAACTACTTACGCCCGTGCTGGGAGAGGTCTGCAGGTTGTGAATTTCGTGGCTTATGGCTAATGAGTTGTCTCTCAATTTGAAAAAAACCGTGTACTTTCCATTCTATCTTTTTAAGCCGCGAAGATATGATACTACCCATGCCCGACATCCTTGTTCAGACAACAGATTGCGATTTGTCTCGAAGCGTGTCATGCCCTAAAATAAGCCACAGCTATGCTTTTCTCTGTCTAACAAACTTATGTTATTTGTATCATCATAGGTGGAAAGATGAAATTGAAATGTTTATATATAAACAATTAATTTATTATCTATATTGGCTTGTCGTTATTTGTTTTTGTATCACAACGTGTTTCAAATCAGATTGTTGAATTTAAAAAACTTACGAATAATGATCAACTCGCGACATTTCTATTTTTTGAAACAGATTTAAGTGATCTAATCTTTATTTTAAATTTGAAATGTAGTAAAAATTAAACCCCAGGGCTCTTTTTTCTTGTTATTTGTCGTGTTCAATGTATATCAAGTTAATCAACGTTTGTTACTGAAAAAAACAGCGTGAACGGTTGAACGCCGAAAAATATAAAACGGGCCATTTAAATCAAATGAAAAAATGAAATACAAAAGGTAAAATCTTTACTTTTTTTTTTAATTTGAAAATGATACATTTAAATTTGAGAATAAAGATAAGTCACAAACTGTTTTTTCGCCTGTTAACACAAATAACTGCTACGATTATTCAATTAAAATGAAATTTTCCGGATTATTACGTAGAGGTTTGTTATTTTTTTTTTTTTTTTAGTGAAGTATTTAAATTTCTAAAAGGTGAATAAATTATTTAAAAGGTAAAATCTTAATTTTAATTTGAAATGTAAATAATGAAGACGATTGCTAGCAGCAGTGCTAATCAGAACGTGTGCTCCTTCTTTCCTTTCCAACAATGATTTCTTGAACCTCATTAAATCAAATGAATGAAATTGGTTGAAGAAGAATTTTGAAATTGGTTGAAACAATTATGAATTTCACTGGAAAATGCTATATACCCCAAGGATCGTATTGACACTTATGTTATCATCAAATTAGTCGATCTGTGTGCTACTACGGATTTAAGGAACTTTTATTCGATACGTTGTGACAATTCGACCAGGTTTCGGCTCGACCTCCGTTGAACGGGAATGCGTTCTCGGAAAAAAAGGCGTCTCTCTCGGTTCGGTCGCCGATGCTGTCCTGGCCGGGCCATCTAGGGAACAGCTAGCGGTTCAGACGGACGTGGAGAGAGACCTGCCCAGTGGGACTTCACTCGAGTTGACGAGTGCAATGTGCAAGGCAGGTGAACGCTCAACAGGTCACGCAACTGTTCTTCTCGCCTGTTAACACAAATAACTAGCTCCGAGAATACTCAGTAATTCCCAAGGAAAAATGCTCCGGATTATTACGTAGAGGTTTGTTATTTTTCTGTGTTAGAGTAACTCTTCTACGTAAGTCACTGGTCTACGTATATTAGACTTAGTCCACTATAGATGCTATAGAAAACGCCCCATTTAGACGGGATGTCCGCTTCAAGGATAGACAGCCTAGAGATGGATTCTGCAACTAATTTTTGTCAAAAAGTAACTCTCCGTTACTAAGTTAATCACGGCTTACGATTTTTTTTTTTTTTTTTTTTTTTTGTGTGTGTGTTACAGACTTTCCGTCACAAACACAGCCATAACTTTCTCAATTTCCAACGAATCTCAAATCGTAGGATACCGTTGGAAAAGTTGTGAAATTACCTACCACCTTGGTGCCGATTCAAAAGTTTTTGTTTAGGTTTAACTCGTAAAAAATCAGCTCAAAGTAAAGAACGTGTCAAATCCGGGAGATTACTGGTTTTTTCAATCACCTGTAAAACCTATTTCCCTTGCATGAACATTTTGTACCGTTACTTCAAAATTTTGAAAGAAACCTCTGGTTTCCAACGGTATCCTCAAGTTTGAATTTAATCATTTCAGTATGGTAGAAAATCTCGATTCCCCGTCGGAAAATTTTTTTTTTTTTTAGGCTTGATTAAGAGTTTTGGGAATGTGTTGGTTGATTGGAAAAATAACTACATCACTTAAATTGGCTACAAAAAACTACATCAAACCTAAACAAAAAATGTTTTTTTGGCCTCTGGAAGATTTGTAATTTAATTCTCTTTCCAACGATATCCTCATATTTGAGATTCGATGGAAAATGAGGAAGTTATGGCTGTTTTTGTGACGGAATGTCGAAAACACGAAAAAAAACTGCGAATAACTTGGAAACGATATCGCTACAAAAATATTTCTGCGAGGCACTTGTGTCACAAATTAGTTTTAGAATCCACCCCTAGCCGGATGTCCACCCTTAAGTGAGACACCTTGTATATCAGCACGTCAGGTCGATGAGGAACGAAGTTAGCCACAAGGGCCTTCAGCTAATCAATGATCTCCATACGTAGTAATTGACTTTCTGATATCCAAAGACAGATGGATGACTTAGTCTTGAAAATAACTCTGAATACCAACCTTACTAGTCCTATTGTACGAAACAGAAGCTGATGGAATTTTGTTTTCAAAAGCTCATTTTGAAATTGAGTTTTTCAATTCTTATGTAATGTAATTGTGGTACAGGTGGAGTGTAGGTATCTTATTTAACCTTGCTGAATTTCAGTTGTTCCACTCGTGGATTTCTACGAGCACAGTATATTACACCATTGATGGTACAGACATTTCATAAGAATTGAATGGTAGCATGGTGGTTTGAGGTAAATCGAGGACTTTCAAAAGTAACGGATATGGAACGCCTCAGCTTGGCGTGCTGAGCTTGGTGAGATATAAGTTTCATCATATTCTATTTATTTATTTATATGAACAGGAGAACCCAATTATAAGAAAATATAAACATGAAATAAGTGTAGAGTCACTGGTAATAACAGTAATATGAATATGGTAAGGATGTGAAACCTGAAGTGAGAATATAACTACAAATGAAAAACCAAAATGTTAGGAAGGACACAATTAGAGAGTTCAAAAATCTTATGGACCAGTTGAAAAGTCCAACTCAGGATGAAGATGAACAAGATCCTGAAGATAATTTGTGGGCGCGAAACTCACGTAGAAACGAAGAGAACTGCGAGCAGAAAAACGAGGCACAAAGAGGCCTATCTTCTGAGGAGTGCTGGCGAGAGTATTGCTTCATTCAAGAGTTTGTGCAAAAATACCAGGTTTGCCACTCAACGGCTGCTCTTCAAGGGCAAAAAGTGACACACCAACATCAGGGCAGCACAGTCAACTTCATCCTGAGGGATTCCTAGCCTAAATGCAATATAGCGAAGACATTTATGCTGGACCCGTTTCAGAGTGTGCTTGCGGACTGCGTACGATGGCCTCATAGGGTTGTCATACTCCAATAGTGACAGGACCAGTGCCTTGTAGAGAACAATGATGGCCTCAATTTCGTTGCTCCCGAGTATTCCGCTTAACGAAGCCCCTAGCCCTCATACCAACTGTTTCATACCAAGGTACTAGTAACGGTTGAAGAATATTCAAGACGGAGTCATCAAACTATCTTTCCGGCATCTAGAAGTCAATTATACGGTAAGGAGATCAGTGATCAGCTGAAAGCCCTTGTGGCATATTTCGTTCCTATTCGATCTTACGAGCTGAACGATAATTGGTGCTCTTTTTATGGTGCTTCTTCTTGAGTGGACAAGAAAAAATATGAAGGCTGGAGGCGTTGGATGTAGATCAAAGGCATGGCCTGCGTGAACTGATACATCTCGGTCATGGAAGGAGTCTGATTTAGATAATGTGTCTGTCCACGTCTAATATACATTGATCAGTGATTTAGGTAGAATGGTGATCATAATACAGAAACAATAAACCTCCGGGTTTTATGGAACGTTTCTCTCTGGATTTTAATCTGGCGATGCCCCTACCGTCGTGATTGTAATGTATAAGAACCAAGGACAATTCAAGTAGGGATTCTTTCGACGTATCGATTTTCGGTATGGAAATTAAGAACAAGATGATCATCCGAGGTTAGAATCCTATCGTTGTGTGAAACGTGTTAGTATGTGTGACCTCACTTCGGTAATCCAATACGCCCCCCGTTGAGTGGTTGTGAAGAACACACACCTTCACACTGTTGTACTCTAACGCACTCACACTCCCTCGCTCCCCCATCTCGTCATGCAGGTCGCGTAAAAGGGGTTTCGGGTTTCACGAGTACAATAATTTTATTGGGGGAAGTGAGTCAGTCGTGTGTCCGTTGTTTTGGAAAACGAAAATCGAACCGGACTCGAACCTGGGAAGGTGCGACCGTGTGAAATTACAGTAGGTAGCTTCTGGTTGAGTTCTGGGCTCTCTATTTCGTGTACAATTCACTTCACGAGTTGAGAGAGTGGCAGAGTGACCAGTTTTTTATATCACTGTTGGAGTGGACATCGTGTTTTCTGAACTGACGTAAATTGCTTGGTTCGTGTTCGGTGGATTTCTACATTCCGGTGTATTATCAGCATCCATAGATTCCGATGCATCCGCCCTTATGTGCGCCTGAATCCAAGATGGTAACAAGTAACACCTACAATTTAATTTCACACGTTTTACTCAACAATCTTTAACAGCTGTGACTACCATTACACTTGAGGGAAACTACAAAATCAAAATTTAGTTGCCTGATTAAATATCAGGAAAATTAGTCGCAAAGGGACCACCTCCAACCTTAGGGGTCAATAGGTCTACAACATTGTCTGTTTAGTTTGAAATACCCCGTGAAGGCATGGGATCTGCAACCTCTGAAAAATTTTGAAGTTCTGAATCCAAATTGCACAGATAAAGCCCATTTTGAAGCGGGTTGTACGTGTGGTTTAATTACACAAACACTTTATATGTTTCATAAATTTCAATAATTTACTTCTAAATAACAGTAATTACTATTCAGAGCTTATTTTCTCTTTCAAATACTTCAGCTAAACCCCTGAATGATATCCCTAATAAAATTATTTTCAAAATCAAAACATGTTTACCAGCTAACTTTATTGAAGTCAATTATGAACATACAAATTAAAATTTGCTTCTCAAATGATCTGTATTTTACCTTTTTTTTTGAGATTGTAGCCCCCCTTTGTTTAAAAAAGAGGAAAACACACGTTCACTCATTGGCATACTTTTTTGATGAATATATGTCTTTAAGGAGAGCTGGTTCTTCTTTTATTTTGTCATGAAACTTGAATTTACAAGGGACCAAATAACCAACACGTTGTTGTGATCCTTGTTGCTTTTATATTTATAGTGAAAGAGTCAGTCTTTAATAATATTTAAAGCGGGGCGTTTATTTGTTTATCTGTCCAAAGCGGGACATAGTAGCGTCCCTCGAGTAAATCTGGGGACAGCGGGACGGATGGTCACCTTAGTCTAGGCTAATATCAACCGAAAACAGCTGTTATTATTTTTAATCTCAACAGTAAACCTTTGCAATCGCCAAGAAAAAAGTATTTCAACCCTCTAAGATTTGTTGTTTACGTTTCAAGATGCGTATAATCCAAAATCAAATAAAAAATAGTCACTGCTTTTTTTGAAACTACTGAGCCAACCCTAATGAACTTTTTTTTTATCAAAAATCACAAATGGGCCCAGCACGGTCCTTAGTCAATGCCATCAATGTTGACCTACCCTTAAGGTAAAATCAAATGGGCTGAACTATTTAAAAATCAGAACTTGATACACTTCAAAACAGTTCATTTATCGCCAGGTCGTTCGGTTCGGAGATATTCGACAAAAACTGAAATAAAGTCCTAAAAATTCACTGTTTTTCCGCCCTCCTGGAATCAACACAGGGTATTGAGGGTTGTAAAATTGGTATTGTACGCTCCTAAAGGGTTCTAACAACATATTACATATTCGCTTCTACATGACAATGCACGCTTTTTTTAGTCTAATTTGACTGGACTAAACCCAAATTGTCTATCTTTGAAATACTGTATCTTGGTAAGTATTCGTTGTACAGTGTTGCCCATGGACTCAAATTGTGGCAAATTTGATACACTTTGACGCCGGGTTAATTGTTCCCCAAATGGTTAGGTTTGGAAATAATTGGCAAAAATTGAAAAAAAAATCTAAAAAACCACTGTTTTTCAGCTCTCATGGAGTTAGCACAGGGTATTGAGGGTTGTAAAATTGGTATTGTACACTCCTAAAGGGTTCTAACAACATATTACAAATTCGCTCCTACATGACCTTTTGCATCCACTCATCGTTTTTTATTCTAATTTACTGGACTATTAGGGTTATATCATTACCAGATCAATAGTTGCCACTGGCTCTACGAACGTGAACTATTTCAATCATTCACGTACCTTAGAGAGTCTGTCGTCACGAGCTGATCTAGTTCAGGGCTAACGATTCTATCGATACACGGACATCATAATTGCGTAGTCGGTACTTCTGATTTTCACCTGATTTCCACTAAATTTGTAGGTATTATTCAATTCTTGTGCCTATTTTTTTGTCAACCAGTCCGCAAATCTATGTTTTTAGTGGGTGTAGGTAGTGGGGTGACCACATTCACTTTGAATCTTTTGTTTGAAGCGTATTTATTTCTTCGTGTTCGGTTAGATACGTTTCGTCCTGCAGCGAGGACTTCTTCAATCTACAACTTACTATTTCATAAATATAAGTAGAATTTAGGCATTGACGTCGTGGTGCCACCACCACACATCTCTTCAGTTGTTTATTACTTGAAGCTTATGCAGGTAATTGAAGTTGTAAAAATATTCTCTCATCCTTTTCATACATACAAAATGTCATGATTAAAAATGTTTTTCTTCCGCAAAAGTTTGTAGTTTTCTTCCGATCTTGATGAAATTCCCATATATGTAGGGATTGTTCAAATCTCGTGGTTGATTACTAGGTAGTCCCTATTAGATCACTTGCGCATCAATAGCTGTACCAGCACTTGCGTCTACGTTAACTCCCCCAAAACATGCAAAATACGCAAAAATTGATGTTGATTTTCGGTTTGAAATTTTTCTAAAAGATTCAAAGTGTACATGAGGGTAGGGGTCCAGAAAAAAAGCAATATTCAAACCGTGGTTATAGGGTACCATTCACTGATTATTGACATGTCCATACAAACAATCACTAGGTATAAATAGTAGTTTAAAAAAAAAAAAAAAAAAAAAAAAAAAAACTTTTCCAAAACAGCTTGTAAATTCACAAAACATGCTACATTCTCCCAAATGTGCAAAAATCCCCAAAATATGCAAAATTAATTGTTTTTCTGGTTTGCAAATAGTTCAAAAGACTCAAAATGTACTTCTATGAAGGTCCAGGAAAAAACATGCAAAATCCGAACCCTGGTTATTAAAATTTAATGTACGACAAAAATGCAATGTAGGTACATTTAATGTACCTACATTGCATTTTTGTCATTCACTAATGATTGACATGTCGATAAAAATAATCACTAGGTCAAAAACAAAAACAACACTTTTTTGCAAAGCAGCTGGTAAATTCACAAAACATGCATAATTCTCCAAAATGTGCTAAAATAACCCGAAATATGCAAAAGTAATGTCGGTCTTTTGGGTTACAAATAACCTTCAAAAGAACTCAAAGTGTACTTCTGTGATGGTTAGGGGGTCCAGGAAAAAAACATGCAAAATCCGAACCCTTGTTATAAGCAACCTGCATTGCATTTTTATCATTCACTAATAATTAGTTATTAATTATTAATAATATTTTTCCATTATGCCACAACAGTACGCTCCGAAATGTGCCGGTTTAAATTTCAATGAAATTCGACAGAGAAATTCAATTCTAATTCTTTCCAACCTTTGCATCATCGTCAGGGAAGACCATTGAGTAGGAGAGCCAACAATGGCAATTAATTTATCAATTTTTTCGGGATTCTATCCCCTTAAAATGGCCAGAAATCTGAGAACTACCGAAGTACATTATGGTTACTAGATCTGGGATAGAAACGTGTTTCCTCGACCTTCTACTCCCGAACTTTTAGATCTACTATTTTATGTTTTTGTTGATGTTTCTTTTGGCTTGTCACTGGGCTGGGTGTTTGGTTCCCTGTCTTGTGAGTCAATCAAATTTCGAGCTGCATAAAATTCTTGAGAAGTGATACATATTTTGTTTTTATTGACTTTGAATCGTAACATCTTGTTTTGGTTTATTATTCAATAATAAACCATTGGCTCTGAAAAAAAAAAAAAAATTCTTAACCCCCCTGAAAATTTCATGGTTAACGTTTCAAAGGGTGTAGAATACAAATCTGCAATAAAAATGTTTCGCCGTACGCACGATATCTCCGAAACGGCTGGAGCAAAAGATCTGAAATTTTCAGGAAAAATCCATCTTGGCCCGACGACGCCCCAATTCTTGAGCCAGCTCTCTCACTTAATTTAGGACGGCCCTTTAAGGGTTGTCAAAGTTTTGTAAAATCCCTAAAAACCTCAAACAAGTCGAATCGGCTTAAATATTTACCTATTTGAAGAACATACCATGAGGAATCGAATCCCCACGTCCGTAGGTCAAACCATTCCCGATGTATGGCCCGATTTATGGTTCCAACATTTGCGTTTTTTGGTTTATTATTGTTTGTTTGTAACCTAGGGATGCCGATAGCGTCGAGTTGTAGTGAATGTGGTTACTGGAGTGATAGCCGATGTGGATACTTGTAGTTTATAGGCGATACACGGGTTGAAGCATTCTGATATGTATGAAACGCTGATAATATATAGGTAACTATTATTACTGGGGATTATTATTCAATATGATTACTGGGGTATGAGTAATCTAAGCTTCGGAGATTTTATTATTCAATTGGCTTGCGTTCATGATTCAACCAAAATACCTATTTGCATTGATGTTGATCAATTTGTGTGCCTCCTGAAATTCAATAATCGCTCTTCCTTGAAACGCGCACACTCCAAAGCTTAGTAAATTCAAATTTTCAAGCCACTTGAATAATAAACCCCATTTGAAAGAATTTGCAGCGTTTTTTCGATTGGATCAATTCTAGTGGTTAGATCGGAAATATACACATATTCTCAGTTTCTTTTGCACCCCAACTTGCACACCCGATTTTTTCGTGTTTATGTTAATGTTTGCATAATATGGTTTTTATTGACTTTGAATCGTAACATCTAGTTTTTTGATTGAAGGAAATCTTCCTTTAGTGGCTGGATCTGAAATACTTCTTCTTTTTCACCCCAACTTGTACATCTACTTATTCATGTTTATGTTGATTTGCTCTTTAATATATTCAATTTTTATTGATTTTGAATCGAATCATCGGAGGAATGCCATATGGCTAGATCTGATATACACACATATTCATTGCTACTCTTGCACCCCTTGTACAATGTACAAGTACATCTACTTCTTCATGTTTTTGTTGATGTTTACGTAATAAATATTGTTTTTATCGACTTTGAATCGTAAACTAGGAATGACCTTAGATGCAAAGCTGAAGTGGAAAGAACACGTCAAGAAAAAAAGGAAGAGCTATCAATCAGGTATAGAAAACTATATTGGCTGTTGGGCCGAAATTCACAACTCAGTTTGCACAATAAATTGCTGTTATACAAAACAGTACTTATGCCTATCTGGACCTACGGTATCCACCTATGGGGATGTACAGCTAAAAGTAACTTGAGAATAATTCAAACATTCCAAAATAAGGTACTAAGGAGTATTGTGAATGCTCCATGGTACATTCGTAATGATGACCTCCACAAGGACCTCCAAACCGAAAGAGTCGCCGATTTCATTAAAAAATACGCAAGGAACTACGAAAAGAGGCTTCTTGCTCATACCAACCCAGAAGCCATTAGGCTTCTCGACAACTCCCAAGTACACCGACGGCTGAAAAGGACCAAGCCATTGGACCTTGGATGCTGATGTGAAGCTGAATCGTGGTGTATTGTCAATGGACTAACACTCGTATAATGTTGCGGAATTTATGTGAAGTAAATATCTAGATAGTCGCCTGTATATTACCTCAGTTGTAACTAGTTGATATATTAACAAATAAACGCTCTATTATTTTTGAATCGTAACGTTATTGTTTGTTTTTTGTTGCAGGAATGCTAGTGGCGGCAGTGGCCACGCTGCTCCTGCTGCTAAAATACGCTTCGTCTGAGGTCGGCGACCCCAGGGTCATATCTCACGAAGGTACGTCCTTGAGTTTTATTTCTCTTCGCCTTTCAAGTTCTGCCTCCGCGCCAGTTTCCTTCTTAGTTGAGAATACAGCGAAGCCCGATTACCGGGACTAGCTATTTAACTGCGACGAATCACTGGCTACTGAAGCTATCACTAGCTGTAAATAGAAGCGCTTTTAAATTGTCCGCATTATAACAGGATGTTATTGGAATATGTTACTAAAGTGCGTGGTAAATCTTGGTGTGTTGGTAGAAGGGTTGTTTCATTATTAGTTTACTTGTCGTCCAAGAATGAGATTGTTTTATTCAAAAAACCCATACTTTTACCACCCAAAACGTGAATTGATGGCACCATATCGAAATTGCAATATGAAGTGGTTAAAGATCAAGGATGGACAAAATCTTATGAATGAGATTAAAATCTTAATCACAGAAAAAGAGTATGATTAAAATCATAATCACAGCGTATAATTAAGAATAAATTCTTAATCACAGAAATCTGTGATTAATCACTGAAAGTTGTGAAAAATCATGACAATTGGTGGTAATTAATTGTAAGAATCCGTGACTAATCTGGTTATATTAGTGAATTTAACCTGGTAAATTTTGACTATGTATGATCTTGAAATATTAAGAGAAAAAATATGATGCTGACAATCAATAAAAACAATCGATTTTGAAAAAATTCAATGATATATATCAATTGTTAAAATAATTGATTTTTTCGGAAATGGTGATAAAAACACTGGGGAAGGCATGCACGTCCACATTGTTGAGGGGTTGATTAATCACGTTGAATCATACATGCTCGCCACCTTGCCCCCATAAACTGCAATAATCGATTATATTAACAATCAATAATTTTCCAGTGTTTTAAAATCGATTTTTTTAAATTGATTGTGGTACGTATCTTTTTTTTTTGAAATATTCAAGACAAACCTGCTAAGATTTTACTCAGGTGAAAACAATCGATGATGTAACCAGATTCAATGATATATATCATTTAATTACGATAATTGCCATATTTTTTCACTCCCTCATTTTGTTATTCAGTGATTAATCACAGATTCCTCCTAACTGATTAAATTTTGCCGTCCCTGTTAATGATACGGCATTGATTAATCACTGTTGAATGATAAGTTTGGCTGGCGGCAACAGCTATGTATATGAAGTGGTACTTGTTACATATAGGTTTGTTGACCAAGATTGGAATAATGGAATAACGAACATAACGCATATCAGCCACGTTCATATAAGAGAATATTGAGCTAATACATTTATTGACAACAGTTATGTAGGAGATCTTGGATTGACATAAATACGTATTTATAAGGCAAGGAGAAGCTATATTGCATTTATTTTTTGCTCTACAAATGTATCCCAGTTATAAACCGACCTGCTACCCTTGACATTTAAAAACTGAACTTTATGTTGAGATCCACATTCAATTGAAGAAGAAAATTCATCACCAGGCTATTGATATCCCTCTGGCACATGATGGGTCCATTATCTGGAACATGCGGTTGATAAATCTAGAGGTGTTCGTGTAATGCGAATGAAATTCGTAACTCCGACGTGAATCCGGAATGCATATTTGATATGGATTTTTTGACTTTGCATAATTGATATAATAGCTATGAATTTCCTCATTGATATGTAAAATTTAGTTGAAATGTTATTGAATTTTACGCAATTAATTTTCCGAAAAAAAAAATTCGATTATATTAACAATCAATATATTTTCTTAAGTGTTTTAAAATCGATTTTTTTTTTAATTGATTGTCAGCACCATATATATATTTTTTTCAAAATATTTCAAGACCAAACCTGCTCAGATTTTACTAGGTAAAATTCATTGATGTAACCAGATTAATCACGGATTCCTACAATTAATTACCACCAATTGCCATGATTTTTCACAAATTTCAGTGATTAATCACAGATTCCTCCTAATCATGATTAAGATTTTACCCATCCCTGTTAAAGATACATCGCATTATAACCTGCTAGCTGTAGTATATGATAATTGTTTGGCTGGCGGCAACAGCTCGGGAAGTGGTACTTGTTACATATAGGTAGTTGTTGCAAACTTGGAATAATGGAATAACGGACATAACGCGATATCAGCCGAATCGTTCATGTTTTCTTTTTCGGTGGTGATAGAGAATATTGAGTAATACATTTATTGACAACAGTTTTTTGTGGGAGAGGTGTGTTCATGGATTACATAAATACGTATTTTATATTTGAGAAATCCATTTATAAGGAGTAAGCTATATTGCATTTATTTTTTGCTCTATAATGCGGTAGGAAAAGGGTTATACCGTAGCGAGGCATTACTGTTGTTTTACCCTTGACATTTACAAAACTGAACTTTATGTTGAGATCCACCGCTCAATTAGGAGAAGAAAAATTCATCACCAGGCTATTGATATCCCTGTGGCACATGATGGGTCCATTATCTGGAATATGCGGTTGATAAAGCTAGAGGTGTTCGTGTAATGCGTATGAAATTCGTAAATCCGACAATATGCATATGAATAAGAATACCAATTGAAATATAATCATATTTTTCTGTGAATTTCAATTTTCTCCCGAAAATTTAGTTCAATTTGTGTACATGTTACTCAAATTTTCCGATTCTACAATAAATTCTATTGAAATTAAAGTTTTTAACCTAAATGATCCAAATTTGCTTTATTTAAAATGTCGAAATAATTGTATAGAGATTTAATTTTTCTCACCTTGTGACAAAATTTTTTTATATAACTTTTAAAAAATGGAAATAATAGACCAAATCATGGAATTCCATGAAATTTATTTGAAAAATTCAAATGTACGTGAGAAAAGGCAAATTTTTGTACAATGTATAGATTTTAATGAAATTTGAGAAAAAATAAACTGTTTTATTGTGTAAATGTTGGGAAAATTCACACTTCACTTACAATTCAGACCAAATCACAGATTTCAGATGAAATTTAATTAAATGTTCTAAATTGAATTTTGAGGAGAAAAGGCAAATGAATACACAAAAAAAAGTGACAATTTGTAAAAATTCGCTGAAAAATTAAATTTCCATGTTTGTATTCTTTTCAAATGTATGGGTCTATTCAGATCTGATTACTAATTTACGACTTTCAATTTTGAACTGAAATTTTTGAAAAAAAATAAACAGGCGATTAAGGTTTATTTTGTGTTTTAGGTCATTATTCCGCAAAAATTCACGAACTTCACTTACGTGATTCAGGTTAAAAAACTTGAATTTCTGCAGATTTACAGTACCAAATCGGGAAATTTAATTAACATGTACACTAACTAAATTGAATTTTGAGGATGAAAAGGGAAGCGAAATGAATACACAAAAAAAAGTGATGTTTGTAAAATTCGCTGAAAAATTTGATTATTTCTATGTTTTTATTCTTATTCATATTTATATATATTTGATTTATGAATTTCATTCGTAGGTATTCGTATTTATTCCCAACTCTAAGTGGGATATTTTCAGCTCAACCGCTTCGAGTTGTTCAAATTCAACGAATAATTTGTAGAAGAAGCAAGTTGAATCGTAGTGTTGTGCTGGTATGTTAAAATGACCTTTATCGTCGTTCTTGATGGTCGCATTTCGTGCCTTTGTTTTTGCAGATCTCATGATGAACGGCGTCATTTTCACCGAACCGGGCGTCACCAACTTCACAGAACTGCTGTTTGACGTGTCCAGAAACCAAGTCATAGTCGGCGCGAGGTGAGTTCATTTAAACCGTGAAGTATTGTCAACCATCTGAATATTTGGATTTAGGTCTTTATGTCGGAGGCATTCAAGGAAGATGTTATATGGGAGGTGATGGAATGTTGTAGTTTCCCCTTCCAATGGATGAGGCGATTAATGACCGCAACACCTACAGAATAAGCTAGATGTCAGGTAGTCAGGTTTAATTTCAAAGGTGGCGCACAGTGGGCCAAATCAAACAAACAATCACCTTAAAATCTTGAATTCTCTTTGTATTCATTGTTAATTATAATTAATACTCCCCAAAACACAAATATTTACCTCCTAAAGCCTTATTTGATTGTGGATATTTTCATTTTAATTGTCACCTCTGTTCCAACAAGTGATCGTTATCTCCCCTTTAACTCATTCATCAACGTCGCGGCCAGTTGTGGGCAGTTAATTGTTTGAGGCTCATTAGTCTGCATTTATTGTCGATAGTGGGAAAAATAACACTTTTAAACTACGATTATTAAAAATCGTACTAACTTTGTTCCTTATGCGGAGCTCAAAAGAAATCATTTCATTTTCAGTCATTTTGAAGTAAAAACAGTCCACAGCCACGATTAGCCAAGAACAATATTGTTTTTTTCTTTTCTTCAAACATTCCAGTTTTGCTATTTAATAACTTTTTGTAAACATTTTTGAGTTTTTCTTTATATAAGTAAATGTTTGGTTGGTTTATTGGAGTAATGTGAGATCCTAGGTGGAAAAAATTATTCTTGAAGGAAGCATTGCGCTGATTCCGAACATACCCCACGTTTATATTCTTAAAATCACTCCTTCCCAATATTCCCTTTAATAAATAACTCATTTTTCAACTTATTGTTCAATTTTACGGTCAGAATAACTCGTCAAAAATATTGTTGTCCCACACATAAGTTAAAGAGCATACAATTCTGCTTCCACTTATCACCACAAATAACAACATTTACCATAAAATAAGAGGGTTATCGAGTTTCCAATGTCATAAAACAGGACAAATTCGCTATTATGGGTGTTTTTTAGCGTAACAATAATTTTTGAATGGTGTTGCACTGATGAGATGAGTTGTGAATCTTTCAACTGCACACACGACTAATCACCAAATTTTTAGAGTTACACTTTGAAACAAGGAAGTGACAGCGACAGTTAAGAATTATCTTCACGTTCGAAAACTCATAAAATGGGAATTTTCTGTCTTTTGAGATATTGGAAACCCGATAACTCCATTATTTGATAATAAATTTAGGAATTTTTGGTGGTCAGTGGAAGAAGAATTTTATACTCTTCAAGTTTCATGTGTGACAAAAATGTTTTGACCAGTTATCCTGTCTGTAATGTTAAAAATGTGTTTTTTGAAGAATGTCTTTTGAGTTTCATTCGAAATGGCGCCAAATTTCCTGAAAGAGTAGCTCATAAAATAATGTTGTCCACCGATTGTCCCTTTTGGGCTCAGTGTGCGGCTGTTTCAAGAATCGGAAAAGAGGAGCTGTCCATATCCGTCACCAAAACAATACCTCATTTAATGACATCTCCACTCTTTGATAGTATAACTATCTTCAATCACTCGAATGCCATATAATTCCACTTAATTTTTATATTGTGTCCTAGAAAGATGGTGAATCACGAAAAATGCGCCGTAATAGTAGGTAGCTTTGTTTCAAGTTATAAATGTTTCTTCGACTAGCCATAAAATTACTACTTGCGAGGGAATTCCCTATCCCGTCGAACCTGTAGCTCCCTTTTATAGCGTCAACGCTGCTTTCAATTACGGTTAGTATTTCTAAATATTGTTTCTTGAAGTTATTAACCATCAAAAATCTTTTTTATCGTTAGTACCTAGTACTTACTGCGATATTATGTGTTACTTGAACCCAGTTGTGTGAGCTCCGATCAATTTGTACGTTTCTGTTACCCATATTAACGGAAGATAGGTGCTAAAAATATCCTTCACAAATGGGAGATGATGAAAGATTATTATGGTAATGATGCAACATGTATGCATTGGGGAACTCATTTTGGCATAATATGCCGATATATTGAAACCAGAAACCAACAAATTACGTAAACATGTTTTGACATTTCATGTCCTTACTTCGACTTCCTCCCTGGGAAATAGTGTATCACTCGTCACAAAAATGGTAACGAAGAACCGTTACAAAAAACCGCCACTCTGTGCTTTTAGTGTTGTATTAGCTGTCTTCATCGAACTGGACAGCTGAAAATTGAGTGGCAGCTTGACGTTTTCAGGTGAATCGAGGGATTTTCAAAATAACATGTTGAAAGATATATGATTTTTTGTTCGTTGTAGGTTTGATTTGAGGTAGTCGATCAAATCATTTCCTTTTCCGCTACAAAAAGGTCAACCCTTGTTATCTGTTTTCAGAGACAATCTGTTCCGACTGAGTTTGGATCTCGACAGACTGGAGCGAGCTCCCTGGCAAAGTCTGGCGGATAAAGTCAAACTGTGCACCGTCAAAGGCCAAACGGAAGAGGATTGCCACAACTACATCAAAGTTCTGCTAACCAACGGCAAAAAGCTGTTTGCTTGCGGCACTGGTGCATTTTCGCCTACCTGTTCATGGAGAGAAGTGAGTTGATTCTCGTTATTATTCATACCAGTTATGAACTTAACTTCTTTCAGAAATCAGTAACTCTTATTTACAAAGACAACATACATAGATCATCGATCGAAGGGTTATTCTCTCGTTGAAGATAAATGAGCAATGCTTTGAACGCGGAAAAACGGATTTATTCATTTACGAGAAATACAAAAACCAGAACCGAAGGAATGAATGACAATAAAATTGATAGGAGTGATTTATAAGCCACGTCATGCCTAATAACAGACACCATCAGATGTGTTGTTGGATCTCCACAGTTCTAATACAGAAATAATATACCTTTATTTTATTTATTTTTTTTTTTCATTTTGATAGGCCACCAAACTAAACACAAAACACAACTATAAATCTACCTGTTTCTCTAGACTACCAGTCACTTAATTGATAATTGGGTTTTGGGTGGAAGGGAGAGGGGGCCCTACTAAGATATTTCATTTGTCAAAATCTTTAGTAGGGTACTTTTGTTAATGCTTCCATTTTTAATATTTCAAATTAGGAAGAGTGGCGTCTAATGATTGGAAATCTTAATTTTTAAGTTGAAGAATGATTTGAAATGGACTAATCTCGTTTTGAAATTGGAAAAAACTGCTAATGACACTTTAAATAAGACCTATAATTCCTCAACAGTTAGGGTTGGCAATCGATTTTTATGAATGGCAAGTTGAGGAATGTTAGCAAAATTTTTGATTTTTAATAACTTAGATCCTTTTTGATTTTCAAGTGCTCAAGTGTATGCCTTTTCAAGTAAAGAACGCTGCGAAGTCCTTGCCTCATGGATTTATTATTCATTCGGACATAATATGTGCCTATATTATAGACATATACGAAAAGAGCGCCTTTTTTCCTGCAGACCTATTGTGCTAAATTTCGAATCATTCGGCAGATTTTTAGAGCATTTTGGTTTGTACTCTTAATTTTACGGCAGTTATGGGAAATTCGGAACGGTTTGCGCAGGAAAAACTGGACCTCTGGTTTTCTGAAATTAATTAATATTTTTTACAACAACAGTCATAAAAATTTCGCGTCATTCAAACGATTTTTAGAGAAGTTATCGGTGTTTCAAATATATCACATTTGCTCATGTGCAGATGACAATTATCGCACGATTTTTATGATATTTTAACTATACCTTTACACAATTTCAGGTTTTACTCCGATTTTAGTCGATTTTTTGACCTCGATTAATTGGTACAATCGATTTCAGACCGCCGATTGTGAAATCGATCCCAAACATCGATTTTTGCGGTTCGATTTGATTACCCTATCAACAGCACGATCTTGTAGAGCTCGTAAAATGACGCATTTATCCCGAACCAGTGTCTTCAATAATGTAAAAATCCAATAAACTGTTGGTAGAAATGATGAGACCTATCTACAGATTCCGTTGGCTGGTGTATTTTAGGTCGAGCGCACCACCATCTTCGCTAAAACCAATATTTACCAAACGTATTCTAAAGTTCAAGCGGTTACCTACATCTATTGTTTGTTTCACATCTCATCCCACCGTTGGAAATTCTTATTACACGCTGCGTTTGAAGGCCATTCAATGCACATTCGATTTGCTCGAAGCGCTGCCACTTTTTGTCCACTGGAAGGAATTAATTTTTCCTTTTTTTTTCTTCCTCCGCCCCTGAGGCAACTCCTGTAAATGTCCTCCCGAAGACCAAACTGCCTTTACTGCCGCAACAATCTTTTGTGCGATTACATAAAAACCAACGGTCCGTGGTCTGGCGTCAGAACTACGCGTATTCTCCCATCACGTACTTCTGTAAATGTGCAACGTTGAAGAGATCGCCGCTTCCTTGAAAAAGTCTAGTATAATAACGTTAGAGAAACGTCTGGGGAAAGGGCCTCTCAATAGGCAGGACAGAGGTAAATATGTAATTTCTTAGAGGCACATTCTAAATCATTCGCAACGAAGCTGTAGATCCCATGGCGAGAAAACCCCTGAGTTTGTAGAAGAAAAGTCGCTTATTTCCACAAAAATTGAAAGAGTTACAGCATTAAATCGGTTTCTACGGTTAGGACACCATCAGTAACAGTGATATTGATATTGTGACATCATTATAGGGTTAGTGGTTCATAACCACGCTCTACTACCGTACAACCAGGAGGTGTTGGAATGAATTAGTTGCCCCTTCCTATGGCTGATGCGATTGGCCTGTAACATTCAGATGATACTCCTGTCGTTACAAAGCTTTCGGTTTATGCTCAGAAGTAGCAATTCGAAAAACAGGACGGGGTCATCCCCTGGTTCAATCAAAACGATCTAAATGTCATGAGATATTTGATCGACACAAAACATTTCTTCGTGGAACGTCAACAACGCAGTCCCAATGCTTCCTCAACACCTTCATGTTCTTTTGTCTCTTTGCCTTCCCGTTAGTCGTTTGTTCTCCACACGAACCATCGCATCCCACATAATACTATCGACTCCTGCTACCATCCAACTCTACTATTGTGTTGCCCTATTAAATCAATATGCATTACATTATAATACCTGGCTACGACGCTACCTGACTTTAATAAGGCTAATATTTATTGTTTATATCTCCGTTTCATGAAAACACGTGGACTCCTGTATTAAATAGTGCATTGAATTGATAAATCACACATGAATTATAACTGAAACTTTGATGGATTTGAACTGCGTTTAGCAATGTATGAACTGCTTGAATCTATTCTACCTGCGAATTCTGACATTTTTCGCCTGATCCCCGACCGAAATGAATTCATTTTGATGCGAAGTATACTCCTTCATTAACTAACTCTCCGAAATACTATCGTGACTAGGGAAAATCATTCAAAATAATCTTGGATAGTGAAATAACTGGTTATGTGCCAAGAATAACTTGTTGTGAGATAACTAACTGCGATTCCAATGGCTTTCTGATCTTCGTTTGTCAGGAAAAGTTTTGTAAATCTCGTCCAACACATATGTGCAAATCCGTTGGGTCCTGCAATATCACACGTAAATATTGTTTGCTTTGCTGGAATTCGTGAAGTGGTTTCCCAAATTAACCTCATTTCATAATTTTCGACTCGATTTTTGTTAAATCCTGTAAAATTGTCGGAAATTGATGCTTTTTTTCAATTTTTGATATCTGCTAGGTTCACACAAGATATCACACGTAAATATTTGCTTGCGTTGTTGGGATTCGTGAAGTGGGTTCCCAAATTAACCTCATTTCAAAAGTGTTTTCATTGAATCACCGACTCGATTTTTGGAAAATCCTGTCAGAAAGTGAAGCTTTTTTCCATGTTTGATCTCATCTAGGTTCACACTAGATATCACACGTAAATATTGTTTTCTTTGCTGGAATTCGTGAAGTGGTTTCCCAAATGAACCTCATTTCATAATTTTCGACTCGATTTTTGTAAAATCCTGTAAAATTTGAATTGATGCTTTTTTCCGTTTTTCAAACCATCTCGATTTTGGTTCACACAAGAATCACACTAGGTAATCAAAACAAACAAAAAAAATTCTGTGTTTGTCAGAAAGTGAAGTGAAAAATTTGCCACCAAATTAATTTAGGGAAAATGTTGGCAAATAAATCTCATGGATAGTCAACCTCCTAAAAGGGTAGCCGATACACGTTTTGAAGCATTCTGATATGCATGCTTATGAAATTTAAAATTTTCAAATGGAATATTTTTCCTGTAATCGCTCTTGAAAAAAAGCATTCTTTCACTGGGGTTTATTATTCAAGATTCATGATTTGAAGTGAATATTTTTATCTCATCTGGAGGCACACAAATATGATCAACTGATCAATCCAACACAAATATATCACACGTCCAAATATATTTTGGTTTCCTTTGCTAGAATTCGATTTATTGAAAGGAGCGCATCAATTAGGAACATCAAATTTTGAGATTGTAAAACCCAGTAATGAATTTGATTTTTTAATATTTCAGCGCTTTAATTTCCCTCTTTAGCTCCAGACGGTGGACGGACGGATTAATACTACAATAATTGTAGAATTATTCTTCTAGTACGGACGATCTTCTTCGTTGTAGAAAAGCAACTAGCAACGGGAATTATGAAGTACGAGATCTTTAACAAAAAAACACATGTTCTTGACTGATTGACAAAAGACATTGGAACTCATCATTATTGGGTTGATGTTCATTATTCGGGCACGATTCTTGCACACTCTACATTTGAATTCTGAATATTCATCCAGGTTACTCTTTTTCTAGATGGAAGACGTCAGCAGAGTGACCGACTGGGTGAGAGGGGTGGCCAAGTGCCCCCACAGCCCACATTCTAACGTCACGTCACTGCTCAGCATCAAAACCAATCAGCTGTTTGCCGGAACTCCTCTGGACTTTTCAGGGGCAGACACGGCCATCGTTCGACCACACGATTTCATGGGAGACACAGGTAAATCGTTTATTACATCTCGATGCAGCAGATGATACAAAGTACCCCTTGAAACTTTCCGACCAATGAAAAAGAAAGCAGAAAAGCTGAATGAACCCAGAAATTCTTGGCATCTGTCAGTCGGGACGCGGAGGGAACATGAATGAGGGGAACGAAAGTGGTGAACATTTTTGATACGTCCTACAAACATGCTATTGCAGATTTACTCAATGCTGATTCGGTAATATGTTTGTTTCACACTGCGTACTACATCTAGTTTTTGCACTTATGTCTTACAGAAGTATCATTACATTAGGTATGCTTTAGCTTATGAACTTATTCAAGTAGGTATGTTGGGGGGTTGTTAGGGTGTGGTAATAGATGTCATCCGGCTTTCTCGTACAAGGAAGACGTTTACGAGCCAAGAAAAGTCTTGATTCAAACGCAAACAACTAGGTAGTCTTATGTTTGTAAATTCAAGGGGTTTTGTGACAAACCAATCAAGAGTCCCTGAAAAAGAAAAAGGTTTTTTAAAAGTGACTTAACCACGTAAAATGAAGTTTCATTTTTGAATGTCAAGTTCCATTTTATTAGGAAATGTTAATGCACGAATGTAATGATCAGGAGATATAGTTTATGTTGAGGGTTCAGGATCGGGACGGTGGTTTCAAGAGGTGTTAGTGATTTCAAGAAATTATTGAAAAGTGACGATGTCTGCGAGTTTCAGTTTAATAACCTCTCCAGGCTAGAAAAAAAATTATTATCTAACTCTCAATTTCCCATTGGCTATAAAAGTCAAGGGATACTCGACTCAAGTGATATCATTACTAGATGAACGTGGAACTATAAGATTATTACGAGTATGTTAGGTGAAGTTGCCGCCCTTTTTCTTACCAACATTCACACCTCATAAAAAGGTGTAAATGTGGGTGAAAGTGTGGAATTAGCACCTGGGAGTGTTTACACGCTTGCTCTGGAAGCTGTCGCAGCGTGTGAAGAAGTAAATTTCCATTATGAATTTTCTGATATCTTATGTTCATGGAAAATAACCCACAGCCAAGTCAGTGATGGCCCTCGTAGCTCAGCCAATTGGAATGTTTCAACTGAAAGGATATTTCCTCTCAGTAGTAAGGACACGAGTTCGAATTCTGTCAGGGATAGAAAATATTTTTGGGCCTTAGCAGGTAATTTAAAATACTGCATCAGATAAGATGCAACGGTATTTGTTGACAGTCTTGAAGCTTTTGAAAGTTGGTACTCGAGTGCTGAAACATAGTTTCCAACCAGTCTTAAGTAATTAGAACTTCTCCAAATCCTTCCAGCTGCTCTCCCAGGTTCCATAAAATCTCCTGAAGTCTCACTAAATGCTGACGAGCAGAAAATGTTCACTCCAGTCAAATCTGCGGAAGATACACTGGAGATGATTTGATCTTCATATTAACTGAACAACCCAAAACAGACGACACTTGCCCACGATAAGTATTGAAAGTTCGACTTGTGTTCCACTCAGCCATCTGGTACGATGATTTTGTTATTTCTCCTATAGAGATTTGAAAGCAGCTTTTGGGGTTGTACAAATACGAAAGGAATTGTCGGAGCTGATATTACTAAGCAAAGTTCTTCATGAGTGTATGAGACCGTTGATTTCCAAGCTAATTTGAAATGCTTCGATTCTCTCCAGATGAATCTGAAACAACATTGCTCTCCTGCTTTCATATCACCATTGGCGATCCTACACCACCTACTCATGTACACGATTTTCGCACTTGATGATATTCCCGGTTTCGCTTGGGACAAGGATCTGTTCAGAAAGCTTGCGATACGCAAGAATCATTTGGATTTTGGAAGACAATATTTCGATACTTAACAGGACCCAAAGACTTCCTTTTTACGTTTGAAAGTGGATATTCCAATTCCCCTTTGTTACCTGAACCGATTATTTCATTACCTTAATTTTATTACATTCAATTATCTAATGATTGCAGGGACGTCTTACGTACGAACGAACCAGTACAACCCCAACTGGCTCAACGACCCCCAGTTCGTTGGATCCTTCGAAACCGAAGAGCACGTTTTCTTCGTCTTCAGAGAGGCAGCTGTAGAGTTCATCAACTGCGGCAAGGTAATTTAAAGAATTAATTGATTGGTAATTTAACTAATTGATTGAATTACTTGAGTTCAGGAAGAATGTGTTCGTCTGCTTTATATATTTTGAAAAGGCCTTCGACCGAGTAGAGCATGACCTTCTTTTCAAATACCTTGAGGCAACTGGTCTTGATAGTTACGTCCTGCGACTGCTTAAGAATTTATATTATAACCAAGTAGCGTTTTAACGACCTTAGCACTAAAAAAGTTGACATTTATCGTGGAGTTTGGCAGGGATGTGTGCTGTCACCTCTCCTATTTAATGTGTATGCTGATAAGATATTCTCAAACGCCCTAGAGGGTCGTCCAGAAGGAGTGAGGATTGGGGGAGAGGTGATCAGTAATATCAGGTATGCCGACGATACAGTGATCTGCGGTCATTGTTGACTGCTGTATCCCGATGAAGTGGCAAAAGAGGCCTGAATATCGTTATATCCAAAACCGAATGGATGGTGGTGGGCAAGGCAGACTGGGATTGTCAGGACCTGCTCCGAAATGGGCAAATGGTGGTAGATACCTGGGAAGTTGGTTAGATGAGGACTTGAGCTCTGATTGTGAAATAGTATGCAGAATGGAAATTGCCCGCGCTGCATTCGCTTCTTGGAAGCCCATGTTAGCCAACAGATCACTGTCCATCCATAATAACTTGTTTTCGTATCTTGTTTGTTTAGGTCATTTACTCGAGGATCGCTAGAGTGTGCAAGAACGATAACGGAGGGAGTGTGATGCTCCGAGACAACTGGACGACGTTCGTCAAAGCTCGTCTGAACTGTTCGCTCCCGGGAGAGTACCCTTTCTACTACGACAACATCCAAGGGATGACGTATCTGCCGGAGATGGGACTTCTATACGCCACGTTCACCACACTTCCGTAAGTTTTAGTTGTAGAGAAAATTGCGTTATCAATCGTTTATCATATTGAAGAACCTTATTTCAAAACTCAATATTGCGAATGGCTGTAATCATAAGAAGTCTGCAGATGTGAGGGAGTTTCGTCTGGAATTGTTCGAAACGGTAAGATCTGATGAAATTCAGGCTTTTAGGAGTTTGGCGAGAAGGTCAGAGTTTTTCTACTCGCTTTTCACTTCCCTTGAATCGGGGTTTATTCAACGATTCGACGACATAAAGCCGAAAGGTAAAGGTTGTTGGTTAAGGTAAAATGTCAACAACTCTCTGTCAATTGCAGGATCGAGAATAGTGATACTAGTGCATCAAAGTGCTCAATGTAACCAGCGCGATGATGAGCACAAATCATTTCTTACGTCACTGTTCAATTATATCTGAATTCAAGCTTCTGCACTTCCCTAGTAGTCAAGTTGCTTGTATAGAGCTTGACTTGTAAAATATGTATAGATTTCTGATCGACGCACTGATATTTACAAATATTTTGGTAGACCTGTTTAATTGCTACAATGCTCCAGCTTTAGTAGAAATGACCTTCGGTAAGCGATATCTGAGCTAAAAGGAGTGGCGCCTAACAACATCAAGGTTATGGCTACAACCGTGTCTTGGCGCGGGGTGTGGTGCGGGAAAAGTGCCACGGAGTTACTTGAGCTGGGCATCTCATCATGAGTACTTTGTGGTATCACCACCCGCGTCATCAGGGGCTCTTACCTAAACTGGTGGTCGTTTTATAGGGGCACTTCCTTTCATCCCTGCCTTCCTCCTCCATCATCCTCAACTTCCCATATCCCAAGGGCCGGCGTCGGGTAAACCTGGGCGTCCTCCCCACTTTTATTTTATTTAGTTTTTCGTTTTTACATTTTAATGGTGTGCCCCCTCCGCCTTTGACGGGAAATTTAAAAAAAGAACTGTATTTGGAATATGTTGAGAAGTCGAATAAATAGAAGTGATGTAAATAAGTGGTTTAGTTTTCTTTGAACGGTATGATTTCTTGTATGATCCTAGGCTTGAAAGCAAATAATCCTATACTATTAATTATTAATTTAAAAATATTAAAATTATCATAAAATATCCTGGAGGAATCTCTGCCTGAGTAAGGTGCATTTCGCATTACAGGTTCGTAAGCGAATTCGAAGTCTTTCGTTCACTGGTCATAAAGGAAAGAATGAAGATGATTTGTCAGTGCTAATGGCATTACCTACCATTGCATAAAAATATGAAACTGGCTGTGCTATTCTTCATTACCTCCTCCTTAACGTTTTTTGAGATATGTTGTCTTTTGAAAAAACACTCCTCATCTGTTGTCAAGGTTTTCGGAGTTATTGTAGTTCTCCAAGTCTGTTTGTTCACGCCAGTTTGTTTTCATTTATTTTATTCTTCTTTCTGTGCCGTTTCTTATTTGTTGGTAGGATATTATCTTAATCCAATTATTATGAGCTG
Organism: Creontiades dilutus; assembly: GCA_031894815.1. Classification (NCBI taxonomy): domain Eukaryota; kingdom Metazoa; phylum Arthropoda; class Insecta; order Hemiptera; family Miridae; genus Creontiades; species Creontiades dilutus. The sequence goes on from JAVIWC010000254.1 coordinate 1,293,454, forward strand.
TGCACTGGGCACTTTGAAGTTTCCCCTCTGTGTAGTGCCTCGCCCTGTAGTGCCCCCTCCGTGAAGTTTTCCCTCTGGATTGCCCCCTCTGTGCAGTGATCACGACTTTCTCCTCATTCTGTATCCTAAATTCTCTGCTGCATGTGTGCCTCCGCCATTTTTCTCTTGCCACATGCTCTTCTTCAAATAGACATTTGAAGTGCTTAGCTTTGGGTCATCAGCATCCCACTGGGTCGTCAGCATCCCATTTCTGCCTGAGCAGCCCACAGGACCATCTCCTTTTCTTCAGCAGCAACGCGTCTGCCACGCCTTTCTTGGATTTTCATCGCTCACACGCTCTTCTTCATTCCTCACCACTCTTCAGCTTCACAATCAGCATTTGCGCATACTGCCAGCTCATACGGTCAGAACTTTCCTTTTCTTTTCATTAAGAATTTCTTCATTTCATTTTATCTTTTTCTTTTCACTAATAAAAGTTTGTGCCAGAAGTAATTGGTCTTCAGCTTTTAAGCCCCGCTTCTGGTATCCAACATTTGGTAGCAGAGTCAAAATCGTTTCTTGACTGTTTGCTAGGTTGGTCAGAACAATCTTGTAGCTACTTATCAACGAAATGAGAAAACGACCGTCTTTAAGGGGTAAAAAATCCGCATTTCAAGAATAGGCTGAAGAATCAATAATTCCCCGACTTTGGTCCTCAATTGATAAATTTCATGAGGCGGTTACCTCTGAAAATGTCTGGAAGGTCTGCAAAAAAAATTTTTTTGATCAGCTGCATGGAATATTTTAGCTAAATGTTATGTTTTTTGGTGTGCTGAGTCCAAAAATGAACGCTATTTTCCTCCATCACGTACAGTTTTCTTGCAAATTAGGGGAGAGGGGGACATAAAAAACGAAAACAGGAAAAACACCATATTTTGTATTGCCCATAAACTCAAAATGAAAGAAAGTATGTTTACTATTCAGTACAAAATGTTCAAAAACTTCATTTAGTTTGCTTGTGGAAACTTTTTTTTTTCTTTGATACTTCGTCGCACACGTTTTTGTGCTCCAGCATTGTCCGTATCCCTCTTGAGTATCCAACAATAGTCAGCTAGCATATCCCCTCTCTTTCATTTCGTATCAATCCTGGGAGTGACATGACTAAATATGAGAGTGAAAAAATGCATGCAATTCATAAAATTTACAACTTGGAAGACGTACTACCAAATTGAGTTTTAACGCTGAATAACACCGTATGTGGTATTCAAAAAACCAGTTTTGCGAGGAAACTAGACGTGATGGAATTTTTTGATTACTTTTTTCGGTTTTAGCATGCAAAAATCCATGGGAAACAGTAAAAAAATCGTATGCAGTTTTTTGGTTGCAGACCTGTGTAATTGAGCAGAGCTGGACTACTTGACGCCAACAAAAATCGTCTTTGTGTTATAAATTCAGAAGAACACTCTTCGTATTGATTGACACGGCTCTAATAGAAGTTTGATAATCACTTCATCCTTTCTCGCTGTTGATGGATATTGATTCTAACATTTTAATAACAATGCGGAAACAGATGTCCGGGTTGACAGCCGAATTTCCAACGAAACCTACGTCAGACGAATTTCTACTAGTCTACCGATTAATTTGATTTTTTGTGAGATTATCGCTTCAGTCTATTCTCTATCTCTTGCCCTTTCGACCGACATTGAATTGAGATCGTGTTTGTCAGAAATGCGATTCGCGACTTCCTAGACGCGTGATTCTAATCATGGCTAATATCTCGGTTAATATTTTGTGTCCAAGTGATATGAATTATTTATAAATATGTGTACAATGCAAACTAGTATGTACCTAGGGATGCTGTTCGAAGAAAGGTGGCAAGTGAAGCTCAACGGTTTGTATGCTGTGGGCGATGTGGCTGCAGTCAGCAAATGATATAAAAATAAATTTATATATTCCTTGCTGCTGAATGATTGTTGTCAAATGATGAGCTACTTGGGAACATGCAAGGTCACTTTTCTGGGTTGGCCAAGACATGAAGAGTAATATAGCTTTTCCAAGTCGAATTGAGAATTTTCCAAACCAATTTGAGAATTTTCCAATCTTAGAAACTTTCACTACTAAAAAGGAAGAGGAAGTTTTCCAAACCGAATTGACAATTTTTTAAGGCAATCCAAGACTTTTATTAAAAACCAAATTAGTGAAGCAAAATGAAAGAATAGCACTTTATGAACAAATTAAAATTGAAATCAAAAAGACAAAATGAACGAAGAATACTTCATAAAAATTACGCTCTTGTTAAGAGCAGAAAAAATCGGATGATGGTTATGTTCCTACAGCTACCCAATGCAGCTGCTGGGAACCCTCTTCACTGAATTTTCTCCTAAACAAGACCCCAATTTTTCATGTCATATTCGATGCATTCTTCGTTCATTTTGTCTTTTTGATTTCAATTTTAATTTGTTCATAAAGTGCTATTCTTTCATTTTGCTTCACTAATTTGGTTTTTAATAAAAGTCTTGGATTGCCTTAAAAAATTGTCAATTCGGTTTGGAAAACTCCCTCTTCCTTTTTAGTAGTGAAAGTTTCTTAGATTGGAAAATTCTCAAATTGGTTTGGAAAATTCTCAAATTGGTTTGGAAAAATCTCTATTTGGTTTGGAAAATTCTCAATTCGACTTGGAAAAGCTATATATGAGTAAATGGTGAAATTTGGGTTATGTTACTTGCGTAATCTTTAATCCTGATATCCAAGCGGGAAGTTTACTTTCGGTTCTTCTTCTCTAATATTCTCTTCCACGTTCAACACGCTTATAGAGTCTTATATCAAACGAATTTGCATATTTTGTATAGAAAATACCTTCGAAGGCTAAAAACGGCTGTCTTGTGTTTGTCAGAAATGAGATTCGCGACGTTCTAGACGCTTGATTCTAAGCACCCCTAATATATTGGTTAATATTTTGTGTCCAAGTGGTATGAATTATGATAAAAATATAAAGAATGCAAACTAGTAGGTACATACCTACGGATACTGTTCGAAGAAAGGTGGCGAGTGAAGCTCCCCGGTTTATAGTGGGTGTGGGTAGTGGAGTGACCACATTCATTCCGAATCTCTTAATTTGGAGCGTTATATCTGTTTATTCACGTAAGAAACGTTTCGTCCCGCAGAGGGACTTCCTCAGTCTATATAACCTATTGACTATGTATAATTACTTGGCATACTTTTAGGCTGTATTGTTAAACTGTTCACTTGTCCATATACTCAAGCTGGTCATATTCTCTATTGCTTAGTTGTGGATCTCAACTGCGTTAATTATTTAAACAAATTTGTTTTGTTATAAATAACAAAAAGGGGGAGAGGAACTGCAAGCATAAATTAAAATTACTGAATGAGTGTCCGACAATAGAGAATATGACCAGCTTGAGTATATGGACAGGGAGGAGTGAACAGTTTAACGTCAACTACAAAACTAAAAGTCACAAACAAACTGAAGAGATGTGTGGTGACACCACTATGTCAATGCCTAAAGTATGCCAGTAATTATACATAGTTAGGTATAGACTGAGGAAGTCCCCGCTGCGGGACGAAACGTTTCTTACGTGAATAAACAGATATAACGCTCCAAATTAAGAGCTCCCCGGTTTGTTTGCTGAGTGGGCATTGTAACTGCGGCCGCCGTATCCTTGCTGCTGAATAATTGTTGTAAAATTGTGAAATTGTGACCTACTTGGGAACATCCAAGTATCTACGTAATATCCCGATATCTAAGCGGCAAGTTTTCTACTGTTCTTCTTCTCTAATACTCGCTTCCCCCTGTAACACGCTTGTAGAGTCTTATATCAAGCAAATTTGCACTCTCGAAGGCTAAAAACATGTAATAACCGTCTTGTGGTGTAATTCTTTCTTTTCGATGATTAACAATTAGTTTTATGATGTTAACGAAACTGTTATTGATATTTTCAGAAATAGCATCGCGGGTTCGGCTGTCTGTGCTTTCAACATGACGTCCATCGACGCGGCCTTCAATGGCCCCTTCAAACACCAGGCGACTTCCACGTCCACTTGGGAAAAGAAAGTTGTCAATTCGGGACATTCATCCTGCTCAGGTACTAACCAACGCGTGTCATTTCTCGGCTAGCAATAATCGCATTTTATCTTAATTTAAGGGTAGTTGGTATTTTTTCGAAAAAAAAAGAAAAAAAAAAATTAATATTTTACATCATATGGAGAACCCAGAGAGAAAAGAATTTTGAAAAAATATCAACGGGAAGTGAGTCAAAAAATGTTCGAACTGCAAGGTCTTTTTCTCGCATTTTCCTTGCCTTCCGAGGTCCTCGCAAAGAATCAAGAAGTAAACGAAACTGATAATTTGTCTTCTTCTTTCTAATCTTTCCAAGTCTATAATCCAGGTACAGACATTCGAAATAGTAGATGTGAATTGAATTGAATTAAATTCATCTAATCATCATGTAAACAATCCATCTAATCATGAGGAATCATTTGTCGATCAAAACCCATGAATCAACATTAAATTTTCATTAGTCAAATAGAATAATTGAAAGGATTAGAAATCGTAGAATGCTTAGATGCTTGACACATATGTAGCAATGTTGAACACTTTCAAAGGAGTTGAAAACTCGAGGAAAATTCATATCTTCGACTATTCCCCCTCATTCAAATGTTTTCGGCCTTAGGTTTCATATAGTTGAAAATGGTGTTTTTTGTCGTTGAAAATGCTTTTGTTTTGAGTGTAGTTGCATGGAATCTCACGACAGTTTATTTTTCGGTCCACAGGGACGCAAGCTCTCCTCGACTCGAAGCTGTACCAGTTGATGGACATGGCTATTCAGCCGATTTCTAAAGAACCGTTGTACCGGAGCGAACTCGAAAGGTTGACCCACGTGGCCGTTGACGTTGTCTCCACCAAACACAACAGGTTGGAATAGATAGGGAAATACCGCATTCATAAGTTAACGTGTTTTTATCAAGTATTTATAAACATTTAACCGAATCGGACATGTATGATTTCTATAGCATTTCGATGTGAGGTCGGAAAATTCGAAGGTGAGGAAGTTCTCGTTCCAAGGATCCCGATGATCCCGACCGACATACCGTTTGAGTTTAAACGATTCCGTTCCGTGTTGCATTCCCCATGACTATAAACAAATCACAAGGCCGATCCTTAAAAGTTTGTGGTTTGAATCTAGAAAATCCTTGTTCTTCCCATGGTCAATTATATGTGGCATGTTCACGGGTCGGAAGACCATCTACGTTATTTGTTCTTATACCAGATAACAAAAAAATGTCTATCACTAGATGTTTCAATAAAAACGCTGCAAATTCTTTCACTGGGGTTTATTATTCAATTGGCTTGCGTTCATGATTTGAATTTCTACTAAGCTTTGGAGTGTGCGTGTTTTTAGAGCGATTATTGAATTTCAGGAGATATGCATAGAGCACGTAAATCTGTTCTCAACCAAAATACCTATTTGGATTGATCAGTTGATCATATTTGTGTGCCTCTTGAAATTCAATAATCGCTCTATCACTTGTGAAACACGCACACTCCAAAGCTTAGTAGAAATTCAAATCATTAACGCAAGCCAATTCAATAATAATACCCCAGTGAAGGAATTCATCATACCAGAATGCTTGAACCCGTGTATCGGCTACAAAGCCTTTTAGGAGTTCACTCCAGTATCCACATTACCACATCACTACATCACTAGGTTACTGATATTAAAAAAAAAATAATAATAAACCAAAATAACGCAAATGTTGGCACCATAAATCGGGAATGGTTTGACCTACGGGACTGGGGAGGGGCTCATTCGATGCCTCGTGGAAAGTTCTTCAAAAAGAGTCCAAATTTAGGCCGCCTTGACTTTAATCGAGGTTTTTAGGGATTTTACAAAACTTTGACAACCCTTAAAGGGCACTTTAAATTAAGTGAGAGAGAATGGTTGGCTCAAAAATTGGGTCGTCGTCGGACCAACATGGATTTTTCCTGAAAATTTCAGCTTTTTTGCTTCAGCCATTTGGGAGAAATCGTGCGTTCGGTGTAAGGGGGACGGACCGAAAAATGTTATTGCAGATTCGGATTTTACACCCTTTGAAACGTAAACCATGAAATTTTCAGGGGGGGTTAGATTTTTTTTTTTTTTCTTTTCAAGAGCGATTACAATGGTTTATCATTGAATAATAAACCAAAAGTGGAACTCATACTCTAAAGTACCTGTACTTTGTCATTTACGTGCATTAATCATCCAAATAAAAAATCGATCTTTTAGCAATATTCATTTGATTATGTAGGTAACTGGAATTGAGATTAATAACCATTTCGTTATTCATACTAGAGATATGGAAGAGTAGGTTGTCATATGACCTTGTTTTTGACAATTTGTTTCCGTTGCAGTGAAGTTCACATATTGTACGTAGCCACAGTGGAAGGGCAGGTGAAGAAAATCTCCGTACTACCCAAATACATGAAACCTTGCGTTTTGGAAATTTGGAATCCCCTACCGTCATTCGCCCCTTCTAAGAAGATATACGCTATGCAGTTGGCAAACGTAAGTAAATCTTGTCTATATGCAATGAGACTATTGGAAGGTGCTTATCAAAATTGCTTAAACTCTCAAATTTTATAATAATAGTGATAGTTGTAACTTTTATATTAGTAACATAAGACAAAATTAATGAAGTGAATAATATGTATTAGGTGAAACGGATTTGATTTGCAAGATGGCTGGTCTCTGACCTCTCAGATGTGATTGGTGGCAGAACAGTTTATCCAAAATTAATTAAAGTAGAAAGTAAGCAAGGAATTTCACCTTGGATTTTCGTCCGACTACCCGGAGGTGTCGCGGACGTCGCCAGCCGTCCTCCAGAGAGGATCGGAACTAGGTCTGACGATTTCGCTCGTGGCTTCCCATTGCCTCACGCCCCTGGGTTGGGAGCGTTTTGGATTCACGTGATATCGAGATCAGAGGTGAACTGTCTAACGACAGGACAGGTATACAACACTTGATAGGATTTTGGCCCTAATCATTGGTGCCTGCCGGATTCGAACCGGGGCAATCAGTACTCCCGCTGAAAGTAAACAGCTAGAGAACTGACGCCCCAGCTAGCTCGGACAACCTGTCCCCTCCCAAAATTAATTATATGAAGTTGGTATTTTGGTAGTTAGGAGTTGGAATTGACTTCTTAGAACGTTTCTTTGGCCCGCATTTGTGTGGATTATTGACAATTCCGCTTGGGATGGATGTTTCAGGATGCATTGTACCTGACGACGGAAGAAAGCGTCCTCAAAATCAACAAACAGCATTGCAAGAGGTACCTGAGCAGGGCTTCCTGCATAGCTGCTATGGATCCCCATTGCGGCTGGCACGAGCACAAAGAGACCTGCACGGTTGCTCCGGATATGAATCCGATGTCCACAGCTTGGCACCAAGACGCGACGCAGTGCCCATCATTGGACCAACCAGGTGAGTCCAAATTCTTCTTAGTCAAACTTTAATTTGCGTAACCAATTCGCCATGGCCGTTCTATGACAAACCACGAGTAAGTACAATTTTACAAGAAAACGCCATTTCATAATGTTACCAGCTATACTATTTTAATAGTATTTATACTCTTTCTTGCCTCATCGTTCACTATGCCATTCAATTTGGTTTTTTCCGCCTATTTGCTATCTCTAGCATTTCAATAAGAATAGGAAAAAATCAATGGTGTACAAACTTTAATTTACAAGCTAATACAGGTACGGGCAACCTTGACATGCTGTGTCAGAAACTTTAGTGTGAAAATACGTTCGCGGTCTGCGTTTAAAAACAGTGCTCATAATTTTTAGCGGTAGTTATCAGACCCTATGAAATAGTATGACGATGTTATAATTCCACTGATACTAAGACGTGAAGAATTTCCCAAATTATCGTCAGTCAGTTACGATGTTCGGATTTATTGAGAAGGCCACTCAAAATCGTCCATCAGTTAGCAAGGAAAGTACAAAAATGGAACCGATTTCGCATTATCGTGATTCCATCCTCAGCCAGTTGAGCATTCATGCGAATCGGATGTAAACGGCTTGTGTGTTACCACATGTGGACGTACTGCAGTGTACAAGTGCTAACACACAAGCTGTTTAAGTGCGATTTGCATCAGTGCTCAATACGTAGAGAATGGAATAATTCATATTCCGAATCTTTGTAACTTCTATGCTCCCTAATGAATTTGAATGAAAGACGACCCCGACTCCATTAAATCCAATGTGAAAAATAATTTCAGACCCCAACAATAGTTGTTTATAATTAATTCAACGTGTCCGTTTCATTTGTCACTCAATATTTTCAAATTTTCTAAACAATACCAACAAATACTTTATTAGGTCCGATCGCACTCAAATTTTCAAGCTAGTCCAATCCTCATATAAATTTCAACCACATCTTTGTAGTGCTATAATAAATGTTTGTTATTACGTCATAATTGAACACTTTATTTCGCTTTTCAATATTAAAACTATTATAAGTTTCATTATCTATACAACTTTCTAGCATCTTTAAAACCGGTTTCATCAAGCATTTAAAAGATTTCAATTATACAATTTCAATTTACAGTCATAATTAGGGTACGAGAATCGTGTATTGCGTTGTAGATATCTAATTATTTTTTAAAAATACGATCCAATTTTCATCATTCAACGTTATTTAATGATACTAACTAAATTACTTTCTCACTTGTGTTGTGTTAATTGATTGTTTATAACTATTAGTTGGGTCCACATACGTACTTGTAAAGTCATTAAAAATTATTTTAATTTATTTTAATAAAGTGATACTTTATTCAATAACCAATAAATTGTGTCTAAAACATAGAAAGAGGATGATTGAATAATCGTTTTGGAGCAATCGGAGGTTTTTTCGAAAATGTCATTTGTCACCACTGTGCGTCGTTGGATGAACGGTGAATGCATGCAAATTTTTCGGAGTTGTTTTAAGGCGTGGGGTTGTTGACCACGGTCAATTACGATTCGTCATTGCAAAAGCATAAAATAATGAAAATACCTGAATTGGTGACAATTATTTACAAATAATGAACACTCATCCCGTTTCGAATATTTCATCATCAAATCTTCACCCCCTTCATTGATAAAAGGATATTTAAATCATCGAGTTCAAATCGTTGAATTTCCCTTTTTCGTATATAGGGTAGGTAGCTGTCACCTATTGGCTCTATTGGTGGAAACACGTCTCAGCAGTTAACGCTTTTTATCGTTATTGGCTCAAGTCATTCTTGATAGGTTTCTTTGAGGGTCGGTTACGTCAGTTTAAGCCCCGGCTGGAAAGGTCGGCTGACTGAGCAAGCTTGTGTAAATGGATCCGTCTCGTTTGAAACGGTTTCTTGTCAATTTTGTTGTTCTTGCCAGTTGCGTCATAGAGTTTGAAAAGCTGCATCGACGAAAAATTAGGCCAAGTGGATTGTGTTGGGCTTGTCCTAGACGTATGCCAACGCCTTGTCGGTGGGGTTGCAGTTGAAAACACCACTTTCGAAAACATACACTTAACAATACTTTATTTGAATTATCACACTACTAGACTATATTTACACTTTACACAGATTAATCTAACTTAGGGAATTGAAAGTAGGAATATAAAAAGGTTTGATTTAAGAAGATCAGTTCACATGGAGAGTTAGAAAGTAAGTCCTTCAAACACACAAATCATACAAACAAATTTAACAGTTTAACGAAGAAACGATAAACCTTTGTATAATCATTTTTAAATCCTCTTTTGAATAAAGATTCGAATAGGAAATCTCCCTTGGTGATGCTTTGCTCAATTTGGGATTTAGTTTCACCACAAACAAATAATAATTTCATCTGAATCCACAATAATTAGTACAAATTTTCCTATAAATTAAAAAGATTGTTACAATTTTTAGTTTCAACAAACGTATCTGTTCCAGTGGATGGAGGTTGGTCAGCGTGGTCACCCTACACCCCATGTGAGCAAGCTAACGGAGATGCTTGCTTGTGTTCAACGAGGTCTTGCAACAACCCAGCACCAGTTAGAGGGGGCAGCGTCTGTACTGGAGTTTCGGTCAGGGTCACCAACTGTACAGTCCACGGTGGGTGGACAGCGTGGAGCACTTGGTCAGCTTGTTCGCAGTCTTGCGGCATGGCTGTGAAGACGAGGCGTAGGACCTGTAGCAATCCTGCTCCCCAGAATGGCGGACGGGTCTGCGTTGGGCAGGACAGAAGTGAAATGTACTGTCACTCTAATCCACCTTGCCCTGGTGAGTCCAGCATGATCATTTTCCTTTTTCTCTTACCCAGAATCTGTGCAATTCTGTATTTCAGTATACTTATTTGGACTGGCAATTTCAGCTGTTACTGGACCAGTGGCCGATGGAGGATGGACCACCTGGAGCTCTTGGAGTGAGTGTTCTGCCAAGTGTGGAGGAGGCTTTAGAACTCGAACAAGATCTTGTACCAACCCACCTCCTCAAATACCTGGTGGCTTGGATTGTCCTGGATGCCATGCTGAATATCAGGTTAGAAAATTGTTTCCATTCTTTAGCATTTCCATACAAAGCCTTGTTGATTATTTGCCATCCTAAAATACTCATTTTATTCACTGAATATATTCAACAAAAACTGGGACTATATTACTCTGAATTGAATAGTAATGTACATTGTGGTGAACTCGACAAGCTTTATTTCCTCGTATTTGATATTCAACAATGAATGAATTATAACAAATATATGCATCTTGCTAGGTTTGCCACACCACTCCTTGCATCGACAGTAAACGTCTTTCCCCGTGGACTCAGTGGACTGCTTTTGGAAACGGAACTGAAAGACGCTTCAAATTCTCTTGCCGGGCCCCAGTTCCAGAACCTGGAATGATCAAGGTGGCTCTCTTTAAGGTCGATGATCGATACTGCAGTGAAGATGGTGTTTGCACTAAATCAGGTACTTAATATGGATGGTATATTCAGCTTAGACAGTTGTGGATAAATTCCACAACAAGTATGCCTGGTTAGATATTTTTGTGAGGTGGAACTTGATTGCAACTTTATTCTGACTTGGATCCTTTAGAATTGTTAAAAACCGAGGGACTCGTGTTATTCTTCTCATGGTATTAAGGCTGTAGGTTGTGGCCACCCTCAGCTGTAACCATCAGGGAAGTGACTCACTACAACATACGTTTATCTCTTCTCATGTAAAAATGTTATGCCTCTGGAATTCATTAACAAATTTTGAATCTTTATGAATATGAAGTGTCGTCAAGACCAACATTCGAATAACTTTTTGTGTTTAGTCGATAATTTCTTTGTCCATTTTGATAGATGGATTACGATTTTGCTCAATCTGGCAAATGTATCTTTTTTAGAACGTGGGGAAGGAGAGGATGCGTGGAGTGAGTGGTCAGCGTGGTCACCATGTTCAGCAGATTGCGGTACAGGCCAGCAGACAAGAACCAGAACTTGCGACGGAGCTCAAAGCGACTGTCATGGACCAGCTTCAACTGTCAGGCAGTGCAACACACACCCCTGTAAAGGTATAGGACTTGACGAAGTTCACTGCTTTCCCATCATATTGATTATCTCTATTTATTAGATGCTTCATCTTCACTTTCTCTCAATGTTTAGGCGAATGGGGATGTTGGAGCGATTGGTCCATGTGCTCCGTTAGTTGTGGACCAGGGATCAGGCAGCGACACAGAACCTGCATAGGGGGTGACCGCAGTACTTGCCATGGTCCAGCCACTGTTCAAGAAGAATGTATCATCTCCGCGTGTCATTGTGAGTCTGTTTAAATACTTTGTTGTTGTTTACTAGTTCTTTAAAGGGTCCTTGGCTGCTCAGTCAAAAACATCCTATTGATGGAGCTTAAGTGGAACAAATAATCATTTGTTGTAGACGATTTCAACAACAACACGGTTGTATGCAATATTGATTCCAATTTTGAATTTATTTTCCAAAATTATTCCAGAGAGAGCGTTCAGAAATTCGTATTTAGTGATGTGCAACGCAAAGGGGGTGAGGGGTGGATTTTATGATATACAATGATATACACTCCGCCAATTTTAGATTTTTCTTCAGCAATTTTAGTGATATTGTCAACAATTACCTATTCTTTCTTTTCTAAACAATTAAAACTTCATAGAATTCATTGTGCGATAGTTTGGTCATCAATCACTGTAAAAGTCTCTCTTTAGGTGACAATATTGTATACAATTATTCCTTTTCTCTCAAAAACTTTCTTTAATGTCATTAGAAACTAAACTAAAAACTATCTTCTAAACTTTATGTGCGATTTAATCAGCAAAAGTGCGTCTGCTGTAATGTGTTATGCATAGAGCATTCTCGTAGGGAAAAGTACCTTCATCTGGATTTTATTGAGGTTTTTATGATTAATGATCAGCACTGCTAGGCACTAATTCATAATAGTTTTCTGTTGTACTTGCATGATAATATGATATTTAACAATAACCAACTTTTAGTGCGTCTTAATAGGCTTGTGTTGATCATCTTCTGCCGCAAAGACTTCGAAATTAAACGATTACAATGGTTTATTATTGAATAACAAACCAAAATGAAAATTTCCCTAAACTGTCACCATAGAAATCGGTTTTAAAACTTTCAAAACAAATCCTGGTTTAACACAATGTTCGCAAAAAAATTGTAGATGATACTAGTAACTCTTTTTAATATTAAGATTTAAAATTCCCCGTCTGGCCAAAAATATATATCATGCATCCTAAAAATAAAGGATAAAATGAAAAGCTAACATCCCAAAAATGCAGTCCTTTGCTCCTTTATAAACGACAGATGTACAATGTGGATTATTTAGAATATTCGTAATAATAATTTTTTCAACTAATTTTCCTTAATTTTTGCTTGTCAGCTTTGCAAGGCTGGGGTGACTGGTCCATATGGAGTCCGTGCAATAAGGACGGCGAGCAGACGAGATCTCGAAACTGTTTGGTCGCCACTCCTACCCCTGGTGATTGCGAGGGCTCAGATTCCGACGCTAGATTCTGCGCGGATGCCCTAGCCGGGGAAAGCGTTGGTAGGTCTTGTTACATTTTACGGTCATCCTTATCAATAAGAGTTATAGTTGGCTAGTAAACAGAAAACGTATAGACAATACACATAATGTAATTCTTAAGCTGGATTCAAATGGCTGGAGAATGACGCATATTGTGGAAGCAAAAAGACAGCTGATTCACTGCTGTCAAGCTGGGAGTTCATCACTTCACTCCCAGGCTGCTCCTGCAAGATGACGCTTGAGTCCTGGAGGTCTATGAAGTCACTTGACGTCTAGCCAAGGAAAAATCTGATCAAGCGCGGCATTTGATTCCCAGTGTCATAATGTACAATGTACTGCGTAGTACCTGGCCAAACTTCTTTAACCGCTCTTTGGCTGGACTGCTGGAAATTGCAGACACATTTGGCTGGTGCTGGGGGATGCCGGTTAACTCCACAAATTTATCCGCAATTGTCTTCGTGCACGAGGTTTTCTTTTTGCTCGGGAGTAAACCAAATACAAGTAGGATGTAGAAACTCCTGCAGAAGCCAAGGAGCTTGGAGATGGAAGAGCTTAGAAGAAGCAGAATTATGTAATGAGGCTCCTGGATTCACCTCCACTTATAATCGCTCTTCCTTGCTGCGCTCTCTTCCTTGCTGCTCGAAATGAGTATGATTTGAAAACAACCACCAGCTTACCTAAAGCAACAGTTAAATGTTGGATCATTGTACCTCGTGGAATTACTGCAAGGGTTTTTGTTTTGTTTTATTCCAAGTTTCAGAGTCTTTTTCTCCATGATTGTATCCTGAAGTGAGAGCAGTGTTCTTAATTGGAGCTAACATACCTTTTCAGTGACAGGAGTGGTGTTTAACATTTTTGGTAAGGTACCTCTTAGGTGATGAAGGAGAAAAATGAATGGAGGGGGCTGCAGGAGCCTCATTCAAACATCCCACGCCTTCAGGAGCTCTACCTATCTTGAAACTTCATTTAGTCTGTTCATTTAGGTAGTCTTCTTCAGCTGACTGAATCATATTCAGGGACAAAATGGGCGCGGTTATGTACCTATTTCACAACTAGGTGCTTCAAGTGAAGCGATTACACAACCAAAACATAGTTCTCGCTTCACCTAAACGGGAGGTGTTGAAGTGGAGGTTACATAAGCATTTCGTTTGCAACCATAGTGTTGCTATTGAACGCATCGCAAGGCTAAGATGGGGGGCCATGCATCGAGATATACTGTTAACTAAGGAACTGTGTTACTAAGGATTCCTTAGTAAGGAAATCTACGTTCACAATCGCAGTATATGGATGCGTTCACGTTTTCTGTTTTGTGCCACTACAACTCTCTATCGTATTCATTATAAGAATGTTCAACGTTTATCCAGAATATTGAGTAATTCGTGATGTATTTTCACATTAAATCTTTGCTATTTTTTCAGCTGAAGCCAGTATGAGCGTGGGTACTGCAATTGGCTGTTTGGTGATTGGTTTCCTTCTCGGGACCGTGTCATGTCTCATCATCCGCCATTTTTATGACAAGAGGAACCAAGGACGGATACCCACCTCTCCCCATTACATTTCGTCCAAGCAAAACCCCTACGTCACGGTAAGTTTAATTATACATACATTTAATTGCTAGTCTAAGAATGCTAATTAGAAAATGCTATTCTATCAGCCCTCAACTCAAAAGGGGTCGTAAACTCGTGAAATTTGGTATGTTGGGGTTTTTTTCGTGCGTAGAACCCGATTCTGGAGTTCGTTTGTTGAAATTGTGTCTGGACCTGGCGATAAACGCATTATTGAGAAAGCTAAGTGCTGGGTTTTGCTAGAACTAATGTTATTAGCATTAAAAGGAGCTTCGTTGTAGAACAGAAAAGGTTATGCGAGGAAATATAAATCAAACTCATCTGTAGAATGTAGAAAGTCACAATTTATGTCCTCTGATATTAACATTTTACCACAAAGTAGGTAGATAATATCACAGAAGGTGATTACAAAAAGTTTGACACATCATTTGTAGGAAGTATCACCCATAATATTTTGACCAAGGGAATTGACTGAATAATACGGTCAATGAGCTCGATAATGATAGATAAATAACGTGACAAACTCACAGAAACACAAATGTATAGGTACTTTCACGCTGGGTTTGAAAATGAATTTTTCTCCAATACCTACTTGAATCAAATTTAAAAAAGGAGTAGGTAATTTACAATTTTAAATCCTTTCAGTCCAAATCTGCATAAAACTAAGTTGAATGCAAGTAAATGCAGTTCGTTTTGGATTCTACGTTTAGCGCTACTGTTCTGGAAAAGATATATGTTCATTTCAGAGCCAATACAGGTCAATATCGTTTTCAGCAGTCCAGAGTAACCGAAGTGTTCACTATTTATCTTCGAGTCCTCTATTCATCTCCTTTTTCCGAAGCTATTTCAACAGCTAGACCTGTAATTGTTGATTTTTCAAACCTATCATGGACATATCGAACAAGAGGAAACGGCTTTAGTGTCTCCACCACTCGCGAAACACTACGGATTTCAAATAAAACACTGGGCTTGTCGCTCCTCATTATCTTACACAAAATTGCACCTTGTCAAACTTCTTTGAAAATTACGTGAAAGCAGGTTGACTTCGTCCTAAAACCCGTTTTGTAAGAATGATCGAAAAAAGCTTACAATGTGGGGGTCTAGGGGCTTTTTTTGAGCGCGGGTATATGCCCTGAATCTGCCTGGAAGACGTCCGAGCAAAACAGATCCACCACTGATTGTTGCTATCATGGTGACAAATACAATATAGTTATTGCTTACTGTTTGTTTTTACATGCACATTAACAGTGGCATATAATATTTCAGATGCCAGTTGTGGTTTGCTATCCAAGGCAATTGAATCACTTGGACACCCCCACGTGAATATTAACAAAGAGCTACCAATATCGCACCTCAGTCAAGATTACAGTCTATAGATATGCCTGTGTCCATCGTTGTGGAGGTATTCAGTGGTTGGATTCAAGCATTTTCATTTTTTCTCTTTTTGGGCTCATGGAATAGCGTTTTCAATCACTGTGCGTCCCTCTTGTGTCTAGGGCATTTGAACGCTTTGACATATGACGCTCTTGAAGTAAAAAGTGGACGTTTGGCGTCCTGAGACACTTTCAACTTTTGCCCTGTAAGCTTAGTCAAAAACCGAACTGTCTGGGCCAAAACCACGGTTACAGGGAACTCTGATATAGATGGCCATAATCTAATCTGATATAAGCCAAGATATTGTGTGTGAAACAAGCCAATCGTTGTGGATATTTTTTCAGCTTCTCTTATTCCTTCAGCTGAACTTGACGTTATATTTCACTGGGAAAATTTGATAACTTACAAAAGATTGAAGTGTAAACTATCCAGTATCTCGTACTATACTAGGTTGATCTCACATGTAATACAATTTGAAAAACCATTGTGTATTCCGCCTCCTTTCAACAGTTTATCAGCATTAGTACAGTTATCCACAGCACGAATTACTGTCTAACTATTTCAAGACGTGACTGCGCCACTAATTGTTTCTAGCATTATTAAACGAAAATTCAAGTACATCTCGATAAAACAATGAATCAGTACAACGCGGTAACCCAATTTTTATTTAACCATTTTAAAACTCACTCCAATGGATTTGAATAACATTGATACACTTTTGATTTGTACAGCATCAAGTAGAAACGACAGCGATGCTGCGGGGATAGTTGTCTTATCAGTGGTAGTCGGGGTTTGAGGGGGTAAGTACTAGAACACACTAACTGGCACACCTGAAGCACACTTAATTCACATCACAATTCTACTTAAAGCACAAATTATGGATTAGAATTCCAATTACGCTTTCTTCTATCCATTGTACAATGACAATGACATCTTTTCTAAGTATTTTATTCGTTTTTTCCTTCTCTATATAAATGCACAATGAGTAGCTACAAAACATTGATTTTGAAAAGTAGAGGGCAATTCGACCTGAATTGTATTGTTTGGCCGTTTTCTCGGGCTGCACGGACACTTTAACCACTATCTGGTACCTGAATAAGGCATTTAGGTGAAAACACTAACTTGTGTGAATTGTGTTCATATTTATCCCTGTTACCTTAACTTAGTATCCTGAAATTGTGATTAAAGGAACGTATTTAGCTAGTAATAACATTAATTAAGGTATATAGTTGGTACAAATATTATTGGGGAACAGGAACATGTCTAAGTTCTTCATCATGTTTTTGTTACGGCCAAAAAATATTGATACCTTGGACCGAGTTTGAACTTGTGCCCTTACTGATAAGGGGAAATTTCGATTCGATGAATCGATTTAATGAATCTTCCTCTGTGGGTTTTCCTGGAGTCAAATACCAGCTGCCTCAGCTGTTTTCCCATAGCCACTGGTAGTCTCCCATCCTTGGTCATCTTTAATGATATTATCCCATTACGGTGGGGTTGAGGATAAAGTGGCAGTTACAGGGTCTCATTTCCCGTAACGAGCCTGCGACCAATCTGGCTTCTGGTGTTTGGGATGCTCAGTTCGCTGGTGAATTTCATACAGAAAATTGGTACCATGGGCGCAGGGAGTACCAGGCAACCAACGCAACGATTCAGCAAAGTGTCACTTGCCTGCCTCCCTAACGTAGTTGGTTTTGTGGTCGCAGTGGTTTTATTACCCAGGTTGGAAGGCTAAGCTTGGTAGACTCGTCTTCCAAAATAGTGCCAGCATGTGAGTTATGTGGCTTGCCAATAACTCGGGCACCAACCGGCTCAGTTGATTTGGCAAGCTAGTACGCTCAGCTCCACCTGTAGTGCCTCGAGGAAACAGGTACTTGTGTGTCTGATGCAGGGCCCTCGACTGTGGGAGTAACAGTCTCCCGCGGTGTTCTGCCAGGGATTTTCCTCTTTGCTTGGAAGGAGGGAGGGAACGAAGTGTGCTGGTGGGAACATATTCAAAATGTCTCAGCTGATTTGGGTTAGGATGAAATGACGAAGTGAAACTCCAGGCTGCTGATTCAGCAGCTGCTTGCTGGAAAAATTCCCATCATTGTTACAGTGTGTGTTTTGACTCAAGTGAGTGAAGAAGTGAAAGATGCTGTGTCAGGGAACATGACGTTTTCAGTCTTTTGGATCAAGAGGGATTTAATTAATTATTGTTTCAGGTCTTACGGACTGACTATTATGGCCTAAACAATATTGATACCTCTAACTTAGTTCAAACTCGTGTCTTACTAAGGGGAAGTTCCTTTAGTTGCAACACTACTAACGGGTTGATCTTTGAGGGCGATTTTATCAAACCATCTTGTAATTCTCCTTGATCATAACATATTTGCGACATTCCCAACAAAATGTAAATGTGTTGTGCTTTTTTTGAAAATATTTCATAAAATTATTTTTACGTCTCCATTTTTTGTGGAACTTCAATCATCGGATTCGTTAAAAAACAAGTAGCATCAGTGCTTCACCATGGTTACCAAACGTTCTTGTGAACACCTTTGATCCACCTCTTTCCTTTCTAATCATCGGTCCAATTAGAAAACATCTTTTACTCTGCCGTTTGCTACCTTTCTAATGCTTGGCCCAATTAGAAGGCACCTTTCAATTTTTTTGTCTGTATATAAGGATCATGTCCACACACATCTCCTTTGTACTGACGGTGCTCCAAAAACTAAAACCAGTCTACAACCTCCTGGCCAAATTTTTCCTTGTTTTTGTCCACATTTCTGTGTTACATTTGCAACAAGGAGACGATTGGATTAGATGCCCCTTCAAAGGGCTGAGGCGGTTATGCCTGCATCACCCAGAGTATATCCCTGAAGCTAAAAGGTGTTAAGTTTATGGTCAGGCGTGGCAGTTTCAAAAGTTTAGAAAATGGAACAATCTACATCCATCACTCATCTACCTCTTTGGCTTGCAACTTCACTGTATATCGGCCTTAAATCAAATATTTTTATTGTATAAATTGTACTCGTATTTTAGAATTTGATTACGGTTCAGAATATTGTACGTAGGTGCAAGCTAAAGGTAGTCAACTTCATGCGTCATCTTATTTTCAGGTGCCTCTCAAAGAAACCGTTCCCCAGTCACCCAAACGGACTCCCAGCTTCAATCGTCAGCTGTCCAACGGCTCGGCTCGCCTATTCAAAAGTTCGTCGTCTGCCAACGGAAGCGTCAACGGCGACTACGAAACTGCCACGATAAAAAGAAATTCCCACACTCTTGCCAACGGCCACATCAGGGCGGATCTCAGCGAACAGGACAAGTTCTTCTAGTATGCGAGAGGTACACTTGCTGGAAACGGTGACACGTGGAATGCGTGTGGACATCGTTATACAGTATTTATTCTTGGATCAAAAGACTGAAATAGTTCAGATCGAGTTGGTGAAGTATCGTATTTGCATTTTCTGATGGTACTGGAACGAATCCGAATGGGTTTGCCCTTTCGGTTTGATAACATCTCTCTTATTTCAACAAAAATTGCCCTTAGCGGCTGCTCTATCGAACTTTCTCTATTTTTTCGGACCATTGATAATGTTTTATCAAACTGACATATTATGTACTTCCAGTTTAACTTTGTTGAATGAATTCTAAGCTGGAACATCTGGGCAGATTACAGTGAGCAGGACTACTGTAAGTGCTGTCAGGGTGGTCTTGAAATGAATGACATCATTCTGTAGGAGAACAAATGGCAACGTGACATTCTTGATAAAGTATCTCCATTTTGTGATGCCTCAAAGCTCCCCTGCTGGACATTGGGAGTAACAGGTACTCCTCATTCTCTTCTGTTTTTATTCGAACAAAATCGTGTTCCCTAGGAAATTCGGCTCTACCCAGGCGGCCATTAGTGGTAGCATCCTCCAGTATTATGGAAACCTGCTGAATCCCCTGTTGAACTAAGTTTTAGATCCACTGGTTTTACTCTTCAGGTAACAGGTCCTGATATTTTCAAGTTACAAGCTTTCTCCAAATCCAGCAAATATACTGAATTTCACAGCAAAGTGAATAGACATCACGTTACTCCTTCCACGTGAAAAACTCACGTGCATTGTATATAATAAATCATTTCATAAACGAACTATGGTGGTTTACATTTTTTTAAACATAACGATTAACTCGTAAAGTTGTCATCAAGCTGCTTCGTTTTCTCAAAATACTAGTCACTTTGAAAACAAATTATATTAAAGCTTTAACTATTTACGGCTTGTATTGCCTCACGAGATCGATTATGTAACACATTCCTCGAAGAAAATGGTATTGGAATGCTAACTTTAACTGAATATGGGGCGTTGTTATGCTGTTTTTATGCTTTAGTTTTATATTGTATATTTTTTATAATAATTAACGCACGAATGTCATATTCGAGAATGCATCTATCATGTACATAATGGTGCATTCAATTTAGAGTGGAAGAGTGATGAAATTGTAATTTGTTATTGTACGTGTTTTAAAGAGACTCTTTATGGTAAGTTTACTGGTATTTCTATCCACGGGATGGGCATCTTTACAACTTTGGACAGTTATGTCGGTTTTTTGGCTTTCACTTTCCTGCTATTCATTTTTTTTTGTTTTTGTTTTTTCTCTTAGATATATTGGGAATACACGCTTGAAAACATACGAGGTGTGTCTAAAAAGTTCGGAGAATGGTATATAAAAACATAAAAACAGAATTTTAATTGTAAATACTTTGACCTTCAAAATAGTCTCAACTTGCCACAACACACTTCTGACAACGCTTGAAAACTGTTGGGGAAGTCTAGATTTAAAAAAAATACTTTATTAGCATTGCACCAAGTTTACATCTTATTAGCAATTTGATTTTGATCTTAATTCCTACATACATATTGCAAAACAATGATACAGAACATGTTTTGACCAGTTAGACAAATGATGAATTATTTCATTATTTCACATTCACTGTGCTAGTTCGTGTGGTTTTCTTCTCTTCAATCTTCTAAGCAGGTCACTTACATCAAGCAAATGGACAGCTTCAATGTTGACATGACCTCTTAGTTGCTCTTGGTCAGCGATCGCAATCCTCCTGATGGACTGATCGATAGTTTCCGCCTCAAGATCGTGGTGAAGTCTATCATTCTGGGTGTACACGGGTGCATTAACTATGCTCCTCAGCACACCATTTTGGAAGGTTTGAATAATGTTTCGATTACTCTGAGCAGTGCAACCCCACAGCTGTGCTCCATAGGTCCATACTGGCTTTAGGACTTGGTTGAGCAAAGGTCATTTATTTTGTACAGACAGTTATGATCGCCTGCCCATTAACCAGGACATTTTTCCGAGTTTGAGAGTCAGCTCTGCTTTCTTCTTTTTTACAAGTCTAGATGTGGAATCGTTCTCAGAATAGTCGTCACATGGTTTTGAACCTCCTTGAAGTCCGCAAACCGTGATCCTTTTAAGGCGTGGAAACAAAAAAAAAGTTAGCAGGCGTCAGATCTGGAGAGTACGGTGGGTGTTGCAAAACTGTCATGCCACGCTGAGTCAAAAAATTTCGTACCATGATGCTGGTATGCGATGGTGCGTTGTCAAGCAGTAACGTCCAGTGTCGTTGCTCCATGACGCGTACTACTCAAAACACTGCATTAGACTGAATGCAATAAGCACTGCGCTTGAAGCATCGCGTTAGTACTGACAGAGGTCAGGTCCAGACATGTCCAGTCGTGTCTACACAGGCACGCATGCTTTTATCAAACTTTGAATACCCACTTATGAGATCATTCACCACTTTTCAGACACACCTCGTACGCGTAAGGAACCCACGTATTATAGAAATTCCCTGTGCAAGGCTTGAAGATTTGCTCATAACTGCCCCTCTTCAAATCTCTCTGGATGGAATCAATATTTTCAAAAAAGAAAAGTAATCCATATGGATCGATATCCGGATCAGCCACAAAATAACGATCCAGAGTGGATTCGAACCAGGCTGGTGAGTCATTTTTCCTCCCAAAGGATCTGATCGCTAGAATTGATAAGTATCGACCCCTATTTTTTGCTTTCAAACGACCAAAATCATGTGGGAATCAACTCTGAGGCTCCTTTTAGGGCCTTGAGGGACCCCTCGGTGGACAGCCCAATCCATCCATATCATAATCAGAGTAGTAGTGGGATGTGAAATTTCCTGTTCATTGTTTCTTTCTCAAGTTCATCATCATCATCCGAGTCAGCAATATTTTCGTCTAAGTTGATTTGGTGTTGCAGTTCCTTCAACATATTTTTCATCGGTAGCAAATATAGGATTAGACATTATGCCATGAGAAAATGAAAGGAAAAGTGAATTAACTTCAAATCAACTGTGTACACTTGTGATGGATATGGTTAGTCGGCCCTTACCGTTGCCTTGGAAGGTGAATTGGGCGCCTTCAGTCGTCTGGGACATCCTCTGAGCATGGCGGACACTACCGCATTCAGTTCAATGGAAGGGGCAACTGTACCATTCCATCACCTCACACACCCGAATCGGGTCATGGGGGTACGGTTGTGCTTGCCTGGGGTCAGCAGCAGGTAGATTCTTGTCACTTGCGTCGGGTCAGATTGCCAATTGAGAGCTACGTGTACCCTGTTCAAATTTAGAAATGTGTTCATTTCCGGAAGCTAGGAGAATACAAGGAGGGGTGGGGGTAAAGACCAGTGAGAAGACTTAACAATAGCCTGGGTCATCAGGGACCCGTTGGTTGGTAACCCGTAGTGAAGGGTTAACAACTTCTGATTGGCTCAGGCACCACATGGGAAGATCAAGGAACATATCGCTTTGACATCCTACTCCTAAATGTTTTACAATTGTTTCACACTGCGCTACTCTCAAAACAACGAGGAAATTGAACACCACCTTCCAAAATTAAGAGCACTGTCCAAAGTTGTAATATACCTAAGTTTATTTTTTATTTTTTCGAATCAATCAACTCACTCACAGTGAGCTGCAAACCTTGGTCGGCAAACCTTGTTAAATTAAGTTGGTACAACTAACGCAATATGTATTTATTAATATCGTAGTGCCTTTTATATCAGGGTTTTCTCATTGAACTTTCGCACCGTCCTTGGATTTTAACCCTTGTTACTGTTTCAAAAATGTATCAGCATTGCGATTTATCTAGAAACTTGCGTATGTTCGAAATCGCTTTAAAAGACAAGAAAAAAGTAACTTCTTACATTTATGATGAAATGAGATAAAACTATGAATTTGTTAAATGTTTCCAAAATTTTATTGTAGATTGAAAGTTGGGATTTATAAGAGTTGATTAAAGTGTAAGAATTAATCAGGATTTCAGGTAGGTCTCCTCCTTGATGAAATATTGTAATATTTTTTGTAGTTTCTGATATAAGAATTGTCTTCTATTAATCAAATCAAATATTGCGAATTACGTTGGCAAGAGTGAGTACTTCATTCTTATGGTAACTAGATTTTATCATACGATTTTTTAAAATGATAACCACTGTTAAATTATTTTGGATTTGGAATCGATTTTGCGAATTGACTGTCCGGATGCGGTTTTGGTTTATTACTTCTTAGCGTTGATGTGATTTGCCGAGCAAACTGCTCTTTAGCATTTCGAAATTGATTTAACGAGTTTTCCGCAATTGAATTGAGGGGACTAAGATACTCGCGACGAAGTTGTGGAAACCCATTTCAAATAAAAACGGAGTAAGATGGAACGTTGTCTATATTCCCACGAAAGTAAAGAGTTACACTGTTAAATCGATTTCGACGGTTGGGTCATCATCAGGATAAAATTAACGTTCAGGATAAAAGTGGGGTTTATAAACTAAAATGTTCATGTGGGCTTGAGTACTGTGGTCAAACTGGTAGGAAATTTAGGGAACGAATAAAAGAGCATGAAAAGGATTTCAGGGACAACAAAGGTGATTCTGCCTTTGTAAGTCATCTGAATGAATCATAGCTCTAGTTTTGATCTGACAAACAGGCCATATGTAGAATTTCCTCACTTTTGCCCAAAGAGAGGTATGGTGGATGTGCTAGAAAAATTCGAAACTATTAAGAGTGATAGGTCAGGAAAATGTTTAAATGATGTCATTCCTCAAAATATTTCACCATTATTGGGTTCTTTCTTGCAATAAGTTTGGCTCCGCCTCTCCATAATGATACTATTTGTGCCCCTTTCACTTTGTAAGCCTTGAGTGGCATTGGTTGGTCCTCCCCGCCCCTTTCACTTCCTTGAGCCAATAGGATTCAATCTCCTCTCACTTGATCCTATATAAGATATGCTTTCAGTTCATGTTTGTTACTGATGATGACATAACCGTCGAAATCGATTTTGCAGTGTAACTCTTTACTTTCGTGGAAATATAGACAACGTTCCATCTTACTCCGTATTTATTTGAATTGAGGGTTTTTAAATTGTGTGCGCATTCGAACGAAGTCTTTTTGCCCGTTTTTCTGTGAATCATTAGATCCTACCTAAGGTAAGACCAAAATGGACTGAGCCCAAAACACTCATCAGCCTAAAACAAATTGTTTGTTGTATCCTCTCACACCGCACTATTTTCATTTGATAATATCGTGTCTCTCTCAATTACTTATTCCAAACCAGACAAATACCGACGTATTATGGGGAGATTCTTGTTTTCGTAACATTGATTTGTCCAGAAAGTAATACAGTGTTGAATGGTTCTTACATATGCGGTTTGAAATCTCGTATGAATCTCTCCTGAACAAGGCTCCTTCACACCATTTCCATTGACATTCACTAGTAATTTAAATATTCAACTTGTGTGATTATTTTCCGAAAATGTATGAGAAATTACTCACTCTTCATTCGGGCGCAGACGCAACAAAAACCACTGGCATAAAAACGGTGCAAAAGCCCAAAAATTGATGACGCATCTTCCAGTATTATGTCCAACTAAATCCTTGAAGACTGGAATTCAATAATTTTCCTTACATTTAAATCTATATCATCCAGAGGATTTTGACATAAACTCACTTTCCTGTTATTAGTTTGTTTTTTATGATTTTCAATGTTTGAAGCTTGATGTCATAATTTGGAAACCGTAGAAATGAAACTATTTTGTGGAGTTGCGCGGTTGGTGTCTGTGTTTTGTGATGGATATGGTTAGTTGGCCTTTTCCGATTTTAGAATCCGTCGCCTTAGGAGATGAATCAGACGTTTTCAAGCGTCTGGGTCTTCCTCTGAGCGTGGCGGAGCATAATAGTGCATCCACCTCCTCGGAAGGGGCAACTAAACCACCATTCCATCACCTCAGTTTCTAAAATTGCGTCCGCTTTCATTTAAACCACGTGGTGCATATCGATAATTCCCCCTTCTCGATTCTTGAAATCTCCACTCTGAGCATACACTTTTTGGTGTAGGTTAGTTACTGACAGAGAACAAAGCACCTACTTGCGAAAATCGTCTATTAAATTTAGAAAACAGTTAAATCAAATTCAGAAGTGCATTTTACCATTTATCGCCAACTGCACTTACCTCTTCGTGAGTAAAACATATTTCCCGTTACCCAAAACCACTCTTATTCCCACGAAATGCATCAATTGTACAGGGTGCTTAATGTGCAAGCCATTTTCTCTCTTTTTTTTTCTTTTTTGTGCCAAACAAGTGCCAAAACTGTTGATTTTTTTTCGTGGCAGTAGAGAAAACGTTAAAACATCTCACAATTTTCCAGAAAAGTACAAAAATCGCAGTTTTCTTCATTATTGGACCCCCAATTTACATCGATGCCACAAAATGAATGGGTTATAATTAGCAAGTAATGTGAACTGTTGACACGGATGACGAACGAAATCAATAATTAATCAAATATCAACTCATGACAATTCCGTGATGTTTTAAACTTCTGTTTTCGAAGTTTCATTATTTATTGTAATTGCGCATGGATTTTAATGATATCAGAAACATTTCATGTGAACCCTGCTTAAAGCACTATATACGTAAAATTTTCAATAAATAACGTAAATGAATAAAATTAAGACTAAACATGTATGTACAAATTGTTGCCTTAGTTTGTATCATTTTTTGTATATTTTTTTTTGGCTGTTGTGTTATCGTCATTATAATTTGACTCACATTGAGTCCCTTGTATATATTTACGTGTGTTATAGAGATATTATACTATGTAATTTCTTTTTCTAATGCTGTACAGAGTAATGAGAATAATATAAAATATTTTTATAAAGTTATTTAGAAGTGTAACTGAGTTGTCCCACATAACCCATTTTCTTGATTTTCACACAGCTATTACATGAGTAAGATACATCCACTCGGTTGTTTAATAAACCTGAGCAAATTCATTAATCATTCATGGAGTGCTAAAATCGTGGTTTCCTAAAGAACTTTTTCTCATGCTACTCCTAGGACAGAGGGGTTGGGGACGGGGTTGGGTTTCTTCCCAACTTCCTTGGAAATGAGAGCTCTTGTCAGATTCTGGCCACCTAATACCTTCTAAGGGTTTGAAACTGCGAAAACAGCCCAACTTCCTTGGAAATGAGGGAAAGGAGAGCTCTTGTCAGATTCTGGCCACCTAATACCTTCTAAGGGTTTGAAACTGCGAAAACAGCCCAACTTCCTTAGAAAGGAGAGCTCTTGTCAGATTCTGGCCACCTAATACCTTCTAAGGGTTTGAAACTGCGAAAACAGCCCAACTTCCTTGGAATGAGAGAAAGGAGAGCTCTTGTCAGATTCTGGCCACCTAATACCTTCTAAGAGTTTGAAACTGCGAAAACAGCCCAACTTCCTTGGAAATGAGAGAAAGGAGAGCTCTTGTCAGATTCTGGCCACCTAATACCTTCTAAGGGTTTGAAACTGGCGAAAACAGCCCAACTTCCTTAGAAAGGAGAGCTCTTGTCAGATTCTGGCCACCTAATACCTTCTAAAGGTTTGAAACTGCGAAAACAACCCAACTTCCTTAGAATTGAGAGCTCCTGTCAGATTCTGGCCACCTAATACCTTCTAAGGGTTTGAAACTGCGAAAACAACCCAACTTCCTTGGAAATGAGAATTGAGAGCTCCTGTCAGATTCTGGCCACCTAATACCTTCTAAGGGTTTGAAACTGCGAAAACAGCCCAACTTCCTTGGAAATGAGAGAAAGGAGAGCTCTTGTCAGATTCTGGCCACCTAATACTTTCTAAGGGTTTGAAACTGCGAAAACAGCCCAACTTCCTTAGAAAGGAGAGCTCTTGTCAGATTCTGGCCACCTAATACCTTCTAAGGGTTTGAAACTGCGAAAACAGCCCAACTTCCTCAGAATTGAAAGAAAGGAGAGCTCTTGTCAGATTCTGGCCACCTAATACCTTCTAAGGGTTTGAAACTGCGAAAACAGCCCAACTTCCTTGGAAATGAGAGAAAGGAGAGCTCTTGTCAGATTCTGGCCACCTAATACCTTCTAAGGGTTTGAAACTGCGAAAACAGCCCAACTTCTTTAGAAATGATGAAGGAGAGCTCTTGTCAGATTCTGGCCACCTAATACCTTCTAAGGGTTTGAAAAAGGAGAGCTCTTGTCAGATTCTGGCCACCTAATACCTTCTAAGGGTTTCAAACTGCGAAAACAGCCCAACTACCTTGGAAATGAGGGAAAGGAGAGCTCTTGTCAGATTTTACCCTCCTAATACCTTTTAAGGGTTAGAAACTGAAAATCCTGCCCAACGGTCATTTGGAAATGAGTGCAAGGAGAGCTCTTGTCAGATTCTGGCCACCTAATACCTTCTAAGGGTTTGAAACTGCGAAAACAGCCCAACTTCCTTGGAAATGAGAAAAAGGAGAGCTCTTGTCAGATTCTGGCCACCTAATACCTTCTAAAGGTTTGAAACTGCGAAAACAGCCCAACTTCCTTGGAAATGAGAGAAAGGAGAGCTCTTGTCAGATTCTGGCCACCTAATACCTTCTAAGGGTTTGAAACTGCAAAAACGGCCAAACTTCCATGGAAATGAGGGAAAGGAGAGCTCTTGTCAGATTCTGGTCACCTAATACCTTCTAAGGGATTGAAACTGCGAAAACAGCCTAACTTCCTTGGAAACGAGAAAAAGGAGAGCTCTTGTCAGATTCTGGCCACCTAATACCTTCTAAGGGTTTGAAACTGCGAAAACAGCCCAACTTCCTTGGAAAGGAGAGAAAGGAGAGCTCTTGTCAGATTCTGGCCACCTAATACCTTCTAAGGGTTTGAAACTGCAAAAACAGCCCAACTTCCTTGGAAATGAGAGAAAGGAGAGCTCTTGTCAGATTCTGGCCACCTAATACCTTCTAAGGGTTTGAAACTGCGAAAACAGCCCAACTTCCTTGGAAATAAGAGTAAGGAGAGCTCTTGTCAGATTCTGGCCACCTAATACCTTCTAAGGGTTTGAAACTGCGAAAACAGCCCAACGTCCTTGAAAATGAGGGCCAGGAGAGCTCTTGTCAGATTCTGGCCACCTAATACCTTCTAAGGGTTTGAAACTGCGAAAACAGCCCAACTTCCTTGGAAATGAGAGAAAAGAGAGCTCTTGTCAGATTCTGGCTACCTAATACTTTCTAAGGGTTTGAAACTGCGAAAACAAACCAACTTCCTTAGAAAGGAGAGCTCCTGTCAGATTCTGGCCACCTAATACCTTCTAAGGGTTTGAAATTGCGAAAACAGCAAAACTTCCTTAGAATGGAGAGCTCTTGTCAGATTCTGGCCACCTAATACCTTCCAAGGGTTTGAAACTGCGAAAACAGCCAAACTACCTAGGAAATAAGGGAAAGGAGAGATAAAATTATAAATAAAAAACAGGTGAGTTATTCTTATTTTATTTATTTTACATAGAATCAATATTTGGAAGGAAATCATCAGGCGCTTCTTCACTAATAGCGAAAATGATCCTTCTTGACCTCTAGTTAAATATGAATTCTTAATAGGAAATCGTCTTTTAGTTTTGTATTTGTAATAATAATATAAGAGCAAATCATCGTCTTCTTCTTTCTCCAATAGCAGCTTCATTTTCAGCACTTGGTTCTCCATCACGCCACAAAACACCAAAGACTTCACCGACAGACTCTGTAGAACTGAGCGGTTGCTCCTCGACACTTGTTAAAATCTTCAGTCTTGGTCTCGCCCTGGAAATGACATAACGAGAGCTCTTGTCAGATTCTGGCCACCTAATACCTTCTAAGGGTTTGAAACTGCAAAACCAGCCCACCTTCCTCGGAAATGAGAGGAAGGAGAGCTCTTGTCAGATTCTGCAAACCTAATACCTTCTATGGCTCTTAAACTGCGAAAACAGCCCAACTTCCTCGGAAAGATGAGTAAGGAAGCTCTTGTCAGAGTAAGGAGAGCTCTTGTCAGATCCTGCCACACCTAATACCTTCTAGGGGTCTCAAACTGCGAAAACAGCCCAACTTCTTCGGAAATAAGAGTAAGGAGAGCTCTTGTCAGATTCTGGCCACCTAATACCTTCTAAGGGTTTGAAACTGCGAAAACAGCCCAACTACCTTGGAAATGAGGGAAAGGAGAGCTCTTGTCAGATTCTGGCCACCTAATACCTTCTAAGGGTTTCAAACTGCGAAAACAGCCCAACTACCTTGGAAATGAGGGAAAGGAGAGCTCTTGTCAGATTCTGGCCACCTAATACCTTCTAAGGGTTTGAAACTGCGAAAACAGCCCAACTTCCTTGGAAAGGAGAGATCTTGTCAGATTCTGGCTACCTAATACCTTTCTAAGTGGTTTGAAACTGCAAAAACAGCCCAACTTCTTCAGAAAGGAGAGCTCTTGTCAGATCCTGGCCACCTAATACCTTCTAATGGTTTGAAACTGCGAAAACAGCCCTACTTCCTTGGAAATGAGAAAGGAGCTCTTGTCAGATTCTGGCCACCTAATACCTTCTAAGGGTTTCAAACTGCGAAAACAGCCCAACTTCCTTGGAAATGAGAGAAAGGAGAGCTCTTGTCAGATTCTGACCACCTAATACCTTCTAGGGGGTTCAAACTGCGAAAACAGCCCAACTTCCTCGGAAAGAAGAGTAAGTAGAGCTCTTGTCAGATCCTGCCCACCTAATACCTTCTAGGCGTCTCAAACTGCGAAAACAGCCCAACTTCCTTGGAAATAAGAGTAAGGAGAGCTCTTGTCAGATTCTGGCCACCTAATACTTTCTAAGGGTTTGAAACTGCGAAAACAGCCCAACTTCCTTGGAAATGAGGAAGGAGAGCTCTTGTCAGATTCTGGCCACCTAATACCTTCTAAGGGTTTGAAACTGCAAAACCTTCCTAGGAAATAAGAGGAAGAAAAGCTCTTGTCAGATTCTTCCCACCTAATACCTTCTATGGGTCTCAAACTGCGAAAACAGCCCAACGTCCTTGGAAATGAGAGGAAGGAGAGCTCTTCTCAGATTCTGGCCACCTAATACCTCCTGAGGGTTTGAAACTGCGAAACCTTCCTAGGAAATGAGAGGAAGGAGAGCTCTTGTCAGATTCTGGCCACCTAATACCTTCGAAGGGTTTGAAACTACAAAAGAAGCCCAGTTTCCTCGAAAATGAGAGAAAGGAGAGCTCTTGTCAGATTCTGGCCACCTAATACCTTCCAAGGGTTTGAAACTGCAAAAACAGCCATACTTCCTTGGAAATGAGAGAAAGGAGAGCTCTTGAAAGCCACCTAAGAGCTCTAAGGGTTTGAAACTTGTCAGATTCTGGCCACCTAATACCTTTTAGTTGTCCCTAACTGCGAAAACAGCCCAACTTCCTGGAAATGAGGAAAGGAGAGCTCTTGTCAGATTCTGGCCACCTAATACCTTCTAAGGGTCTCAAACTGCGAAAACAGCCCAACTTCTTGGAAATGAGAGGAAAGGAGAGCTCTTGTCAGATTCTGGCCACCTAATACCTTTTAGTTGTCCCTAACTGCGAAAACAGCCCAACTTCTTCGGAAATAAGAGTAAGGAGAGCTCTTGTCAGATTCTGGCCACCTAATACCTTCTAAGGGTTTGAAACTGCGAAAACGGCCAAACCTCCATGGAAATGAGGGAAAGGAGAGCTCCTGTCAGATTCTGGCCACCTAATACCTTTTAGTTGTCCCTGAAACTGCGAAAACAGCCCAACTTCCTCGGAAATAAGAGTAAGGAGAGCTCTTGTCAGATTCTGGCCACCTAATACCTCCTGAGGGTTTGAAAACTGCGAAAATAGCCCAACTTCTTTGGAAATGAGAGGAAGGAGAGCTCTTGTCAGATCCTGCCCACCTAATACCTTCTAGGGGTCTCAAACTGCGAAAACAGCCCAAGTTCCTTAGAATGAGGGAGCCAGGAGAGCTCTTGTCAGATTCTGGCCACCTAATACCTTCTAAGGGTTTGAAACTGCGAAAACAGCCCAACTTCCTTGGAAATGAGAGAAAGGAGAGCTCTTGTCAGATCCTGCCCACCTAATACCTTCTATGGGTCTCAAACAGCCCAACTTCCTCGGAAAGAAGAGTAAGGAGAGCTCTTGTCAGATTCTGCCCACCTAATACCTTCTAGGGGTTTGAAAATTCAAAAGCAATTGCCTTGGAAATGAGAGGAAGGAGAGCTCTTCTCAGATTCTGGCCACCTAATACCTCCTGAGGGTTTGAAACTGCAAAACCTTCCTAGGAAATGAGAGGAAGGAGAGCTCTTGTCAGATCCTGCCCACCTAATACCTTCTAAGGGTTTCAAACTGCGAAAACAGCCCAACTTCCTTGGAAATGAGAGAAAGGAGAGCTCTTGTCAGATTCTGCCCTCCTAATACCTTCTAAGGGTTTGAAACTGCGAAAAACAGCCCAACTTCCTAGGAAATGAGGTCCAGGAGAGCTCTTGTCCGATTCTGGCCACCTAATACCTTCTAAGGGTTTGAAAATGCAAAAGCAGTTCCTTCGGAAATGAGAGAAAGGAGAGCTCTTGTCAGATTCTGGCCACCTAATACCTTCTAAGGGTTTGAAACTGCAAAAACAGCCGAACTTCCTTAGAAAGGAGAGCTCTTGTCAGATTCTGGCCACCTAATACCTCCTGAGGGTTTGAAACTGCAAAACCTTCCTAGGAAATGAGAGGAAGGAGAGCTCTTGTCAGATTCTGCCCACCTAATACCTTCTAGGGGGTTCAAACTGCGAAAACAGCCCAACTTCTTCGGAAATAAGAGTAAGGAGAGCTCAAGTCAGATTCTGGCCACCTAATACCTTCTAAGGGTTTGAAACTGCGAAAACAGCCCAACTTCCTTGGAAATGAGAGAAAGGAGAGCTCTTGTCAGATTCTGGCCACCTAATACCTTCTAAGGGTTTGAAACTGCGAAAAACAGCCCAACTTCCTAGGAAATGAGGGCCAGGAGAGCTCTTGTCCGATTCTGGCCACCTAATACCTTCTAAGGGTTTGAAACTGCAAAAACAGCTCAACTTCCTTGGAAATGAGACTAAGGAGAGCTCTTGTCAGATTCTGGCCACCTAATACCTTCTAGGCGTCTCAAACTCCCCAAACAAAACACCCCAACTTCCTCGGATATAAGAGTAAGGAGAGCTCTTGTCAGATTCTGCCCACCTAATACCTCCTGAGGGTTTGAAACTGCAAAACCTTCCTAGGAAATGAGAGAAAGGAGAGCTCTTGTCAGATCCTGCCCACCTAATACCTTCTAGGGGTCTCAAACTGCGAAAACAGCCCAACGTCCTTCGGAAATAAGAGTAAGGAGAGCTCTTGTCAGATTCTGGCCACCTAATACCTTCTAAGGGTTTGAAACTGCGAAAACAGCCCAACTTCCTTGGAAATGAGAGAAAGGAGAGCTCTTGTCAGATTCTGGCCACCTAATACTTTCTAAGGGTTTGAAACTGCGAAAACAGCCCAACTTCCTTGGAAATGAGAGAAAGGAGAGCTCTTGTCAGATTCTGGCCACCTAATACCTTCTAAGGGTTTGAAACTGCAAAAACAGCTCAACTTCCTTGGAAATGAGACTAAGGAGAGCTCTTGTCAGATTCTGCCCTCCTACAGCCCAAATTCTGGGAAATGAGGGCCAGGAGAGCTCTTGTCAGATTCTGCCCACCTAATACCTTCTAAGGGGCTCAAACTGCGAAAACAGCCCAACGTCCTCGGAAATGAGAGTAAGGAGAGCTCTTGTCAGATTCTGGCCACCTAATACCTTCTAAGGGTTTGAAACTGAAAACAGCCCAACTTCCTTGGAAATGAGAGTAAGGAGAGCTCTTGTCAGATTCTGGCCACCTAATACTTTCCAAGGGTTTGAAACTGCGAAAACAGCCCAACTTCCTTGGAAAGGAAAGGAGAGCTCTTGTCAGATTCTGGCCACCTAATACCTAGTACTAAGGGTTTGAAACTGCAAAAACAGCCCAACTTCCTTGGAAATGAGAGAAAGGAGAGCTCTTGTCAGATTCTGCCCACCTAATACCTTCTAAGGGTCTCAAACTGCGAAAACAGCCCAACGTCCTTGGAAATAAGAGTAAGGAGAGCTCTTGTCAGATTCTGGCCACCTAATACCTTCTAAAGGTTTGAAACTGCGAAAACAACCCAACTTCCTTGGAAATGAGAAAAAGGAGAGCTCTTGTCAGATTCTGGCCACCTAATACCTTCTAAGGGTTTGAAACTTGAAAACAGCCCAACTTCCTTGGAAATGAGGGAAAGGAGAGCTCTTGTCAGATTCTGGCCACCTAATACTTTCCTAGTACTTTCCAAGGGTTTGAAACTGCAAAAACAGCCCAACTTCTTCAGACATCAGGGCCAGTAGAGCTCTTGTCAGATTCTGGCCACCTAATACCTTCTAAGGGTTTGAAACTGCAAAAACCAACTTCCTTGGACATGAGAGGAAGGAGAGCTCTTGTCAGATTCTGCCCACCCAATATCTTCTAAGGGTTTGAAACTGCAAATACTTCCTCAGAAATGAAGAGGAGGAGAGCTCTTGTCAGATTCTGCCCACCTAATACCTTCTAAGGGTTTGAAACTGCGAAAACAGCCCAACTTCCTTAGAAAGGAGAGCTCTTGTCAGATTCTGGCCCACCTAATACCTCCTCACGATTCGAACAGCCCAACTTCTTCAGAAAGAGGAAGGAGAGCTCTTGTCAGATTCTGGCCACCTAATACCTTAAGGGTTTGAAACTGCGAAAACAGCCCAACTTCCTTCGAAATGAGAGAAAGGAGAGCTCTTGTCAGATTCTGGCCACCTAATACCTTCTAATGGTTTGAAACTGCGAAAACAGCCCAACTTCCTTGGAAATGAGAGAAAGGAGAGCTCTTGTCAGATTCTGGCCACCTAATACTTTCTAAGGGTTTGAAACTGCGAAAACAGCCCAACTTCCTTGGAAATGAGAGAAAGGAGAGCTCTTGTCAGATTCTGGCCACCTAATACCTTCTAAGGGTTTGAAACTGCAAAAACAGCCCAACTTCCTTGGAAATGAGGGCCAGGAGAGCTCTTGTCAGATTCTGGCCACCTAATACCTTCTAAGGGTTTGAAACTGCGAAAACAGCCCAACTTCCTTGGAAATGAGAGGCAAAGGAGAGCTCTTGTCAGATTCTGGCCACCTAATACCTTCTAAGGGTTTGAAACTGCGAAAACAGCCCAACTTCCTTGGAAATGAGAAAGGAGAGCTCTTGTCAGATTCTGGCCACCTAATACCTTCTAAGGTTTGAAAATGCAAAAGCAGTTTCCTTGGAAATAACAGGAAGGAGAGCTCTTCTGAGATTCTGGCCACCTAATACCTTCTAAGGGTTTGAAACTGCGAAAACAGCCCAACTTCCTTGGAAATGAGAGCTCTTGTCAGATTCTGGCCACCTAATACCTTCTAAGGGTTTGAAACTGCAAAAACAAACCAACTTCCTCAGAAAGGAGAGCTCTTGTCAGATTCTGGCCACCTAATACCTTCTAAGGGTTTGAAACTGCTGCAAAAACAACCCAACTTCCTTCAGAAATGAGAAATGAGGAAGGAGAGCTCTTGTCAGATTCTGGCCACCTAATACCTTCTAAAGGTTTGAAACTGCGAAAACAACCCAACTTCTTCAGACATCAGGGCCAGGAGAGCTCTTGTCAGATTCTGGCCACCTAATACCTTCTAAGGGTTTGAAACTGCGAAAACAGCCCAACTTCCTAGGAAATGAGGTCCAGGAGAGCTCTTGTCTGATTTTGGCCACCTAATACCTTCTAAGGGTTTGAAACTGCGAAAACAGCCCAACTTCCTTGGAAATGAGAGAAAGGAGAGCTCTTGTCAGATTCTGGCCACCTAATACCTCCTGAGGGTTTCAAACTGCGAAAACAGCCCAACTTCCGCGGAAATGAGAGTAAGGACAGCTCTTGTCAGATTCTGGCCACCTAATACCTTCTAAGGGTTTGAAACTGCAAAATCAGTTTCCTTGGAAATGAGAAGGAAGGAAAGCTCTTCTCAGATTCTGGCCACCCAATACCTCCTGAGGGTTTGAAACTGCAAAACCAGCCCACCTTCCTAGGAAATGAGCGGAAGGAGAGCTCTTGTCAGATTCTGGCCACCTAATACCTTCTAAGGGTTTGAAACTGCAAACAGCCCAAATTCTTGGAAATGAGGGCCAGGAGAGCTCTTGTCAGATTCTGGCCACCTAATACCTTCTAAGGGTTTGAAACTGCAAAAACAGGCCAACTTCCTTAGAAACGAGAGCTCTTGTCAGATTCTGGCCACCTAATACTTTCCAAGGGTTTGAAACTGCAAAAACAACCCAATTTCTTCAGACATCAGGGCCAGGAGAGCTCTTGTCAGATTCTGGCCACCTAATACCTTCTAAGGGTTTGAAACTGCGAAAACAACCCAACTTCTTCAGACATCAGGGCCAGGAGAGCTCTTGTCAGATTCTGGCCACCTAATACCTTCTAAAGGTTTGAAACTGCGAAAACAGCCCAACTTCTTGGAAATGAGAGCTCTTGTCAGATTCTGGCCACCTAATACCTTCTAAGGGTTTCAAACTGCGAAAACAGCCCAACTACCTTGGAAATGAAGGAAAGGAGAGCTCTTGTCAGATTCTGGCCTCCTGATACTTCCTAAGCGTTTGAAACTGAAAATACTGCCCAATCTCACGGAAATGAGGGCGAGGAGAGCTCTTGTTTGGTTCTAGCCTCTTAAGCATTTAAAACTGAAAATACTGCCTCACTTCCTCGGAAATGAGAGCCAGAGAGCTCTTCCATGATTCTAGCTTCCTAATAACTCCTATGCGTTTGAAATGGAGAATACTGCCAAACTTTCTTGCAAGGGCGAGGAGAGCTCTTCCCCAATTCTGGCCTCCTAATACCTCCTATGCGTTTGAAACTGAAAATACTGCCAATCTTCCTCTGAAATGACAGCGAAGGGAGCTCTTGCCAGATTCTAGGTGACTTCAACAAGTTTCTTCATTACTACAACCAAAATAAAGAACTTGGTATCTACATTCAATTTCTACTACAAGAAAATATTTTGAACTCAATCACGATATGGTATGGAGCTAGTTGGCACAGCCCTCAAACTTATGCTGAATGACCCCGCCATTGCCTATGCCAATCAGCCCCACACGCATTTTCAAAACAATATGACGAACTCAGATGTGCAAACTACCGAAAAAAAATCAATGTGGCTGCGTGAATCCAATCATAATTAAGCACTGTGTCAAAATCCATCTCAAAAAGCTGCTCTAATTCAATGCCAATCTACGTTAAATCTTGAATACTTTAGGTAAATCATCATTCTGCACACATGGATGGAAGAAAGACACTGAACATTTTTTGGGAGATGAAGCAGGACGACCTCCCCACACCAACGCAACAACACTGATCTCTCTCAACCACAACCGGAATTGAAAACTGAGGGCCAACACACCTTGTACTCCCATATTATATGTTTAAGGTGCAGAAATAATAAACGCAACTTGAATTCTAATATAATTTTACTACAGCTTTTTTTGTTCATTCAACATCACCTAACGTAGAGATATGTTTACAACATAAAATTTATTTTTCTTTTTAAATTGACCAGTACAATAATAACATCAACAGAGATTAATAACGCAAAACAAAGCGAGAAAATAACGCAATAATAACCATTACACAGATAATTAATATTACTACTTTTAATTAAAATCGCGTCACTGCAGTGAGAGTCTCAATCAAATCGTGGTAGATTTCTCTATCGGGGGACAGGTCTACCCACCTATCGTAATAGGTCGGTATTTAGGCCAAAATGCACAACTCGATTCCGGGCCTAAAATTTGGGATAAAGTGTGAAAACAAGGGTAAATAGGTGGAAAATCACAGAAAGGCAAAGTCTACTTCAGACCGTTATAGAAAGAATAAAATAGGTAACTAGCGCATAAGTCTTTCAGTAGGTACAGTCTAAGAAAATATCAACTCTTCGTGTCGAGCAACATTCAGCTACACGAGTGATCAGGAACTTGTAGTGCTTCAACAAGAAAACTAACGTATTCTTTCATCAATTGAGTATTTGAATCACAATTTCATTCATAAAATAGAAAGGGAGAAAACCAAACGTCAGAAACGGAATTGATTGATTTCTGTGGATCAAAAACGTGAAGGTGTAGGCAGAGTTGCTTACGAACTGGGTAATGGATTGCCTATTGGTAAAAGTTCGTTCGAGCGTCCATCATTGAATTGTACATTCACACGGTTATTCTTAAAGAATTGATATTTATTTTAATTTCCTTAGCGTGAGGAATTTTTGATAAAGCATGTTTACTTTTTTTATATTGCAGTCGATTTTGACCAACTTCGATTTTTTCAGATGGGAAACCTTTTTCATTTAAGATTTTTAATCTATGTGAAGTTTCATGAAATTGTTACCCCTTCAACAGATTTTTGTTGTCAAACGCAACCCTACGGTTTTATCAAAACGGGGATGTACCAAGTACGGTTTTAGTAAGTTTTTCAAACGATGATCATTTAGTTTTGATCAAATTATCAACGAAAAGATCAACTTTTATAAGAGGAGAAATTGCTTTTTAAAGGGCAACTATCTAGTTAAGAACTTCTTTAGGAAATTTGCCTCCCTAGCCCTTAAAGAGGACAGTTTTTCTTTTAAAAAAAAAAGTTGATTTTTCGTTGATAAGTTGTTCAAAATGCGGTCAAATCAGGAAACGCTCAATGCCACGTGATTCAACGTAAAAAATACTAAAATTTGTCACACTTGGGTGCTATGTACATTCACATTTTGATGAAATTTCACATAGAATCCAAATCTGAAATAAAAAAGGGGTTCCTACTAACAAAATAAAATGGAATAGGGTGCACTAAGTCTGGTCAAATGGGGCAGTTGAACAAAATTTAAAATTGGGCAGGATGAAAGAAATTAAAAAGAAAGTGTGTTTTTTGAAAATTCCTCACGTTAAGGAAATTAAAATTAATATCGCTCCATCAAGAACCACCCTGTATGTAGGTTCTGTCAAAAACAAGGCCAACATCTTTAAGTTGCTGCATTCAGTAAAATATGATGTTGAAAACAAAATTCTACAAACACCCCACATTTCTGTTCGGCAGAAGATCTTTCAAGTTTTAAAATCATCAGGGGATGTTGAGTTATGATACAGCACAATGCGGTTTAACGGGGGACCGTGTTCATGCGAGCAGTCCACGTTTGACAAAGTCTCTCACACTGCCGGACGCGAGCAACAAGAAAATTAGATACAGCGGATATCTCTAGATACTAACCAGCGGTTGACGGTCATTTGGCGATTACAATTGAAAAAAACTCACCTGAACAACAACTTTTTTTTTTACGTTCAATCGAAACAGCGATTTTCCCATTCAATATATTCGAGTAATAAAAATTGTACATGAACATAACTATTTACGTGACAACATTTAAAGCTACTCGCGCTAACACTGTCGACTACAAGCATGCCACTGGCGACTAAAGATACACAGTTGAACATACCATATTTTCTCTTTTTAAATACAACCAAAGTGTTTTTTGTTCTTTATTCTGTTCACCGGCAAAGTGAAATTTTCAATAAAGAGCGACGAATAAAAGAACAAAATTGCCCATTCTACAATACGGAGAAACCAAAACACGGCAGTTTACGATGGAGAAAAGCAGAGTGAAGCTTGAAGGACTCTACTTACAGCTCAGAAATGAGAAGAATACATTCCACAATTTCCTCGAAAGATTTGCACAATAAATATCCAAGGCTAAACATTTAAAAAGCCAAACATATTTTTTTTTTTTCTGAGGGATTCTAACAGCAATCTAGCCGTAGCTATGCAGTATTTAAAGGATAGGCACGATAGTCATTGGTCGATCCGAAAAGAAACAACGCTAATGTGTAGTAGCCACTCTATAAAATACATAAATTTATTAATCATTCCAACAAGAAGTTAAACATTAGACATTTCACTGTTTTTTAAACTTGACAAAACACAACTTTTTTCTACGTTAACTAGATAAAAATTCCGACACCACATAATAGCTTAGTCATCACGTTTGTCTCATAATATTACTTCTGATATATGTTTTCACCATTTCGATATCTTCTAAGATTATAAGGCGATGAAATTGGAAAGAAAAAAATATATATAGGTAAGTATATAAAAGGAAAAGAGGAAGAAAAGACAAATAAATGAGAAATTAACAAGAAAAAATAGTGGTTAAAGACTAGCTTCGAACAATTGAACAGACATGAGAGGTTTGTTATCAAAACATACTTTGATAACACTCGATTTCTAAACAAAAATATAAAATAAAGCTTGACTAAAATGTATATTTAGTCTGAAATTAGAGTAACCGAGTTGGCACTTATTCAAAAACCATGGGTATCTGACCATGAAGAACGAGAAATCAATCATAAAATGCTTTGTTGGGATCACTGTAGGTCTTATATCAGGGAACATGTCTAGTGAAAACAGAAAAGTGTTGTTTTACCAAAGGTATCAACATAAGGGGGGTATCATTCATTGAAAACTTTTCTCAATGGTATACAAACTGGGGCAGCCATCTTGACACTCCAGCAACTGATTTCAATGTTTCGGCCATACTTTCAAATTATCACAACGATTTGATCAGAAATTGAGTAGACATCAGATTTTTTTTTGGAGTTAGTGCATAAATTCATAGCAAAACACGACACTCATTTGTAAAGATTTTCACAATTATCAATGCTGCCAACAGAAAAAAATAACCCTCTTGACCTTCGGTCCACAACACATCCTCGACGTAGTACCAACTAAACAACGCTAACGCCACTAGAACATATCCCTCCACAACAAACACAATTGGAATGTTGCTCCTCAGAAAACGAAATATTAAAACTTAGGCTTCAGGGATAACATTAAACAAAACAAAAAATGAACATTCCCCTTTCAACAACACATGCTAAAAATGTCTTACATCACACGGATTTGCAACCGGTTTAAATTTACTTGCAAACTTGTAAGGAAGATAATGCCTTTTTCGATACTTTCTTCTTCCCCCCTATAAAAATAACAATAATAATAAAATAATTATAAACTTGGTCACGCAACATTTTTTCTTTTCCTTTCCATCTATTTTTTTTGGAGTCATCAACAATAAATTTAAGATCAAAGATTTTCAATTCACAGCTTTATTAATAGTTTTTGTATAGTTACAAATGGCAGTTTTCGATTATCATATCAATTATTTTTGCCTCATTTTGAACTCGTTGGCTATCAAAACCTATGTTTTTAATTCAATTTTCAATATTAAAATTTTAGTTGTTCTGTTAAAACCTTACATTCTTTCCCTTACTAATACTTCTACTCTAACTTCTAGATTGTATAAAACACAGAATAAATTTTTACGTTTCAACAAATGAATAAATCTGAAATTTATATTATTTAAAGCGAACATGCATTTTTATTTGTTTATTATGCGACGGTTATAATTTTTTTTAGACACTTAGCACGAACAATAAGATTTCCCATGCAGATTTTCCTGCAGAGTCAATGTTTTAAAACACACATTTCAATGTCTTGATCACTTTTATGAAGTTATTTCCACGTATCGTATTCAAACTCACGAAGAATGTTGTTATGTTGACGATTTTATAATAATGTACTCTTAACAAAGGTTTGGTTCGGTACAATAACTATTATTATTTTTCAAAATCAACTGTCAGAGAAAAATAAACTTAAGAAAAGGATGAGGTGATACAAATATTCATCCCTGAAGGGAGAGGGAAGTCTTACAAAGAGATAACAGCGATGTAACCTACTTTTTCGACATTGTCGTATCGTTGTAACAGAAAAACAACAACAGGGATAAAATCATAATACAAACGAAATTTGTAGCAAATTATGACTAATAAAACATTTGTCATCTTGCAACAATGGAGAATGAAGGTCCACTATAAAGGAAAATGCTTCTTGAGCAGCACAAAGCGAACAATTCCGATATATCAACGGATTGTACAGTTGTTGAGCGATGTCCTGTTTCACAGGGCTTATAAAAAAAAGTCCACTATTTAAAAAAAAAACGAAGGTAATTCACTGGTTCCACGAAATAACTCTAAATAATAAAACGATGATAACTTTTGCTCCCTGAGTCATCTGAACTTCCCATTCTTAGCATGTTTATGGACACTGTATGATCTATCATAGATAACTAGTTTTTTATAGGTCACCTAGTTACTAGATAATTTTGCTATTGGA
Source organism: Creontiades dilutus (assembly GCA_031894815.1). Taxonomy (NCBI): domain Eukaryota; kingdom Metazoa; phylum Arthropoda; class Insecta; order Hemiptera; family Miridae; genus Creontiades; species Creontiades dilutus. Next base: position 1,334,986 of record JAVIWC010000254.1, read on the forward strand.
ATCCATAGTATTGACATTGATCAAATCAATTTCCAATTAATTGAAACTCTTTTATACTGGTTCTGATATTTTAGAATGTAAAGTTCCTAATAGCCAAAATATTGGTGTGATCCTTTCTTCTTCTCCTTTGTACCATTTTAACCAATCAACAGAGTTTTGTTTATTACAGTGAAATATAAAAGATGAAAAGTCAGCATTTCGTTTTTGAAAGCAATAATAAAAATCTTCAAAAGAATCAGTAGGTTGTTTTGAGTAGCTCGTCCTCGATCAATAGTATTGGATACTCGTAGAAAAATCTTTTAATACCACAGCTGCGAGTAGATTCACTTACAGACTAAAGAATTACTGAGAACATTTCACACATACATTTGTGAAGATTCGCTATGTAAACATTCATACAGGGTGTCCATGATGATTACATTTTTGTCAAATTGAAGACCAGAAGAAAAGAAATGCTAAAACACGGGTTTTGTCCTCCACAAATTCGTGACGGTAATGGTTTAATTACTTTACCAGAAAATCAACAAATAATCATAGACAAAGTGAAATTAAATTAATTATTGATCCAAGTTGATTTTTACGTAGCTTCAGAAATGAAGAGCTTGGACGCTTTGACACCAACTTGATAAAAGAAACGATAATGTACAGTAAATTGTGGATAAATGAAGTTTTTGTTTAAAAATCAAGTTGAAAGCCTCGTGTCTTAGCATTCCTCTTTTGGTTTATCTTATTTTAGATAGATTACGTACTAGGAACATATAAAAATTGCATATAATAATGGGAGACACCCTTGTCAGCTATGACAGCGTAGTGGGACATAAATTGATTTCAACTCCAAGAGTGAACGTTTATCAACGTACAAACCGTCGAACTAATTAAAACAGCTTCACAAACTTATCCTAACATTAATCACGGGAGTTGTAAATGTAGAAGTGTAACTTTTCAACTATTCCGAGATGGTGCATGACACTAGAAACACTTTTCATGAGTGAAGTTTTTTGAATTATGAAAAAAGTGTGGTTTAATGATTTTTGGAAGGCTTGTTGAAATTTTAAGAATTAGATCATACGACATGAACCAATCTAGTTCACAGGTGCTTGGGAGAACTTTACGATATAAAATTAAATCGTTATAATGGTAAAAGAAAATTCAGATATAAATACCTTGGACAAGGTACGGTACAAACATTCGTTGTCACTTATATTCGTTTAATCGGGTTATACACAAAGCTAATAGTAAAATGACTTACCCGGCGGATCTTCAAAGAACTTTCTGAAGAGAGGGGGGCGTTGATATGTACCTGGTCTTATCAACGAATATGTCGCGTTTCGTACAGCGAAGTAACTTGAACTGCAACTGTACTTCACAGAGCGCTTTTTATGAGATTCGTTAGTTTTTTCTCCTCGGATTTAACTGGTTCCGAAACCGTAGACTTCGAGCACTTTTATTTCGAAGTCTCGACCCCTGCAGAGGGGAGGGTTGTTGAAGGTTAGGCAGCTGTCAGTTTTGCCGTACCTGATGTTCTCGTCCATCCAGATAGCTTGACCATCTCTGCAGAAAGATGATAACAACGTCGATTAATGTTGTGAAACAGAAACACATGCAAATACAATAACTGTGGGCAGCTTTCAGGCAGCAATCATTCACTAATGATTAGACATATTCATTTCAGTGAAATGTTAGATATGAGATTCGTCTCGTACAGTCCCAGAGATGGTCCTTGACGAATTTAAGTTTTCTTTGGTGAACAGAAGGGAATTAAGCTCATCAAGCTGATCAGTTTAGAGCCAGTCAGCTTATCTGAACCCTGCAGTTTATTATCTGGGGAAGCTAAATTTTAAATTATAGTTAAGCAGGTTAAGAACTTTAAGGTGTCTTGACGTAATGAACAATATTAAAAAGTCATTTCAATTGTGGGAAAACACCTACCCACATCCTTGCCTTCTTGACCTGACTGTAAATTTACCTACTGGGGCAGATGCAAGAGTCAGGGACCAACGGTAAATTAGAGACTTTTTGGTGCTGTTCACGCGACGACGTTGACGGTACCATCTGGAGAAAAATGCAGACTGCGCATGCGTGACGTCCCGTCCGTCATGCAAGCCGTCATGACGAACCGTCTAGAATCTGTTCTCCTATACGTCTTTCCTTGACGAGTTGGCACTAACATAACCTTCCACATTTGTAACACATTTTACCTATTTCTCATTTTCCGTTTTTGGCATTGTACAAGTTTTTTTGCACATGGTAGCAATAACGAACGTCCGTGTTGTTCGTCAACAATCCACAAAATACAACTTCAACTCAATAACACAAACTTCAATCCACAATAACGACAGTATACAACTTCCTATGAATGTTGACGTCACGTTAAACGTGACTTCAACAGCCGGTAGCCTTGATGCTATTCGTCATGGAAATGTTAGCATCCAACTGCTCGCCTCAACTCGGCGACCACGGTTTCTTAATCGTCGTCCACCAAAAAGTCTCTATTCCCTTCATCTCCTGCCGCACTCAGATTCTCTTGTAGGGGCAGATGCATGGATCTGGGGCCAGCATTTGAATCCTGATGTAGCCTCCAAATTATTGGGGGACTTGTATAACTGGAACCATCAATTTGAACGTACCTAATCCACCTGTCCAATTCAATCGGTGGGGCAGGCACACGCTCCTGGGACCACCTCTTGTCTAAACCTAAGACGACCTACATGGTCTACTGGGGCAGGAGTTGGCCTAGAACCAACGACTATTCCTCTCATGATCAACAATCTTCCTTCGACCAGAACTGGCCAGTACCTCGCATCCTTCAGATAGAGGGAAAGTTGAATAGCAGGGCCAATAAAACATTTGGCCCTTACATCAATCAATAATGAATGATAAAGTGAACTCTTTTCAAGTTATAAGGAGCAATGTCACTTCCAATTAGTGTGCCACTGAAATTAGCTTCTTCAACAAAAGTTGTCTGAATTAAGGGATGCTCAAATTATTCGAATACCACCTAAAACCTGGCCAGGAACTCGCTTTTAATTTGGAAAACACAATTAAATTGGGCCAGCCAGTGTAAACCACTCAAACTAAAATGTGACCAACAATGTAATGAAGTTGAGTCTAACATGTGAAGGCCCCAATTCCATAAATCAGTTTATGATTATTACGTAATTTCAAATCGAGGTACATATGGCACTCAGTACATTGTGAGCTATTCTAAAATGTAAACATTTTTAGGTGGTGGTGTATTACTGGACGTAGAGGGAAGGATTCCAAATCATAAAAGGATATTTTCTCCTCATGTTAACTCAATTTCATCCAAAAATTATAACCAGAATTATTAATGAATTTGATCAGCCGATCAGGGGGATTGATCCTACTTTATTATGTGCTATAACACAATAATAATCACTGACAGATTTGCGAAATTACAGCAGCAATTAACATAATTCAAGTGAATATGAAATATATTTATCTGGACGATTTTGAACCACCTCTTTCCCGATTTTGGAAACCTGGCCTTCCAGCGTCACTCTCTAGGTGTTGCAGGCATAATCGCCTCAGCCCATAGAAGGGGCAACTAAATTATTCCATCAAGCTTCTTATCACAACCCTGAATACGAAAAGGTACACACTAGAGATTGAATTTATTCTTACCCTCCTCCGACTGTGATCATTTTAGCATCAGCTGCCATGAACAGCTCCGCAGAATGCTTCACGTGAGACTTGGATTCATCAACTCCGACCCAAGAGTACTTGGCACGCTCAGGGTAGAGAGAAAATAGGAAAGTCTCGCCAGTGCCGAAATAGGCAACGCGGTTCCCTCGCTCGTCTTTTTGGTTGCGCTCGATCCATCTTGAAGAGCAGTAAGCTCCAAAAACCTGCCAAAAATCAATTGAATACGATTAGTAGGATAATTTAGGAGGATCTAGTAGAAGCAACATATCTAATATTACTCGTTTATATAAACAAAGCAGTGGGGAACTGTTCTTCAGTTGGAACAGTTAGCTCGTGGTAATCACCAAATGTCTCAAATCTGGTGCGTGTTTTTTAGTAGTATTAGTTTTTGCAGTTGTACTTTTTGATGAACTTTTAATTGGGTGAGCCCCACATCCAACAAGTTAATTAGAATTGGTTATTTTAAGTTTCAGTAAAACCTGATGCAGGCATTTTTTCCTAACTCAGCATTAGCAACAAATGAAGCCTTGAGAAAACCTTCCATTTTTCATTCCCAACAGCCTTGTTCCCCTAATTTGATAATGATATATAATGAGAATCAATTAAAAAGAATGAAGACTAGGAGAATATTTTAATGTCAAATAACTGTTATTAATTATTATAGAAGCCTCTTTGTACAAAATAGTTTAGGATGTTAGTCTAGTATGAGGTGAGCACATACTCGATCACTTCTCTATCTCCTGCCGCATAAAGGTAGAGAGAAGTGGATTTTCGAAACAACAGCAAAGTTTGAAATTCACTATATTCTTTAAAATCGGATATCTCATAAACGCGGTCGAGTCTGTGCCCACTTAAGAGAGTTGCTGAGGGGATCCCATAGTGGCAACAGGTGTATACAAAACATCGGAAATCGAAGTTTTTTTACTAGAAAATCCAAATTTCTAAGTGCCTGTTAATTTTGAGATGACCTATATAATGTGGTTTGCCTTTGCGTACCAAAAAAACATTGAATTCGCCCACCAGCGAATCGCTGTATAAGATGGAGAGATGCAGGAAGAGAAGGGGCAGCGACCTGGAGCTACTCTCACCGCTCGCCAATGCTCCAGCCTTAGCGTATTTTCTTTTGAATTAATATAAAATTCAATTTAATTATACCAATTCCATACTTCGATACATTTGGAAGAAGATATCCTCTCGCATCCAAGAATAACCCAAGAAGAGGGACTAAGAGGACCCATCTGGACCACGTTGCAACATTTTCACTCCCTGATAAATTTGATGTTCCAACAACACTTCTTCGTTTTCATCACCATCTTTTTAATTACAGTTTTGAAAGCTAAGAGATTCTCCTTACGTTAAGCGAAAAGCTAGTTTTTGCATAAAAGTAAATCATACATGAAGCCATTGAGATCTTTGAAGTCAATGAATATGAATTGTTGATTGAAATTTTGTGTTTTTGATATTCCTTTTCCTCTTTACTTCTATCAGCAAGTGTGCCTCCACGACCCTGAAATTGTTTCATTCACTATTGAAAAAGTCATTTTGGGTATTAGCAATATACAAGTATTGGTGCCCAACTTTTTGAAATATTATTCCAATTCCAATACTCTTTGTCTTCAATCGCCAAAATATTGATCGGCGAAGGGTCAATTATTGATTCCCACCAGGACCCAAAGGAAACGGTTCAGAGACCTGTTCCACTCTACAAGCGGCTACCACCCTGATAAGACCTATCAAAGAACGAATGACTTAGTATCCAGCCCACGAAAAGCCAACTTTTTGCTCATTAAATTCCATTCAACAGCATCAAATGCACGAGTGAGGTCGACATGACTAAGGCTACTGTTTTACGTTCGTAGTGAAGAGAAAACAAATTAAAATTTCCTAGGGACAGTAAAACCCCAAGTAATTGTTTGACAAGAAATGTTTATTGAGTGAATGTATCGTTGGACCACTTTAAAATTCCAAGCCAAACCTTTTTACGAATATATATTCAGCTTTATCCATATGAAACTAACATTTTACATACAGGTAAGCAGTGTGGCAACACCAAACATTGAGGAGTGAACATAAGCTTGCAAGAATGAACTTACCTCGTTGTTGTTTGTTTTGATGAGGAGGAGAGTGGGTTCGTGCTGCTCCACCCTGACGTAGAAAGTCTGCAGAGAACATCCGTGTTCTTCAGTTGTGTACAGAAGTATTGGCTGGTACATCGTTATGCGAACAGGCAGCCAAGACCAGAGCGTGAACAGCTGTAACCACCAATGTTAATAATCAATGATCGACTCAAGCTGCATCATCATGCTGCATTAAGATTTGTATTTGGCCATTTTTGCATAGTACTGGTGATTGGTGCCAGTCTCATGTGAGATCTCACGCCTCAGTTGAGGTCATCCCTCGTGACCTCTGTGGTGTTTGCTAAGTCTTGTTTTCAGTTCTCTACTGGGGAGTATTTCAAAAGGTGAAGGAAGGAAATTCATTGGAAATTATGGGGAAAGCTTAAATTACTTCGTGGCACTGCCTTCGTTCGTGTTTTACTGATTTTAATTAGGATGTTTTATAGAGAATTTTATTTGAATGATGTTGCGCTTGAGAAGTACGTGGTATTTTTTTTAGAGGTTAGCTGGCAACGAAAGCACAGGACAGAGGGTGTTTGTGTGACTGCAAGGCAACGATTGCCGTTGTTTGTATACGCTATGCTATGACGAAGAAACCGTCCTTCCATTATTCAGAAAGAATGTGCTGATAGCTCGGATATTCATTCATATGAATGAGCAGCCTACTGATGTTTAGGGTTCATAAAACTGTGAACTATCAAAATATTTACATAAAACCGGGATCTGGGATCCAAATCCAGAGTGTTGAACGGCCGTGGCTGAACGCGAACATTCGTATTATGAAGCTAATGGGAACAGTCACCAACGAGATGCTCCAGTCACACCTAGACCATTAATGTTGGACGATGTGGCGACATAACAAGCCACAACCTATTCATAGCCTTCCTGGAGGACATGAAATCAAAGTACTGCTAAGGTAATAATCTTTTCTATAATATTAATAGTAGAATAATTTGGGATCCCGAATTAGGGGAGAAATGGAGGGTGAGACCACACACGAGAACAGAAGTGCGCTTCACTTGGGCACTAAGATCACACATAAGACCAGCACCTAATGATTTTAACCACTATAGACAAGGTGTCACATAAAGGTGCATCAAATTTCAATCGGAAATCGGTAACCGATGATCACAGGACAATGAACCAGCTACTGTTCGAAAATGTCTGTCGGACACAGTCTGGAAGGTGGGCGAAGGGCTTAAAAGGATGAGTTTCTCTAGTGTTCAACTGATTTTTTTCCAATGCCCACATCCTAACGTTTTGGCGGTTTACTGTCCCATTGGTATGGGGAAAAAACAATGGCATAAAACCTTCGGAGTCCTTGCTGTTCTTATACCACAGAGGTGAAAGTTGAACCTGTTTGCGACATGTTTGCCCAAAGTCCAAGTGACTCAGCATGAAGGGCCAGTCGTGGGCTTGGAATGCTTCACACCACTGAGCGGTATGGAGTTTTGGGAGTTTGTAACCAACAAGGGAGAGTAAGATGGCTTGCAACGTCTTTTCGATCTAGTTACATTCCACAGCAACGGAGAAAATTAAGGAAATTTCCACATGGGAGACGATGATGCAAGGCATACCTTCTTTGCATGCCCACAATGGGAGCATCTCAGGCAAAAATTAATAGCAGAGAAAGGAAGTTGAATTCTGAAACAGTCATTGTTAAGATGCTCACGAATGGGCTGTCTTCACTTACGTCACTCGGATACTCAAACATAAGGAAGAAAACTGGGATTGGGAAGAAGAAAGGAGCTGATTTCATAAGAAGCAAGAAGAAGAATGAGACTGGAAGTGGCCCTTAAGGCTAGAAAGAGACTGTCCTGATGTACCATCTATAAAAAGGTCAGTCCTGCAAAGAAGATGTAAAGAAGGGTAATTTGGCCGGTATGGCTTCAGTGGAGAATCCAATATATAGATTGTAAAAGGTAATCCGGCACAACGTAGAGTTTGGGCACTGGAAAATCTGCAAGAAACACCACAGAATCTCTCGCAATGAAGTTTTTTTGTTTTTTCCCAGCTGCACAGAAAAGACCTCTACCAGCACTTTAATAAAAACTTGGTGATCCTCTCCATTGAATAGTATCTGGTTCATTGACCTACAATCATCCGTTGTCAAGCAATTTTCGATTGAAATGATATGCAATTTTATGGGTCTTCCTGAATTCACTGTTTAAAGCAAATAACACGCCTACATTACGTGTCTTTGTGGTTTCTAGAATTCTTCTTCGAATATCAACATTTTCGGAATAACTACTTGATCATCATTCACAAAATCAATCAAGTTTCTAGTATTCATCTACGCCATTTTCTTGTAATCAGCAAGTTGTGAGTAGATATTAATACTATTCAAGACCTGCTAAAAACGTAAATACGAAAAAAACAATTCAAATACATCAAGGTGAAAAAACATCTATACAATAAATTCGAAGCAACATCAACATTAAATTTGCAACTACGTACACTTTGTTTAACCAAAATCAGTATTACTACAACAGCATGAGTCTACATGGGAATTAATAACTACTACGTGAAATAGTAGATGGCAATGAATTAATGTAAATCCATGTGATTTGAAAGGGTACTGAGGCCTTGGATAAAATGTGGCAAACATACCACTTTTAGTGGCATCGTTGAGAACTTGTATCGTTCAGAAGAGAGCAAAATAGAGTTTCAAATGATATTCACAATAAAGTCGGATATTTGTCCTTTTCCCCTGGACACTCTTAAGAATGATGAAGGGTTTGGCAGCGAAGAGGCCCTCCGATAGTTGCTACTAATTAATTGTATCATATCAATCGTTGAACTCTTGAAAACGTTAGTAAAACGTTGAATTTAACAGTTGTAACGATTTTTTAAATGTAGAAGCTGCGAAGTTTGAACGAAAAGTGTACGCTTGAAAAAAAAATAATTGAAAATTTAGTATTAGGAGATAAACAAATGATAAACAAGAGGTAAAAACATGGATAGAATAACATGCTTCGAGCTTTCAGAAAACCCGTGGCATTGAAACTTCATGCTGCAAGGTGTGAAAAGTTGTCCCTCGTTTCCATGGTGTGTCAAGATGCAGTAAATATAGTATCGTGATAATACAGTGGAAAAAAAGCATTTCAGCCTGAAGCAATCGGCCAGCCAGGAACAAAGCACATCGAACCTTCGGTGAAGAAGTTTTTAGGAATAACTGTGGAATAAATATAACCTGGGTATTGCCATGCAACATAAAAACTTGGAACTTGGAAATTCTAATTACTTTCCAGAAAGATGTTATCATCAAGTTTTGGTGACGTTACATTGATGATACACTTTTTGAAGTTCTGATTCAACGAGTAAATAAGTACTGCTGGGGTGGGGGAATTTTATATGTATATCTAAAACCAACTTATCGATTAAATGGACCAAAATTTGAAGTAGCGTTCGTACAGTGAATTGTACATAACATTTTGGGATGCTCTTGAATGTTTGATCTGTCCTAGGAGGTTTCGCTCACCCTGCATTTTGATCAGAAGAACTTGAAAGCATCCACCTACCTGTTATAGCAAATATAAAATCCCATCCCTCAGCATAACTTCTACTTTTCATTGAATAGCTGAGTACTAGGAATGGTTAAAAGTGAACTTTCGTGTTACATATGCACCATAGTGGGTGACAAATAGGTAATTTTAGATGTACCTATCGTATTATGTGACCTCTACCTAGTCATGCCATAAGTTCCGTGCAGCTAAAAGTTCACTGAGCCTTCTTTGGACTCAGTGTTTATCTTAAGTAGGAAGCTAGAAATCACCGCTCAGTAATGAAGCTCCTGAATGTGACACTGTTCGAGGGAAACACTGGGTCTTTCATCAGAACTCAGCTTCAGGTTATAAGGCTCGAACTTTCCCAAATGTATCACCATGTTGGGTTGACCAACCACCCTCAGGAAGCCTGGATATGTACCCATCGGACTACCAGCTTTAGTCCCATCTTGGGCTGATGCCTTGTGCTGGCAAGGGCAGAGCAATTTGGAGAGCTTGAAGTTGTCTGGTGAATGCTGTTCGTAATTTCCCTCAGGAAGTGCTGCTTACTGCCTTCGGTAATTAGCCCTGAAGGTTACAAGCCTGTGTGAAGGAAAAAGGCTAGCATTTTGGGTAATTCATCGTTTTTCCACCTTATAACATATTATAATTTCAAAATCAAATAACTCAAGCTGAGTTTTAAGAACAAAATCATGCATTTTTCCTTGCAACAGAACTTATGGCAGGACTAGGTTCGTCCAGCAGGTTCTAAACTCAAGTAATGCAGTGGACTCGGCAGGAAAGAACTGTTGAGGACAAATACTGACCACCCAAGAGATACCCAATCTCTTCCTTTAATAGGAGAATCAGCGTATAATCAAATAAGAAGCAAATAAAACAAAATATTGGATAGTACTACAATAAATTATGAACTAGGAAGGTACAGAAATTATGGAACTATTCTCTGTTCTTTCCTTGTGACCTAAACTTACCTATAAGAAACTAATTTCTGTGGGTTTCAAAAGTAGATTTTTCATTTGTAAGAGAAATGACTACAGAGCATCTGCAGAAGTGTTTGGTACTATACTAAGTAAACTTAAGTAAAACACCAGAGTACCTGATGTCATGAACTCTCCAACTTAAATGACTAACTACCAAGCCCAAAAATACTTAAGCCAAAAATAATAATGCACCCCATGCAGAGCAACAACAAAAATATATTTTAAAAAGTAAAAAGTTTGAATAAGAAGCGATAACTTCTTATACTTCAAACGGTTGACAAAAATTATAACCAAACTGTGTAATGTAAATCAAATGTATTTGTAATTTGGACACGAATCATTCATAAATTTATATCATCAACATTTCGTAAGGTGCAACGTGAAATGTGACGCAACGCCAGGTAATCTATAAGCAAAAATGGTATTCTATTTACCAATATCTTTAAAATAAACGTAGAATAGGATAAAATATCAAAAGTAACAAAGTAATTGGATAAAAAAGTGAAGCAATAATGAAAAGAAAAAAAATTACTAGTGAATTACAAATAATAAGATTGAATATCACGGAACACTGTGCTAGCAACTACCATAACTTGAAATGATGTAAGATGACAACACTTTTGTAGGCGATGGAAATTAAAAGAAGAGTTTCTTGGATCATTCTACGTTCGCTTCGTAGGTACTTGAAATTTGACTCAGGTTTAATGTAAGGTTTAACTAACAATTTAACCCTAGAATGACACTGTGAGGGTCCGGCTGACCCCAACGTGTTGAATTCGAAGAGGACCCTCCATTTCTGGGAATCACAGTCGCTCCTCTCTCTCTCTTTCACTCACTCTCTCACACTCTCACTCTCTCTCTTGTTTCCCAGCTCCCTCCACGTTCATTTATCCCTCATCTCCTGTCTATAGTGTTCTAGTTTATTGGCAGAGTTTGAATAAAAGGACTGACATTTCGGTAGAAACATAATTATATTGAGATGAAACGAAAGAAGAACTTGCACTACGAAAAAAAAACGAGAGTTGAACAGGTGGTTTTATCAAGGTAGGGGAATGAGTAAATATCTGTACATAGCAAAAAGAAGCTAACAAAATTGATTATTCACTATAATTTTTGTTGAAGTGGCAGAGAAGCGGCTTTGTGGTCAGGTTGACCACTCATTGCAGTTATGGGCTAATTCATTATTTTCCAAGCTATTTTGTTTCTAGCTAAGTAACACTTTTGTAACTCAGTTCTAACTATGTAACTTTTGTAACTAAGTTACTTTACCTTGCCCTACGAAGGCTAGTTTGGACGTTTGTTTCCTTTTAAAATTCAATGTTACGGACGTTCTATTGGAATAAATGCTAGTTTGACAGTTTTTCTCCCAGAAGTTCATTGTTTCGAAGGTTCTCTTAAAATGAATGCTAGGGGGTTGGGTACCCACAGACGCTCCGCCCTTCTCAGAACGTCATGGTTTTACATAACCCACAATTACGTCGGCCAATGTAGTCATAAAATAACTTTATTATATACCATTAGAACAACCAGAAACTCTAGTTTCCAAAACTTGTAAAATTTTGTCAATTGGCCTTCTAACAAAGCTCGTAGAGGTTGGATAAAGTTGATCTTTTTTAAAGAAAAAAATTTCACTTTTTTCACAATTGTCCCTTTTCTCCTTTATTGAACTATCTGGCGACTTTCTGGTTTTATCTAACGATTCACAATTATATTTAAACAACCGGACGGTTTGGATTTGATTCTGCCCGCTTTGGTCCTGATTCTTTCAACTCTCTCGATCCACGAGTACTCACTCGTTTACACGCTGTTTCCTTCCTCCATTTATCTACCGAATAATTGTCTGCGATTCTGTAGGCTCCAAACAAAAATAAGAACAATAGAGGAAGGTTATCAAAACCATAACAAAACCTACGATCCTGACGGATACTAGATTGATACAGCTTCATAAATTTATATTGACCGGAGTAATCGTCGTACAGACATGGGAATGGTTTTAAAATGTTCGTTGACAATTCTACTTTAATAAAATTTTTTTTTTTTTTTTTAAATCGGATTTTTTTCTGTTAGTTGGGTACCCAACCCCCTTCACGTTGTTCCTTCTTCAAATTCGCTATTTTAAATGTTTTCCTAGGGCAAATGATAAATTTGCCATTTTTCTTCTGAAACTCTCTGTTCTGAATGTTTTGTTTTGTGAGAGAAAATAAAATCGGGTGACAAGATCTACGATCCGACATTCGCAATGACGTTTTAGCCATTAAAAGACATTCTCCCCCAGAGCAATAGGGCCACATCTCGGTATGCGTCGTTTTTGAGATTTTGGTGTCAATGTGTTCCACTACTGTTTATCTTTCAGTACCTCCTTTCAGATTTGGTTTATTGGCATCCTAGACAACATGAAGTAATAATAAGTCCTTAATAAGGACTTACAAACTATTTTAGATCGAGGAAACAAAACTTCAATTGTGTCTCCTGGAAAAAAAAGGTTTCCTGACTTGTGTCCCTATTGCTCTGGGGGTGCGGTGTAAAGCTACTTTGTTGTCATTTATCCCAAATCCACATGATGGAAACCACGAATTTCCTTCGTCACAATTGTAATATTACTTTTACTATGACGTCAGTTAAACACCTCCGTTGTAACCAACCTGCTATAAATAAACCTGTTCCTAGTTCTAACATCTACATGATATCTAATATCCCGAAATCCTAAAACATCGTAATAATTTAAAAATAACGAGAAACGTTATACAACACTTTAGATAAACTAATAAAGTGAAAATTGGGTTTGGGGTCATACAGACCCCACAGTGTCGAAATAAGGGTGTCATTCTAGGGTTGAATATCGAGAAAAACTCGTTAAATAAGAAAATCAATGCGGATTCATTCAGATAAATCGTGAATGGAACTTCGCGATGAGCTTCGTAGAATGATCGCACTCCAACTTTTACTGCGTGAGGCGTCTAAAAACAACAACAGACTAACGATTCGTCATAATCATATTTTGAAATTTTGACCAAAAACTTACATCTTGTTGATCAACAACAAGCGATCGGATCTGGAAAACTGGATAAGCACCAACCGAAGAGGGGACCCGCGGTCCAGGCGAGCTATCGCCCTGAGCAGCGTTAACAGTTACAAAACCTCTCAATTCAGCGCCTACGATTTCCCTTTCATCATTAAAATGGGCTCACTCTGAACACCCAAACATTTTGAGCTTTAAATTAATTGTGGAAATCTTAACTTTGGAAACATCATTTAAAAAAAAATCAGATGCCGGCTAATAGATTGTCATCTGCCATCCCATATTGATTGCAAGGCATTATTTGATTTCCATGTAGTTTTTTATATTTATCTAGAAAACTACTTCGTTTGGGAGATAACTCTTTCATTAGTTCAGCCCAACTAGTTGAAGGATCTAGTATATATAGCTTTTCCAAGTCAGATTCAGAAATTTCCAAACCAATTTTCCATTTCAATTTCAGACTTTTCCATTTCAGAATTTTCCCAACTCACATTTGATTCGGATCTGATATATAGAAATTTCTGAACTCGCACTTTAAATTAAACCTTTCGCGTATTGATTTAAACTTTCAGCAAATTGAATTAGACTCACATAGGTACGTGAAAAGTACTTTACCACCCCGGTCCCGATTGATAGTCCAAACTTTTTATTGATTTTTTGTTTGACTTTTGTATTGATTCTGTATTTTCTCACATCGTTTTGTATTTTCTGTACACAATTTGTGCTTAAATTTATACATTTTGTTGAAGCTTACATTTTTTTTAAAATACAGATTTGCCTAAGATCGAGTTTATTTTGCGAAAAGTTCAATTAATTTTGCCAAAAGTCTAATTCAATTCGAGAAAAGCTTTAACGAAAAGTGCGAATGATACAACTACATACTGTAGCTAACATAACGTGATGTTCATATATTCTTTCATACTGCCCTCAGAATGTACTATTTATCATTATCTGGCATCGCAGAATTGATAAACATATTCTTAAAGAAACGTTGATATCTTCAAAGAAGCTTCTTTTCATCAGTTGAACAATCCAGAAAATATCTTCAGGAAAACATAGCATATACATAGATGAACTATACAGGCTGTTACACCTAAATGACTGATAGCGGTACCGATTCTAGATCCAATTTCTGAACGAAGTTGTCCCTAAATATTTTTCTCTATTTTCGATTTTAATTCACTAAAATGATCATAACTTCTTTAATCGAAGGGATAACTTCTGATTTGATTATACCGTTTGAAAGAGGGTTGACTTTACTATCTCCCTGACTGACAACCAGTTTTTCGAAAAGGAAAAACATGGGGTTTTCTGCATTCAAATTTCAATTTCTCTTTTGTCGCAACTTTTAGGAATACATGTTTTTGTTCAATTTTACGTACTACATATTCATTTAGTTGGCTCGCCTGCTCGAGCCCACCTCTCACCTCACCCCTACTTGTTCACGCAGTTGTGAATTTGCCATTAAAATATCACGTTATTCCAAAACTCTCTATCTTTTTACTTGAAATCCGGATCCTGGGGAGTTCAATAAATTTATTACATAGAAATGATCACACTGTGGTTCATAAGGATTTATGAGCGTTAAAATAACGAAGATTCTCAAAATTTGACTATTTTCCCCCTTCAAATGCATTTTTCATCCGTTTTGTTCATTCGAAAACCCTTGGGCTTCCATCACGGAGATAAGAAATTTAACGCTCTTTCAAACGGTATAATCAAATTTGAATTTACTTCTTTAATTAATCTTCATGGATGATCATTTTAGTGAGTTGAAGTGGAAAACATGAAAGTTAAAGCACAACTTTGCTCAGAAATGGGCTCTACAACTGGTAGGTGTCGGTCACTTAGATGCAACCCCCAGTACAAGTTGTTTAACAATTAAATATAAATTTCAACTCAAAAAACTAATGTTTACATTGTACACTGTACACCCTTAATGGTATTCCTACAAGACACAATACCCAGTGCACAAAATCTACTATATTTAGTTTCTTGGATAGACATTTTTACATATTTTATTTTACAGTAGAACGAGTGATGAGATAAAGAAAAGTGCAGGAAATTCGAACAAAACGATGAAGGAAGACGGTGACTTATGTACTGCTACACACACAGGAAGTTTAGGGAAATACAAAACTATTTCGGAATAGTGATGGAAACCTTGTACGTTTCGAAAAGTTTAGACTATTCCCGAGTTATAGATGGTCATTTGGTTAGGCCAGTGGTTCCCACACTGGGGGCGACCGCACATTTCCAGGGGCCCAATAAATTAGTGAGGAGCGATTAATTATTGATGATATGAGAGCTCAAAAGGGAGTAACTTGGAATGATTATAATTGAGAGGTTTCCTGCAAGGGTAGCATAAGTCCACAATGTGATAAATACAGATTAAGATGCCGTTAGTTACTTGACTGTGTGCGACATCTAGTGACAAAACGCATTTTGGGAGGACACAGGTATGTCCAAGTCGAGTCTGCCCTGGACAACGCTGCGTATGACAGCTGGAGCTTGCCATTCAGTTCCCAGACAATGGAAACCAAACCAGTCACTTTCCAGAAAAGTGGAGAAAGAATGCGCTGAACAGAGAATGCACATCTTGATGCTCCATTTCCCATTTTGGACTGGTATTTTTGGGAAACCCCTCAATTATAATAGCACATATCTTGTGTTGTAAAGAAAAATCCACAAATTATGATCTGACGTGAGCTTTGCCGAGAAAATGACAATGGATACAACTCCTTACAGCTGTGTGGTGCCTCCCAAAACGAAACTGTTCGCGACGTTTCTTCGAGTTATTTGCGGAAGTTTTAGATTTCTCGACAATAGTTATCGTTTTGAGCGAAAATTTAAAGCAGGGTAAAGTGGAAATTGCGTACCAGGTATCTTTGAGAAATAAGGTGAACGTAAAGCTTTGAGGAAACAAGATGACCCTTATCGAAGCCAAAGGAATCATTTGTTTGTCCATTGCCAATTTTGACATTCTCAAGACTAATATTGGCCGCAAAGAGCTGATTTAGTCTCCTAAACTCAAAAAGTGTTCACTGTCAGATACCAAGAATCCAAACCTCCCAGAGGACATAACTCTCATTTTATTGACCACCTTAAACAACGACTGACATGGAAAAAAGATTTATCGATTGGGCCTAGCTACACATTCCTGATTGGATTCTAGATCTATTTTCATTTGAAGCTGTTTAAACGCTTGAAAAATGTTTGCAGACTGAGTTTTTATATCTGAAATATGACTGTGAAGCATAGCTTGTTTTCAAGCAGAATGTTTAAGAGTTAGATTGGGTGAAACTATGGACACCAATCCAAAACTATTCCATTCATACAATAGAAATGATAAGGGGCGACAATTGCAACTCCAGAAGGGTGCAATAGAACAAAAAATTTTGGGGAACCACTGGGTTAGATAAATCGGTATCCAATACTGTAATTTTGAGAGTTGTATCTCCACCTGTCCCGGGGCAAGATAGCCCCATGGTCATGATCCGACATTGTACTGTACTGTACGACATTCCACCATTGGAGATTCCACTGATTTCCGAGAGCCTGGTAACGGAAGAAATCATCTACACCTTCCATAAAGTCGTTTTTCCCACCAGAGTTATCCAAAAAACACATTCAATGTCAAAATCACTCCTCCCTTCAAAGTTTGCATCGGTTGACAAACCCAATTGTGACTATTTCGGTTCATAATTTCCAACAATACACATCCAAAAATCAAATTTAACAAACCCGGTCAGCCATCTAAAGCTTTTCTCCTAAACTAGAGGACCAACGTTTATGGAATTAGTCTAGAAATTCATCTCGTTTTCTAGACGAGTAATCATCTATGTAGAACGGCTTTCCAACACAGAAATACATATTAAATCTCTAACTTATCATTTTCAGGGCTCTTAAATCGAGCTAAGATCAAATTTGGAAGGGTTCAACACCAACTACAGTTGGTCTTACGGCAAGCAGTTATTAGTTTATTATTTTCAATAATGAATGTTTGTAGAGGAAACTCTTTTTTAATAAATTAAACCACGAATTTATAGTTCTACCTTTCAAGATCAGAACGATCCAAAAATCGAGAAAATAAACAATTAAAAGTCCTTCCGCCATACGCATCTTTTTACCGAAACTACTGAACTAAAGATGATGAAACTTGGGTCAAAAATTAACAAATGTGTTCTAGTCGAGACTGAACTCGAGGCAACACTTTCTGCCTACCCTACAGGGTGAAATCAATCAAATATTTACAAATTGGAATATCGAAATCTTTCTTTCGTTATAACACTATTGTTTTCATATTCGTTATTGATAAAACATCCCTTCAATGAATCGAATGAGCCTATAAGGACCCTCTCACGATAAACCGTTCAGTCTCTCTTAGGGCTAGAACTTTGACGCAAAAAGAACGTCAACACGAATGTGAATATGCTTGAACAAAGCAAAAATCGCCTAGTAAATTGCGACGATCGGATCAGCTGGTATAGTTGCAATGAAATGTTGTTTTTAAAATTTCTTTTTGAAATCGAGTTTTTGACAACTTTTGTTATATATTTGCAACAAGTGAAGTGTAGGAAGGTGTTTTATTGCAACTTGTTAAAAGTGTTACCGTACATTGCACCATTTTTGGTAATTATATTTCAGCTTTTGTTGTGTACAGAGGGACTAGTATGCGTTGGCGTTTACGGAGTTATATTTACAACGAAGTCTTTGGTTTCGTCTGGAAGTCAATTACAAGGAGACACATTGGCTAGCTGGAGGACCCTTGTGACTAATTTATTCTATCAATCAACTCAATCTACGGGTACTGGAATAGATATGGAGCTCTTTTCAATGCATCTAGTATACAGTAGCAAATTAAGGAAGCGCCGGGTTAAGATAAAACTTAGATCAGGGTTATCTACTACAGAAATAATACACCTTTGCGTAATAATTGGAAGTAAGCCCCCCCCCCCCCCCCTCCCATCACCAATGTTTTGGCTAATAGTGACAAAATTCATGTAGATGAGAATGAACTGTCATGTAACACTGGACGAACATGTGGATATTTCTACCTTTAAACCAACAAAATTGAAAATTCAGAAAAATTCAAAAAATAATTTCCGATTTTGAACACGTTTGTATGAGGGAAAGATGTCCGGAATTCATTCTTCCTGAGGAACATCCATCATATCATTATTTAATTTTTAAATCACTCTTTTTCATCCAAGTTTTCAATAGTATTTTTGTGGTGTAAATTGTAATTACTAAAATTGTAAAACGTTATCGTAACTTTCAACATCTTTCAAACTGAGCGTGTAGTTTAGGTACCTTGTCAGTTGGAAATAAAGAGACCAGAAGTTAATCCAGGTTCTTTGGTAAGGATTAAACGTCTGTCGAAACTGCCTGTCATTAAATTAAGAATGAGGAGATTAAATATAACTCTGTCAACAATTAGGATATCCAGAAATATCTAGAGTTATCTAGTGATACCTTTGGAGATGTCAATATATTGACATCTATACGGGAGTTAGCATTGTCATATTAACACCTGATGGAGTGTCAACTATTAAATCTCATATTGAACAACGATTTCAATGATTTGAATTTGTAGGTCACAATTGTAGAAGAATAACCCCAGGTAGTTTTACCAAACAATACAGCAATATTTATGGAATTTACTGATAAGAAGGCAATTATAAATTTAATGGGAGTATTTTGAATCAAACTTTGCAGCAGGCACTCAAATTTTTTCATATATGTCAGATAGATGTTGCAAAAGCAATGAACATTCAATAACAAGTAATTCTGCGAGGGAAAACAATTCAGAAGCAGTAAGATTGGCTTAGAATTAGTTGAACATAACGTAGAATAAATTTCTTGGGGAAAGTAATTACCTTCAGTACTAGATATTCTGAAAATTTGCAGATGGCTGTTTGAAATCAATCAGCATCAACCATATGCACCCTCCCACGCATGCATTGACGTGCAATCACCACAAAGAAATGATGACGGAAGCCATTAATTAAACGAAAAAAACCCAGCCGCGTACGTTTATAGCCAAATGAATTCCTCGAGTAATTCTCAAGCTCGTTTATTTTCCAAAAATAAATTATACGGTATTTGAAGGATATGCTTATGAAGTAGTGACGGGAGGATGTTACCGGTTTTCCCATTATGAAGTAGGTAGAAAGATAAGCACACGAAGGTAAATTCTTGTGTACCATTTCCACATGCCGAACACTTGAAAAAAACGTATTTCGTAACATCACAAACAGCTTGCTCAAGGCAATAATGAAAGTGATGTGTAAACATGGTTAGTATGAGTAACTGATGAAGATGATATCTGGATGATATGATATTAGCTGCCACATAAATGATCGCAACAACGCCCAAGAATAAAAACAGCTTTCTTGCAACAACAAAGCTTAATGTTCAACGTCCTGAACTACTTTTGAGCTTTTATAAAAAAAAAAGACGGCACACAGATAAAAACGTTTCTCTTTTTCGAAAGAAAACAACCAAATGAAAAGAAGAAACGAAAAAAACAAAATGCTTTCGGTGGAAAACGTACCATTTGACTGAGCGCTCCGGGCAACTGGAGTATTCTGGCTCGACGCTCAGCTTCCTTCGGAGTGAGCAGGATTATTGTGATTTTTTAAATAAGCGAAGAGCGACATCACGAGACATCATTTTGTCGTAACAATTGAAGAGTCGGAAATCCAAAATAGAACAAAACCCAACACCATAGTACCACCACCACAAAAAAAACATAGGAGATAATAGAAAAAATAAAAGAAACAAAAACATGAAGCGTAAACAAAGAAATTATTTTAAGAGAATTTGTAGTTGAGTTTGAAAAAAAAGCTATTGAAGCGGTTTATTCGAAAAACAAAAATCAATTTGAGAACAACAAAACCAGAAATAGAGAGCTGAAGATAATTCTAATTTTTCATGAGGAAATAAGGTAAGCTGATTGGCTGGGATGCTCTGGGATATTGATGTATAGTGTATGTCTAGGGCAATGACACTCATTTGTGATATTGTTTTCTATACCACTATCACATAAATGTATGAACAACATACTGCTGGCCAGAAATATGATGGGTTACATAAAATTGATTCACATCCAGCTTCGTCTTTCATATTAATCCTGAGTGTGGCTATTAAATAGACAGCATAAATTGGAAAAACTCCATTGAGTTACCGTGTCCTACGTGGACGACCAAACATCCCAATCAAGCAACCAGTTGATTTCAAACGAGGGAAACCGATGGAAGTTTGTTATACGTGCCACCACCCAATGTCACGATTCGGGCTGAGGTTTGATTATCAAATCAGTTTGATTTCGTTGCTCTGCCAGGGGTGCGGGGATGTTACTAATTTTTGAGTTCATGTTTGTCTTCCTCTCATTGTTTCCCCTGGAACACTCACTGGCCTTTGAAAATTGGTAATTTGATAATTGAATTCTCCTTCAATATGTTCAACCGCGAAATCGAAGGTGGACTCGTATATTTTCAACCTGGAGCGAGAACAAAATGCCGCCCCATCCTTCCTGAGTGCTGGGAACAATCGGTAGAACTCACCATATTGTTCCCTCAATGAATAAATTGTCAAAACTGGCTCCTGTCTCCATGAATTCTCTTGTTTCCCAAGAAATGAAACATTGCTTTAAACACAAAACAGAAAACGCAAAAATAGAAAAAGATTTTAGCACGAAGCAAAGGTAAACTCGCAGATTCTAGACGCTTACTGTGGACACCACAGCGGCCTCTGCGAGCAACTTGGGTTAGCTCAATCGCTCTCTTTGGTCATCCACAAAGGACACAGTGTTAATCCATGAATGTTTCGAGCTGACTCAAAATTTGATGATACATTGATGAGACATTTCTAAGTATTTTGGAGAAACACGCATGTCTCCTGGAAGAAATGCAACCCTGTTTAAAACTCCGAGAATTATAAGCATCGACTTATGGTGCATTTGACTACCATGGTGGCTTTTCCATGATTGCTGCAATAAGTTACTATTGGTTGAAATGGAGCACATCAGTGAGCATTTGCGAATCCGACCAGTTGTGTTTCCATGAATGTTTTCGGTTGACTCAAAATCTGATGGTACCCCATTATCTAAACCACTGGGCAATCCAGAAGAATTGATCAAACGTATTTGACTGTGGAAAATGGACTCTGGAACTCCCCTGCACGAAACATTTATCAGCAGCTAAATAGCAGCTGCCTTTTGTTCAACTAGGGCTTGGAAAAATGGAGTGAAACTCCATGATGAGCAGTTTCATGCTGGAAGAAGCCTCCATCAAGGCTACGCTATTCTGAAGGTGTATTTTGACTTAGAAAGTGAAGTTGCGTCATCAGGGATGCAATTGTTATTTCAGTCTTACTCGATGGTATAACATAGAGGTGAAGGAATGGTCTGATTGTCCCATCAAAGGCTGTCTGCAACACCCACAGGAAATTCCTGGAGGTTTAAGGCGTAACGTTTATTCTCAGGAGTGGCAGTTTCAAGAATTTGGAAGGGAAACTGCTTCAATCCATCACACTTCAGGGGTATTCAAAAGAGGGGGGTTGAATGGGGAATGGGAAGCCTCACAGTAGGCAGGGCAGGAGTAAATAGTAATATTTAAAGGGTATTGCCCATAAAGGGTTGTTAGGACAGTCAATACAAGAGGATGGGTGGATTGTAACCTTGCTCTGCTACCATTCAACATGGGGAGTGATGGAATGGTCTACCCCTTCAAAGGCTGAGGCGACAATGCCTGCAACATCCAGAGGACATCTCTGAAGATATAAAAGATCAGTTTTATGGTCAGGAGTAGCACTTTCAAGAATTGGGAATGGGAACTACACCCATATCCTTGAAAGCCAGGAGTACACCTCAGATTTTGGATCTTACTGACTCCACCATAATACAAGCCCAAAACCAATCCCAAAGTCATTCTTTCTCTGAGATAAGCTCAGAAAAATGTCACCATCTACACTAATTGGCAACCAAGGCCAACAAATCGAATATCTTCAACTTCCCTCCCATGAAACATCTGGCTTGGGTGTGCTTTCTCCAAAGTCACCAAAAACTGATGGTGGGAATTACACAATTGGCAGAAGTAAAAGACCGTGAACATTGAACAGTCCTCATGGAACCATAAAATCACCTCTATTTAACGTACCAAGACCCAACTACTCCTCGATTGAATGAAAGATCTGTTATTGCAGATCACTAAATTGTGATGAACAACATCTATTATATAAAATTCAATTTCTACATACACCTTAAACTTACTTGCAAATAACCTCATTCCCATTTTTTATTCAAGTTCAATTTAGTTCCTTGATTTTATTAATAAATTAATAATGGGTGGAAAATGTGTTATTAGTCACAAT
Source organism: Creontiades dilutus (assembly GCA_031894815.1). Classification (NCBI taxonomy): domain Eukaryota; kingdom Metazoa; phylum Arthropoda; class Insecta; order Hemiptera; family Miridae; genus Creontiades; species Creontiades dilutus. The sequence goes on from JAVIWC010000254.1 coordinate 1,357,649, forward strand.
CAACGGCACAGAGTGAAGAAATTATTAAGAATTCATAGATGATTCAATGTGAACCAACCAGCTCTCCTATCCCTCAAGAAAAACCGCCTCGCCTTATGAAAACAGAATGAAAGACAACACAAGATAAATATATACAGTCTTGATTAATTGCTTCTTCTTTGGTCGCACGATGACATAGCCCCGCGAAAATAAACTCAAGTTTATGTGCTCATCGCATTAAAAACGCTTTTAAACGGAAATTACGTTCCCCTCAGCTCCCACAAAACAATTAGCGGTCAAACATTTTGATTAAAACCCCAAGCGTACACATTTTAATAGCAACATCTTAACAAAATACATAACCCACATTGAAATGTACTTGATTGGATTGTTCTAGGAACCTAAATTTTTTCTGGAATCAGTAATTAGCAAGATACGTCGTCAGTAATTAATATAAAGTAAATAAAGATTTTCTTTATTTGGTCACTTACACACTATCTGGAAATGAAGGCAGTTTTTACTTGTAAAACTTATTAAAAGTACCTTACAGCGAGTTTAGTGGTTTTAGAGGGAGATATCTACTAGTATCAGTAATGATGTTGTTAACGTCAGTGGCTATAGACGTCAAGTTTTTAAAAATGTAGGTTAGTTTAGTAAATAGCCAGGTACCTAAGAATGATGGTGCATTGTGAAATGTACCTCAACAGCGAGGAATCGAGAGATAAATTGGTGTAACTTGAGTAGTAGCGTAATTGTAGGTATTTTGATCAAATTTTCCACTTTGATAACATTTGTGATCAACACTTCATATCCACTGTAAGCATACTTGTTTATTGAGTATACTGTATGTTTTGTGAAATAGTACACCAATTGATAAGTAATGGATTCAACACGTGTAGAGGTAAGTTTGGGCTTAAATGTGGTTGTTTCTTAGCAATAATTACGACGGCACTTCGAAGGCTGACATTATTATCCTGGCAATTTGTATAGCATAACTGTGGGGAAGAAATGATTAGAGATTTTAAAATGTAGGAGCACGCTAAGGGAACACAAACTGATGGTATTACCTCTCGGATGGTGAGGGTGTGAGACATCATCTGAACGTTCAGCTGCGATTGGGACGTCGGGAGGTTCTCTGATGATCTCGACCGAATCAGCTGTCGAGCGGACACGTTTGAATGCGCTTTCAGCGTCATCTCCGTTTTGGTGAACACGCGGAAAATGTAAGCGGAGCTGAGGCCCCTTATTCCAAAGCAAACTCGAAGAAGTTTTCTAGGGCCCACCTGGAAATTCAGATTTCACAGTAATCAGTTTTTCGTCGTTGTAGACGTTTTCATTCTGCTTAGAAGAAGTAGAATGAAGAGTTAGCAGTATAGACAGCATATGCAAAAGCATTGATAAATACTGCATTTCCCGATCGATACAGCGAGCTCGAAATGAATTGGAAAAAAAACACTCACATATTACTGTGACTATTTAGAAATAAAATTTCCAAGATTATGCTACTATGGCAGAAAGAGAGCCATTTTCCAATTGAGAAAAACAATTTTGGAGGAATAGATTATTTCTACCAAAAAAAGAAGATTTTAGGGCTGAAAGATGTTTTGTTATCTCTAGAAGCAAGAATGCTTCCTTACTTTGTGCCAAGATTTGTTGAAAAATAATAATTTAAAACTTATAATAAAATTGGATGCAATTTCACCACTTACAGGGATTTGGTTGGCGAACTTTGCGAGAGCTGAATCCACGCCAGACTCAGCTATGTCCTTCGTCCACGAAGCTGAGTTCTTGTGAAAAAGTACGAGGATGGCCATGGCCACTCTATACAGCACCTTGATTCCTTCGTTTAAATAACAATCCATTACCCTCACCTGGAAATACAAGTAAAGCCGTACATAGAGAAAATCGAATGTGCAGTAAAGCAATACGAAGATGAGCGGTAGAAATCGATAGATAATGAATAAAGTGAAATTCGTCAAAAGGAATATGGTTTACCACATGGTTGAAGGGGAGGTTCTGGAGAACCCACCATATCCAATCTGTGTAGATTCGCTCAGCGCGTGACGTGGGGCAATGGCGGCTGAGATTAGCTGCTGCTGATTTCTGAAACAGAACAAAAATATGTTGTTTTTTTGAAATAACTAAAAGAACGCTGCAAATTATTAAGACAAAGCTTTATTTCTGTAATAGGTAGCCCTTCTTCCATGCTAGAAGGTGGTCAATGGAGGGGGTAGTTGTAACAAATCACGTTTCAACTGTTCTCGTTTGCATTTGGCGTTATTTTTCCGTTCAATTATGAATTCGGTCAAATTTTAGAAAATACGATGTGTGTCCACAAAATACCCGGAATGTTTGAATTTCGCGCGTTAGGAGAGTCCGATTGTCAAATTTTACATATTGGTACACATGCCCCTGAAGTGTATACGACAAAATTCTCAGCTGTATTCATTGTTTACTTTATCTGTGGCAGCCGCCAAGGTTTGAAGTGTTTTCATGAGTTAGGACATTTTCGAATATTATTTTAAAAAATGGATGGAAGAATTAATATTAAGTTAGCGAATAAATTAAATAAAATTCAACAAAGTGTGGATTCAGACGTGAAATGTAGATGAGTTCCAACTTACGATGTGTTTTTTTGTGATGTGCATGACTGTGCGCCAAGTGACTTCATGGAGGAGCTTCGTTTGATGAAGGAACACCGGGGATTTACAGGCGACGAGGGTAGCGAGACAACTGTAGCACTGCTCCTCTGTGAAACAAGAAAAAAAGAGGTTTCATATTAAGAAATATTGCGATAATTATTTGATCTTAAACTGCATAGATAAAGGAGCTGGGACAACGTGTAATGACTCGTGTTTACGGGTAGAGTGAACTCAGCCTTTCAGGCCTCGCGAGACGAACGTGAGTTTGTACGTGGATTCAAATGGTAGATTTAATCCAAGACAGTTATATTGTTCAGGGGTGAAGTATTTTCCTCATTCATTCAATTGTTTTTAAAAGTAAAATATACAAAACCAAGCCCTATACCTACTAGCCTGTCTTGATTATACTCCGACAGACAGATAATAAAAACGTCTGCCAAGTGGGTGTGGCACATAGCTTCCTCGTATCCATAGCATGACTGTATAGATCATTGAAAATTATTATTGACTAAAGAACTTCGTTCAATTAGGCGAAGTAAATATTGAATTAGGGCAAATTTATTGTTATGCAGGAGCGTAACTTGAGAAAATAAAGGTAGGCATGTTCAACTATTGAACAAACTATAAAATATACCAAATCCGAACAATCCCTGAAAATGTCATCGAAATCAGTCATGAACTCCCGAAGTTATGCGTGTAACAAGGATTTCACGTTTGCGGATGCGCAGAGGCTACTATTGATCCGGGGGTCATGAAACTTATAGGGGATCATCTACACATCAAACCGAACAATCCCTGAAAATTTCATGGAAATCGGCCAAGAACTCCCGGCGTTATGCTTGTGGCAAGGATTTAACTTTTGATCCGGGGGTCATGAAACTAGTAGAGGACCATCTACAATTCAAACGGAACAATCCCTGAAAATTTCATCGACATCGGTCAAGAACTCCGTAACAAGGATTTCGCGTTTGCGCATGCGCAGAGGCTACTATTCATCCGGGGGCCATGAAACCTATAGGGGACCATCTACAACCCAACCCGCACAATCCCTGAAAATTTCATCAAAATCGGACTATAACTTCGTGTAGTTTTGCCCGTAACAAGGATTTGCTGACAGACAGACAGACACGGAACCAAAATTGTTCAGAAAGGTCTAAAACGCAAAATGCGAGTGGAATTTTTGATTTTGGAGACAAAAAAATGTTCACATTCCGAAAGTGAAAACAATGCTTCTGCTACCTTGGTAGACTCGGAAGCGAAACAGGACAGTAGACCTCTATGGTTCTACAGCCAGATCATTTAAATGATTAATTTTACACATTTAAGTACCGAAGATGAAAAATTGCCTATGTAACCTACAAATATGGGATACTATCTCAAGGAGGGGAGCTAGTAAACAAAGATAAAAGCTACGGCTGGGGGGAGGCTAACAAGGGTTTACGTGAGCGCATTCTGTGTTCATAAACGGTACTTACTAAGCCTAACCAACTCCCTGGAAAAAGCTGTAGATTCAACCAGAGCACCAGAGAGGCTAGTGCTTACCAAGGTGGCAGGTACACGAATGACCCCCTTGGGCGGACGGAAAAGTGGTGATGCCGGGATAACAAAGGGCGGAAGGAGCCCACCCAAAGGTTAGTTGAAGAAGTGTTGAGCGGGGGGGGGGGACTGTTGGGTCAGTCGCTAAGAACTGGATTGTACTTCTGTTAATCATTTAAATGATAAAAGTTCCTGTCATATTATGGGTATATCTCAGATCAAGTGAATTTCCCAACTACTTGATTACACTACACTACAACTACATATACACGTCTATGTCTATGCACACTATGATATACATTATATGAATAAGTAGAAACAAAATCATACCAGACATATAATGCAGGAGGAGGGCAGCAATGGGGTACACCATTGGAGAGTACGTGATGTCAGGGCAGGAAAAACCTAAAACACAGACCACCCGATCTGCAACTTTCACACCTGCAAATAAAAAGCAAATGACAATTAGGCATAATGGTATAAATTTGTGCTGAGTATTTTAAAGAATACAAGCCCAATGGCTACAGGGCTAACATAGTTGAATAGTGCATGCGGTTAGTGCATAGTTGGCTAGTGAATGAGGATGAGCCACATTCTGGAAAGATGAAAGCGGTCATGTTTTGAAACGTCACCCCTCGCTCTGCAAACCCATATCAGGGCGAACATGGACGCCTTCTGCTACCTCTCTGTCAAATCAATGCACCGCACATTCATATCCAATGGATATTATCCATCCTATAAAAACGACTAGGTGAGGCCAGTACTTTCTTCGACTGTATACAACCAGTATGCCTTTATATTTTCCCGAACTTTCTCCAGACAATGTCCTCCGTTCTGACCAGGCCTCATTCACCTCTGTATACAGGGTGTTACATTTCGTGACGGTCACAGGCCAGGAGAAGATTCTATACGGAAAATCTTAGCAATTTTTTTTTACACCCTTGGAAACGCGGGGTTTTTTTATTTCAAGATTTGTTTGGTTTCTTTTTACCTTATCGCATTAAAACGGCCATATCTCAAGAAAAGAAAAAAAAAAAAAAAATCGAACTCGAATTAAAAAAAAAATTAGTGATGAAGCATTGCAATAAACTGTACATTTTTACTGTAAATACTGTTCAAAATCTCCACCATTCAATCGATGACCCCCTTCTATCAATGAGCGACGCAGATTTGTACAGAAGGAGTGAGAGTCCGCTGGGCTGTTCCAAAAAAACCTCTGTACTTGCCATTGCTATTTTTCTAGATTCAGATAAACCGAAACCCGCATTGTGAGTATCAGACAGATACACGTCACAGCATTCAAGTTAACATCATACTTTAGGTACCTGAGGAAATACGCTTTTGAGGGAATCGCCGTTGATATTCCCTCACAGCTTCACGAGCCTTTAGATTTGTGTACCCATACACAAGCATCATGTCAGCGTCTTCCACGTTAATGAATGTCACAGGCATTGTACTGACGCGAACAACGAAAAGCAACTAATTATCACAGAGGTTTTTTTGGAACAGCCCGGCGGACCTGACTCCTTCGTGTACAAATCTGCGTCGCCCATTGATAGAAGGGGGTCATCGATTGAATGGTGGCATTTTGAACATTATTTACAGTAAAAATGTAAAATTTATTACAATATTTCATTAATTTTTTTTTAAATCCGAGTTCGAATTACCAGACGAATCAACTCATGATGAAAAACCGGAGTATCCAGTCGAAAACCACGTTTTTCTTACTTGAAAAGCAATTTTCTCTCAGAAAACTACACGGAATTTCAAATCTGGTTATATCGCTGGAAAGCCTAGATTTTGGCGCATCTTTTAGCACTACAGGCTAAAATTCACATGCCTTATTACAGGGACTCATAAGCGTTTGAAGAAAGTCGAGATCTCCACGATTTGACAACGTGTCCTTTTCAAGCTAATTTTTTCACCCGTTTCGCCAGCTCAAAAAAGTTGGTTCCCCATTAGGACGATAGGAAATTTAACGCACTTTCCAATAGTGGGTTCAGATTTGAAATAGCACGCAAAATGTGGGAGATATGGTCGTTTTAATGCGGTAAGGTCGATAAAACGAGAAAAATGTTACAATTGAAAAAAACCGCATTTACAAGATTGTACAAAAAAATTGCTAAGAGGCATTTTTGATCGGAAATTTTCCGTAGAATCTTCTTTTGGCCCGTGACCGTCACGAAATGTAACACCCTGTATATACGCACTGTACACAAGTACGCGGTTTGTGAATTCACCTCTGATTCCCAGGGACCTATAAGCGATTTTCAAGATTCTTTCCGATCTTTCGATGGTTCGTCTTTCATCCATTTAGCTTGTTCAACAAACTTTTGTTTTCCATCAGGGAGATAGATAGTTTAACGCTCTTTCCAACTGTATAACCACATTTGAAGTTACTTCTTCAATTAAGGGAGTTACGAACATTTTAGTGAGTTAATGTCGAAAACACGAAAACAATTTTATAACTGACGTAACTTGAAAACTAAGCGAGCTAAGAAACAAAAAAGTTAAGGGGCAACTTTTGTTGCAAATTAGTTATTCAATCGATACCTTTTCGTGGCGGGTACCATAATACACAGCTCTGAGTTGGAGTGTTCAATCGATATCGCATTCATTGGTCATACCGATCATAGTACCAATTGATGGATACATCCGATTTCTTTGGAAGGAAAACACACTTTTCCATAATTGATTAAGTAAAATTTAAATTATCCATACCATTGGAAAACTGAGACAATTGAGATATTTTTCAAGTTTCCCAGCACTTTTGGGTAGATCCGTTTTTCAATTATTATCGAATTTTTGTTCTTTAATATACTTAAATAAATTAATGAAATTTCAAGTTTGAGCGAAAAAAAAACAATCTTTAATTACTTGCATCTGCTTTGAAATGGTTCAAGCTCACCTTACCGGAAATTTGAGTGTTGCCAACGGACTTCTTTACTTTTATTTTACAATACCCCTCAAGGAGTTTCCCCCGTTTTAATGAAGCAAGGTGGGCAACGATGGAAAAAACGCTGCAAATTCTTTCACTGGAGATTATTATTCAATTGGCTTGCGTTCATGATTTGAATTTCTATCAAGCTTTGGAGTGTGCGTGTTTCACAGGGGATAGAGCGATTATTGAATTTCAGGAGATATGCATAGAGCACGTAAATCTGTTCTCAACCAAAATGCCTATTTGGATTGTTCAGTTGATCATATTTGTGTGAAATTACTCCTTAAATTCAATAATCACTGAAAGTTCAGTAGAAATTCTCTATCACTTGTGAAACACGATTCAGCGTTTTTCACTGAACCTGTGAAAAAAGATTCAAATATGAAGTAAAAATTCAAATCATGAACTTTTTTTTTTTAATAATACTGAATAAGCCTAAAATCGAAATTGAATGATAAGAATCAGCGTTTCAAAATCAGATGCTTCAACCCGTGTTGGCTATAAACCATCCAAATACATCACTACGTCACTATGAAAATCAACAAACAATAATAAACGAAAATAACGGAATGTTGCACCATAAATCGGACCGGGAATGGTTTGGGGGAGGGCTCATCCGATTCCTCGTGGAAAGTTCCTAAAATGGAGAGTTCACACTTAGGCCGCCTTGACTTTTTTTGAGGTTTTTAGGGATTTTACAAAACTTTGACAACCCTTAAAGGGCACTTTAAATTAAGTGAGAGAGCTGGCTCAAGAATTGGGGCGTCGTCGGACCAACATGGATTTTTCCTGAAAATTTCAGTTTTTTTGCTTCAGCCGTTTGAAAGAAATCGTGCGTACGGCGGACGGACGGAAAATTTTTTATTGCAGATTCGGATTCTACACCCTTTGAAACGTAAACCATGAAATTTTCAGGGGGGTTAGAATTTTTTTCCCCAGAGCGATTACAATGGTTTATTATTGAATAATAAACCAAAATTTGAATGAGTCGGTTTTTTTTTTTTTTTTTTTTTTTTCAACTAGCTGCATCATTGTTCAATAATTGAACAATGATGCAGCTAGTTGATATATAATTATTATATTTTGTTCATTTACTTTATGGATATCCCGTATGAGTACTTAACCACAACCCATACAATAAATCATCTTATTCGTCACCCATTTTTGAGAATCTTCTGGAAGTTTTTTGATAATAAGCTGTGTAATGCGGTTTACGAAATGCGAATTTACCTACATATGTGCGTTGCTTTGAATGGGCCTGACAATTCTGATTTCTCTGAAACTGTAATATAACTGTAATATTGTATTACAGGTCCGTTTAAAACAATAACATACGTACATGGAATATAACTCCAGAACGTTCCTGGCATCGAAGATCGTGTATGTAAAACTTTTTTCTAAACTGCCTCACAACTCAAATAACTTCGCTCGAAAATAGCGACCTCGCCTCAAGGCCTCATAAATATAGACCCATAAATCATAATTCCAGTCATTAGGAAGGCAAAATGAAATAGATTCTTAAGGTGAGATTTAAAATTAATTTGGTGAGCATTAAATGGAATGGTATATTAAAACTGAAAAATTTGCAAGAATTAGGATCGGAGAGAAATCCGATAGAAGAGTGAATTTTCCACGTTTAATTCCAAATTTATAAGATTCGATTCGAAGAATTCGATGAACTCAAACTGATGAATAATTCATCAGAAGAATTATTCTTCTCTGCACGTGATATTCTCTGTGCCCATGCAAGTTCGTTTATTTTCAAGGTAATAAGTAGTGGCTCACTAGGAAGGTACAATACAAATATTTTGTGAAATGCATCACACTACTTTCCTCTTGTTTTCAACTTGTACGGGGACAAATGAAGTTTAGTTTCAATAATGAATCTGTGTAATCGACTAAAAAAAGTAACGCCCTAAAAAGTTTGTTGGTTTAAATTTACAATTGCGCATGCGCAGTGAAGTATTGATTGTTAAGCAGTGAAACTAAAAGGAGATTACCTAGAGCCTAACCCCCATATTCCTTGAAATCTGTCGCAATTAAGTTTATTACAAGGATTTAAGGATGGCCAGGTTCATTGGACTCCTCCCCTAGGGATTTGGAAAGTTGAGAAAGATGGTGGAGGGAGAGAGGAATAAAAGGAAGTGCCTATATACAATGGTAACCAGTTAAGGTTAGAGCCCAAAAGGCGAGAGTGGTGATAACACGAAGCACTCCAGATGAGATGTCCAACTCGAGTAGGTCACAGACCACGGCCTTGTTGTTATTAAGCGCCACTTCTTTTAGCTCAGATGCCACAGGTCATTCCTACTTAATTTATCCCTTCTGGTCTACTCTACGTCTACTTTGCCTCCGAAAACCAGGATTACGACAGACCCATCGAGCTTGCCAGCAATGATATCAGGCTTCTTGCCGCGTTCACTCGGCGAAAGGTACAGTACCTGCGACCCCACATCACAGCCGCAGGATGACAAAGCACCTGCTTTCTGCTTGAGAGCCGCATCATGACTAAGAATGCAGCCACAAAGAGTTCACAGGCACATCTCCACCATACGATACAGATTCTCATTTTTATTCTGATTCCTGTCATTCCTATCATATTTACTTATTTTAGCCCTCCTGGTCTGCTCTGTCTCGCTGCCTCTGACAACTACTACATCCAAGATTATGGCAGATCTATTGGGCTTGGCAGCAATGATATCTGCCTTCTTGCAGCGGTCACTCTGCAGAAGGTACAGTACTTCCCTTCCACATCCCAATCGCTGGTTGCCAAAGCACCTGCTTGGGAACTACATCATGATGAAGAATGTAGCCACAAAAAGTTCACAGACACATCTCCACCATATGATACAGATTCTCATTTTTACCCTGAGATTCCTTTCATATTCCTGTCATTCCTATCGTATTTACTTATTTTAGCCTTCCTGGTCTGCTCTATGCCTACGCTGTGTCTGACAACCAGGATATCCAAGATCATGGCAGATCTATTTGGCTTGGCGGCAATGATATCTGCCTTCTTGAAGAAGTCACTCTGCAGAAGGTACAGTACTTCCCTTCCACATTCTAGCCGCTGGATGCCAAAGCACCTGCTATCCGCTTGGGGACTGCCTCATGACGAACAACGCAGCCACCTACAGTTCACAGACACATCTCCATCATACGATACAGATTCTCAGTTTTGATCCTGAGAGGCACAGCAAAGGGTATGACCGATCCACGAATACAACACCTCACATAGGCATCTGGAAGGCAAGAAAATGTCAGTAGTCGCTATCCGTAGTGCCCCTCCGAAGCCCATTCTCCCCAACAGGAGCTGGATTTTGGCGCAGTTCGAGTTACTTGGTCACTCCACGACAACTGCCGCCTAATAAAGTCACATGCACTGACACGAAAGAAAAGTTGTTCAGAATGATTCAACACGAAAAGCGAGAGAGAAAATTTTGATTTTGTCGAGAAAAAACTCATTACCCGAAAGTGAAAACAATGCTTACGGTGTTTACAGGTGGAATATGAAGCAAAACACAATTGTTAGTAGAGCACCTGTGAAAGTAGTTTCGTAGCTTTTAATGGTGGGAATATAGGTATTGAAACAGTTTTAGCAATCCAATAATTCAGTTAATCACAAGTATTTTACAAATCCTCGGGCGAAGGCATCGTCCCGTGTTTACTAATTCAAGTTAGAATCAATAAACCTCTTTGTGTTGTTGTATCTGTCCAGAAACTGCGCCCTGTTGAAACGCTCCTCCCTACATTAATAATGTAAGGTTGTCATTTCTAGGTAAATATTACACGGGAGGCCATTCAATGGGTATTACAGCCAAAATTTATCGACAACCTCAAGGTGAAACGGGAAAATTATTATTCACATCGATTTTGTTGTGAGGTACGCGATTGTTGCTCTCCCCAATTGGCAACGGATTCGCGTCACAAGAAGCTCTTCGATTCCGCCCAATCGATAAGAGGATGAATAAAACATGACTTGTTTTTCGATGCATCGTGCGGTTTCCAGATTATCACGGGGAAAACTTCCGACGGCGAAACTGACAGAAAATCGTTCCGCAGTTTTTTATGCATAAACAATCGACGAGCGAAAGCGAATAGTGTTTGTTGCGGAAACACCTTTTTCCCGCAATGAATCAGCGGCCCCGCATTCAGTTGGACAGATTTATCTGAGTGGTTCGACTAAAAATATCCGGGAATATTGAAAAATAACGAAGGGAAATCCGTTCTTTAAATTGAAATGTTTTGGGTTTATAATTTTCATTGTTATTGGCTCTGGAACCGTAGATAATTGAACCCAAAATATCTCATGAAGATTTGATGCGCAGTTACTAGACTCTGTTAAATCGCATGATTCACATCCACCATACGGTCTGATGGAAATGATAGTCCCCTTCCATTCTCTTAAAACTGCTAAAACTCACTATAAACCTGTAGCTTTTTAGTTTTAATATTGATTGCCCTGAGACATCTTTCCCTCCTAATGCCCTCAAAGGCAAAATAAACAATATTTCTCAGAAAATATTTGTCTATTGACAAGAAACACCTGCCTTTTTTACCGACTTCAAAAAGGAGAGAGGTATTCTATACGGCTACTCTGTTCTAAGCTAGAGATGTGGCGTTCAGCACTGAACGGACCCCAGTGAACGCATCCGTCAAAAGATATGACTCCAACTGAACGGATACCAAAAGAGTTGACGCTCATCACTTCAGTTCACTTGAATCCTTCCCCAGCTGTTCAAATCACCCCGCACCAACACCCTTGCCATTATCATATCATGGATGAAGGAGCTCTCGTGTTTTGTTTGTTCAGTTTTCAGTCATGCTGTCAAAGTTATTATTTATATGGACGGTACCCGAGAGTTAGTTTTTTCAAGTTCAGTAAAAATTGAAATTGATTCGCGATTAGAAAGAATTATTTTTTCAGGTCACCCACTTCCTATAGAGAAGTTTGTAAGTTTCACTACTACCTAGGCTTCCTGTACCTAGTATTTTCAATTTAAAATCAGAATTAGGTAACATTCTTTGAAGACCTAGGAACGCAACAGAAAAAGAATGGTGTATTTATTGAACTTTTCAACCGATATTTTTCTAAAACTACCTATTGATATTTTTTGGTCGATACTATCGGTGGTGTCTACTATCAATGATTAACCTGCGATATATATATCGATATATCGAACATCGATCATCCTTGTATGAGGTACAGAGGGTTAAAATAGGTGGGAAAGAGTCCTCCGCTAGACCAAGAGGACATCTGGCGGGGGGGGGGGGGGGGGAAGAGTTGATTGCAGTGAACGCCAAGAGAAGGAGAAGGAGACTACGTCTTCCATGGTAAACGTATTGAACGGGTGAACTGATTCCAAAGAACGCATCCCTAAACTGAGTGAACGGTTGGGAGTTGATTCCCGGGACTGAACGCATCTTACACAACTCCATTCCACGCTGGATGAGATCAAACACCAATCTATGCAATGCGCCTGGGCTGGATACACCACCACTGGGAGGTATGCAAAGACGTGGACAATCTTACTTCCATAGAGAGACGATCAAAACAACCGATGCTATGAGACAAATTTGACTTTTTCATGAGTAACACTGTATTTATGTGACTCGAATTATGGTCACCTGCTATTTCTGCAGAATTCAAAAAGGAGGTAGGTACTTCGTTCGGCTAGTTTGTTCAATGATGGATGAGATCAAACACCAACCTATGCAATGCATTATACCTAGGCTGGATACATACGCCACTGGGTGGCATCCATGGACGTGAACAACCTTATGGAGACTCATGGAGAGTCGATCAAAACACGATCAAAACAACCAATGCTATGAGACAAATTTGACTTTTTCATGAGTAACACTGTATTTATGTGATTCAAATTATGATCACCTGCAGTAAAAAGCACCTGTTTTTTCTACGGATTTCGAAAAGGTGGGAGGTTTGACTAGTTTCTTCAATGATAGATGAGATTAAACACCAATCTATGCAATGTGCCTGGGCTGGATACATCCACCACTGGGATGTAGACTCGAATGTAGATGAGATTGGACGTAGACAATCTTACTTCCATGGGGAGATGATCAATATAACCATTGCTAAGAGACAAATTCGACTTTCTTCATATATTTTGTGATTCGATGTTGATGTGTTTGTGTTGGTTGCCATGGTTGCCAACCGTGGACTGAGGTTTTTCTGACATGTTCATCAATTTTGGTTCATTATTCAATAATAAACCATTGTAATCGCTCTTGGAAAAAAAAAAAAAAAAAAATTTAACCCCCCTGAAAATTTCATGGTTTACGTTTCAAAGGGTGTAGAATCCGAATCTGCAAAAAAAAATTTCCGTCCGTCCGCCGTACGCACGATTTCTCCCAAACGGCTGAAGCAAAAAAGCTAAAATTTTCAGGAAAAATCCATGTTGGTCCGACGACGCCCCAATTCTTGAGCCAGCTCTCTCACTTAATTTAAAGTGCCCTTTAAGGGTTGTCAAAGTTTTGTAAAATTCCTAAAAACCTCAAAAAAGTCAAGGCGGCCTAAATTTGGACCTTTTTGAAGAACTTTCCACGAGGAATCGAATGAGGGCCTCCCCAGGTCCGTAGGTCAAACCATTCCCGATCTATGGCCCGATTTATGGTGCCAACATTTGTGTTATTTTGGTTTATTATTGTTTTCGTTTTGATATCAGTAACCTAGTGACGTAGTGATGTAGTAATTTGGATACTGGAGTGAACTCCTAAGAGGCTTTATAGCCGAGGCTTTGAAGCATTCTGAGATGCATGAAACGCTGCAAATTCTTTCACTGGGGTTTATTATTCAATTGGCTTGCGTTCATGATTTGAATTTTACTAAGCTTTGGAGTGTGGGTGTTTCACAGGTGATAGAGCGATTATTGAATTTCAGGAGATATGCATAGAGCACGTAAATCTGTTCTCAACCAAAATACCTATTTGGATTGATCAGTTGATCATATTCGTGTACCTCCTGAATCTCAATAATCGCTCTATCACCTGTGAAACACCCACACTCCAAAGCTTAGTAGAAATTCAAATCATGAACGCAAGCCAATTGAATAATAAACCCCAGTGAAAGAATTTGCAGCGTTTTTTAAAATCATTTTCAATAATGAAACTTTTTAATCGGCCGATGAAACAATTCTAACCCTCCCCCAAAAGTTGTTGGTTTACGTTTCAAGACATTTAGATTTCAAAAATCGGGCGATAAAACGGTGAGTTATTTTAGATAAATACACCTAGAATCTCCCATTTCGAATACGGTATATTCGAAATATTCACATTTCGTGTACTAATGATGCATCACAAAGTTTTGATAGTCAGATTTATGTAGTTGCAACGCGTTCCTCCGCAACTACAAGAACAAAGTTTTCTGAACGAGGGTCAGTGGACATGACGGCCTGTTGGATTCCAAACTGTTGAACCACTTGTATCCACTTGAAAATGTGACACAACAACTGGCCAAAAAGTGATTCATAAAGGATCAGTCATCATCCCGGCAGACTAACACGGAAAAAATGAATGTTCCGGCCTTCAACTGGAATAATTTCTTAACAATACAACATGAACTTGAATGCACAGTAGAGTACAACATGAACAGTAGAGGTGGGTGAAAACAATAATGAATTCTGAACATAAAGGGGGTTTCATCGTTTCTCTTTGTCAATTTCTATTGTTAAATTAATGCAAACTGACAAATTTAAATGTTCGTCAGGGACGAGTGGGATCCGTGAAATTCACTGGAAATATTTCTATTCACATACGCTACTGCTAAGCTTGGAATCTGGAGAACCCAAATAGAGTGCTGGCAATACAAATCATCAAAAACACATACATTCATCGATTTGATGCGCCTTGATGTTTAGTACGAACGAATCCGTTCTCTAAAATGTGGACAACTAAACTTTACTCAACTCTCAATTATTCATGTTTGACATGAGAGTTACTGCACGCAGAAACATTGATCTACTTTACCAATTGAACTATTTGATTCCAATATCTGATACCAGAGCGAATTAGCGTAGTATTCACTAATTCCAGCGTAATCTTTACTGCGCCAGATACCTCATATGTAATTGCACGTTGGGTGTCGTTAATTAGGTTGGTAGGTTACGCTGGGCGCCGAAAGATTGTAAAATTTCTTCATTTTTATCCAAAAGGAAGTTGAAATTGATTCGAGGTACTTGAAAAATTCGATATTATCAGAAGTGATAGACCTGATAAAGTCTAAACGTGGATATCCTTCAATACCATTTCTTGATTTTCAAACTACTGCTGCACCTTTCTTGCCCTTCACCTTATCTGAAGATCACCCTTTCAATTTATTTGCATTTCATTGGTTGTAACACACAGAACCTTCCTTTCTGCTGACCAATGGCATTCAAGCTCTCATTCACACGTGACTACTAATAGTTAGTTAGTTATCTTAACTAGTAGGAGTTAGGTACAATTCTCAATTTAAAACAAACTGTCAACTTACCTTTTTTGTTCAGGAAATAGGTGTGTCGATGTTCCATTTCCACAAACTGAGGTAACTGGACGATTTTGTCGGGCAATTCTATGAACAGAATAAACGAAAGAAATCAGACACAAAAATAAGTGGATAAAATGTACAAATTAGTTGTTAATGTTAATTCTGTCACATCATTGGCTGAAAAATTGTTGGGAAAAGTTGGGTAACCATTAGTCATGGAAGAGGGAAAGAGTAGAGAATATCAAAGAAGGCATGGGGAACAAGGAGAAGAAGATAAAAGTTAGGAGGTATCTAACGAAAAATAGTAAAGAATGGAGAAGATGAGTTTACGGGAGATAGTAGGTTGTTCTACCAGCAGGTGCCATTACCAGAATCTTAACAGTTTTCAACTGGCGCATGTGCAGTAATACTAACTCTTATTCCAAACAATAGGATCACAAGGCGTTTTACAAATAGGGTTGGAACGCCCTCTTTTTTTTAAACTCCATTTTCACACCTCAATTCTGCCTGCAAAACCTTTGTCAGGCACTCATGAGACGGGGAACTTTATGCTATTTCCATCGGTATCCTCAAAATTGAATTTTTACTTCGAATTAAGGGAATTACGGCAATTTTAGTGAAGAATTCAGGAAAATGTATTGGCTGTTGAGAGCGGATTCCCGTCTATCATTTCACTATAAACTGCTCATCTACAAGCAGATTTTACGCCCTATTTGGATCTACGGGATTCAACTCTGGGGCTGTGCCAAAAATTCTAACGTACAGAAAATACAAACTTCTCAGAACAAAATCCTGAGAAGTAAGGTTGGTGCCCCTGGTTTTTTGCGAAATGATGATCTTCATCGAGACCTGAGGATGGAAACAGTTAACGAAATCATCATAAAATATGTTCAGAAACACGAAAAACGTCTACATCAGCACGAGAACCGTGGATGCTCAACGTTTTGGACAACGAAGGAGAACTGCGGAGCCTCAAGCAGAACAAGCGACTGGACCCTATTGTGCTGGGCAAGTTATAGTGCTAACTAGTCTGAGGGGTAGGTTCGCTGAAGTCCCACCCTGTATACCGTGTCCACTTATGATAAAATATTGCTAGATGATGTATTTTACAATCAGTTGCAATAAATAAAACCACGAAAAAAATCTGAAAGTAACCAAAGAAATATTTGGATGGAAACGTAGTGAGGAAGTTCTTCTATAACCAAGGCTTTGATCAAATAATTTGGAAGATTTGGGTTCCTGGCTTATGTGCATCCCGCAAATTGAAAGACAACTGTAATACCTGTATGGAGGGTATGCAAGACGGAGAGCTTCACGCACAGAGTACAGCCCCTGGACTATGAGATATGACACAAGATACATATGTTTGGCGCACAGTTAGCATTTGTGCTGAAGGAAAAGTGAACTCCCCTATTGTCCTACGGTTCTATCTATTGCATAATGAATATTTTTCATTCATATTGGGCATCTGAAAGCAACCGAAGAGATATTCATCCATATCCATTGTAGGAGTACAGGATAAGAGGAAGTATCTTTTGAAACCGAGGCTGAAGATTTTGACAAATTTTACCAGAACATTTTTTATTGGAGGCGCTTACGAGGGTTTATAAATCGGGTTGACCCGGTAGAAAGCAGTTTGTAACGCCACGCACACACCGGGACAGCTAGATTTAAAACATTCCTTCGGCTTCCTCGGGCCAACGTAGGGCTGCAGCTAATTTCGCCGATCAAACGAATTTTTACGTTGAGCCTGACGCTTTTCAATATTAAGCACCTCGGCGGAGCACAGAAAAAGTCGAGGTAAAAATAACTACCGAGTATTTTCTTTTCCCAATACAGAAATATCGAGGCTTTCTAAAAAAAATATAAAAGTTCCAGTGGGAAGCAAATCCGCGATCGTAGGAGCGAATTTTCCAAAACTATGGTATTACAGTTATAATAAAATGAGCTGAAATCGGAAAGAATTCATGAATAACAACTTAAAGGGGGGGATCTTAGTAATATGCATCTATTCAAACCAAGTTGCACTTTTATCGATTTTGGTTTATTATTCAATAATAAACCATTGTAATCGCAATCTTGAAAAAAAAATTGCTAACCCTCCCCTGAAAATTTCATGGGTTACGTTTCAAATGGTGTAGAATCCAAATCTGCAATAACAATTTTTCCGTCCGTCCGCCGTACGCACGATTTCTCCCAAACGGCTGGAGCAAAAAATACGAAATTTTCATGAAAAATCCATGTTGGTCCGACAACGACCCAATTCTCTCGCTTAATTTATAGTGCCCTTTAAGGGTTGTCAAAGTTTTGGAAAATCCCTAAAAACCTCAATAAAATTCAAGGCGGCCTAAATTTCTTTTTGGAAGAACTTTCCATGAGGATTCGAATGAGCCCCTCCCAACTTCCGTAGTTCAAACCATTCCCGAAGTATGGCCCGATTTATGGTGCCAACATTTGCATCTACATTCACTACATCACTAGGTTACTGCTATCAAAACAAAAACAACAGCGTTTTTTTGCTGGAGTGAACTCCTAAAAGGGTTTATAGCCGATACACGGGTTGAAGCATTCTGATATGCGTGCTCCGTCTTACGAAATTTAAAATTTTCAAATAGAATATTTTTCCATTTTAAAAGTTTATTTTTTGAATTTCTTTTGCCAAAAGCTGATCAATTGATTTATATTTTGGTTTCACCGATTGTGCTCTATGCATATCTTGAAATTCAATAATCGCTCTATAACCTGTGAAATACGCACACTCCAAAGCTTAGTAGAAATTCAAATTTGCAAGCCAAATGAATGAAATTGAATAATAAACCAAAGAATTTGCAGGTTTTTAAGCACATTTTTAATGCAAATGCAATCTTCAGCATAAGTATAGGCTTTAATTTTCGACTACCTTGTTCATGTTTGAAAAACTCTTTATTGCCTATCATTCTGCAAAAAAATATAAATTTATTAATTTTTAGGCGTTTTTGGTTTTTTTTTCGAACTTTTGGTTCATATTTTGAAATTTGATGAATTTACAGTGCTCAAAACGTATTTATTCTTTTACTGTAGAGTAATCATAATATAATAACAATAAGATGGATTGAATGATTTCGTATTTCTCTTGAATTGTTCAAAAACATCATGTAAACAGGGCTTTTTAGCAAGGAGGAGAGGGTGTGAATTAATTCGCCCCTTCAAACGGGTGAGGCGATATGCCTGCAACGCCTTAGTACACCCCTGAAACTATGAAGCTACAGGTTTGTGCCCAAGCTCAACAGTTATCAGGGGTCTGGCCATCATTTATAGCAAAAATACGAGGTATGACGGCGAACTGGACGTTAGTCAAATTTTTTCTTCGATTGACTTACTGAAATATAGTATTTCCGTAAAGAGTTAATCTTTCTACACATAAAATTGATCTTTGTGAAAATAATTTGACCTAATCTTTTTACAAATAGATTTAATCTTTTTGCTTCAGCACCTAGGAAAATAACTTCAATTTTTAACGCACAAAAACAAACAACAATGAACTAGGTATGTAGTGAAAATTTTCGTCAATTTAACTTCAGCTGCAAGTGGACAACGCCTTCATTACAATTTGTTCACTTCATTGTCCATTGTTGCTTGTTCACCTCATCATTTGAAAGGAGATTGTTTTTGAAGCTGTTATTTATCCTTGCTTGTTTGTGTGCTGTAAAAATTAAAGTTATATACCTAGGTGCTGAAGCAAAAAGATTATATTTATTTGTAAAATGTTCAAATTCATTTGTAAAAAGATTAACTCTATCTAGAAATACTATAATTACTTTAACTGTTATATTATTAACTATTATTAGGAAACATGAAACAATTAGATAGTTTGTCTGCTACCAGCTAATTTCTGAAGGAATTATTAGAGAGAAGTTGAAAAAGTGATTTGTTGCTCATGGTACACTACAATTCATTATTCCGGTAAATTTACTTTTTTATAAATATCGTTTGAGTAATTGAATCAGTATTTTTTTTGGCACAGGTCTCCTGGACTAATTAACCCAGAAATTCCTCCCAGCTCCGTCCATCTGATTCGCACAGGAGTTTTCGTTGATAAGATCGTGAATAATCAGAAAAAAAGACATATTTCCGTTCCCATACAATTAACATGAACTAAAGACTTTAAAAAATAGGGTTCATCAAGTAAGTATAACTTGAAAATTCTGTCGAGTCATTTTGGTTTATTATTCTATAATGAACCATTGTAATCGCTCTTGAAAAAAAAATTCTAACCCTCCCTGAAAACTTCATGGTTTACGTTTCAAAGGGTGTAGAATCCAAATCTGAAATAATAATTTTTCCGTCCGCCCGCCGTACGCACGATTTCTCCCAAACGGCTGGAGCAAACAATCTGAAATTTTCAGGAAAAATCCATGTTGGTCCGACATCGCCCCAATTCTTTAGCCAGCTCTCTCACTCAATTTAAAGTGCCCTTTAAAGGTTGTCAAGTTTTGTAAAATCCCTAAAAACCTCAAAAAAAGTCAAGGCTGCCTAAATTTGGACTTTTTTTGAAGAACTGTCCATGAGGAATCGAATGAGCCCCTCCCCAGTTCCGTAGCTCAGAACCATTCCCGATGTATGGCCCGATTTATGGTGCCAACATTTGCATCCACATTCACTACATCACTAGGTTACTGCGATCAAAACAAACAAGAGTTTTCTTTTTTCTATCGCAGTAACCTAGTGATGTAGTGAATGTGGATACTGGAGTGAACTCCTAAAAGGGTTTGAAGCATTCTGATATGCATGCTCCGTCTTACGAAATTTAAAATTTTCAAATAGAATATTCTTCCATTGTAATCGCTCTTGAAAAAAAAAAAACGCTGCAAATTCTTTCACTGGGGTTTATTATTCAATGATTCATGATTTGAATTTGTACTAAGCTTTGGAGTGTGCGTGTTTCACAGGTGATAGAGCGATTATTGAATTTCAGGAGGCACACAAATATCATCAACTAATCAATCTAAATAGGTATTTTGGTTGAGAATTGATTTAAGTGCTCTATGCATATCTCTTGAAATTCTATAATCGCTCTATCTCCTGTGAAACACGCACACTCCAAAGCTTAGTACAAATTCAAATCATGAATCATTGAATTTGAACAGTGAAAGAATTTGCAGCGTTTTTTCGAATACATGATACTATTTCGCACGCCCTCATCCATTCCTCGATACTAGAGTAAAGATGGTTGGGTTAGTTCACCATTTCCTGTACGTCGTTACGGAAGGAAACATGTTATGCCCTACAGTTGGCATAAATGCTGAATTCAAAGTGAGTTCCCCTAGGATTGCCCTATTGTCCTACGGTGCCTTGTATGGCACAAAGAATGGTTTCTAGGAAAGCAGTTAATAAGTGCTCTTCACAAACGAGGTTTTTGTATTTTGGCATCTTGAAACTGTCTTCATTTTTTTTTTTTTGTAGGAACAAAATGTGTTTTGCGTGCTGCTTCTACCGATTGCTATTGCTGTTCTATAGCATCGTTTCGTGATCTATCGGTTTAATTTCTCTTGAAACACCTTTCATCAGACTTCAAGAGAGTTTTTCGAATGTATGGCACTATTTGGCGCATCCTCATCCATTTCTCCATCGGCGGTTCAGCTAATATCACAAAGAATCTTTTGTCTTAAAGTCTTTTGGATTTGAAGTTGGATTGGTCCCGACCTCACGTTTTTGGTAAGGATTGCAGAGCTAAATGGCGGATATATCTGTCATTTTCATTCAATTTTCGTTGACAACTAAATGCATTGCAGTAGAGAGTAAATATAACATTTTAAGAAAAATCTTCAATATTTCAAAGCAAGGAGGGACGATTTTTCTAGACCATGCCCATGATGCTGGATATGTGTGAATTTTACGCACACATTCTAGGATCACATAACTACTTAGTCATTTTAATGTACATAAATCATCCCTTTATTCCTAAATATGAGCCAATGAGACCTGCAAGAGTTTACGTCAAACACGAATGTCAGTCACACAGACTCACAATGTTTTGCGAGCATAACTCCGTCAAAACTCCGTCCTTTTAGGGTTCCAAGGTGCCTAGATTCCATATTTCCAATGTCCGTTGAGGCGGGTTGGGTGCGATTTCCCAGCATTTTGGGCGCAAATCACTGGGATGGGTTTCGGATCATCCGTAGCAAATAATTGCAATACCTGAACGTAAAAGTGACCCTCCGAACCTCACAATACACAAACAATCACGCATTATTCGTATATATGCTAAGGACAAAAAAAAACTGGCAAAAAACGTGATTTTTCGAGGTTTTTATTGACCTAGGCAAGGGGGTGCCATTTACAGTTTTGGACACCGAATCAACTGAGAGAGGTCCCAGACCAGTCCAAGCTCAACTGACTTGAAAAATCTCATTTTAAGGGCGAAAATGGGCGATAAATTCAATTTTTTAAATTCTATATCTTCATTTTTTGACGGCTTAGCAGTCAAGAAAAGTGGTGGCGGAGGGAGAGGGTTGATCTATGAAGGAGGTTCAAAAATAGTAAACAACTGTGGAATAATTTTCAGCGTTTTAATTAATGAAATAATAAAAAATTGTATTGTCCAACGTTACAGTGTCATTGCAACAGCTCCGTTTTCTTCGAAAATTCGCTATAAAACGCTCTAAGAGAAATAAAGAATGAAAGGGTCGGCGAGAGGCTTTCAAGCTGAATTGGAGAGAGCAATTGCGGGTGCCTGGAGTTCCACTCCATCAAAATACCCGCCTGGGATATCAAGGCTGGCGTCAACGGAGAAATCCTCTTAGCGGTTTTACTCGCTGAACAGGCCGTATTTCCCTGAGCTCAATAAAACCCCCTTCGCGAGCGTCTTAAAAAGGCTAAAAATGGATTATCCGCATTAGACGGTTGAAGTATGGCACAGAAAAAAAAGAGGAAAAACCTACAATCGTACGACGAGTTCGGCGAGTATTTTTAGGAAGGAATGGAGTATGATTTAACGCTACTGGATCAAAGGCGTCATGTAGGGCGATAAACGATCTAAATGCAGGTGGTTGGGTAATACGGTGGCATAATTTGGTTTATTATTTTTGGTAAGCCTTTGTAATCACACATCCAAAAAATTGTATAACTCCCCTCGAATTTTATTATTGCGCAAGGCTTCATGTCAGTAAAGGGACGCCTGTTGGAATTGATCCAGGGTGTGTGTGTGTGTGTGATACAACCTGAACATGAGAAGAAAAAACACTCAATACAAATCCGTTTCAAACAATTCTAAAGCCAAATCAGTGCGTAGGTGAGTGTGCCCAATTTCGTCGACACTGCCCAGCCTGCAATTCTTACTCAACTACTGCAACTCTTTTTGGTTCAATTTAACTCTAGTTGTGCAACTAACTAGAGTTATACATTTCAACATTTCAAACTTTGTCCCTGTGAGGTGATGGAATGGTATAGTTGCCCCTTCCATTGAGCCGAAAGCGGATATAATGCTCCGCCACGCTCAGAGGATGATCGAGACACTTGAAGGGGTCTGATTCATCTCCTAAGCCGACAGATTCAAGAATCGGGAAGGGCCAACTTATCATACCTATCACATCCTTCTACGTTGTAATGAGCCTAAATTCCCCACCTTATTAGGATCCGCAGTGATTGGAGTTTTTACAAGGTTGGGTTACCGGCCCTACGCTTAACCCCCAACCTGGAGGACTGGTCTGCTAGAGATGAATCCCCTTCGAGCTGCAGACAGCAGACCCCTTTGAGTGATTAAGTCAAAAACCAAGTACATGGCTGCAAACCCCTCCAGGCCTGTCCCTAACACAGTCCAAGTGAATGGCTGCACTTTCGAAGCTGTTGCTGAATTCGTATATCTCGGCTCACTGGTGAATGCTGAGAAGGATATGAGAGCCGAAGTAAGCAGAAGAATACAGTCAGCTAACCGATGTTATTTCTGACTCTTAACAGTTGAAAAGCAGAGTAATTTCACTGGCTGCAAAACATTGCCTCTATAAGACCAGTCTTGACATACGGTTCTGAAACCTGTACGCTCAGAAAATCAAGTGAGGATAAAGGCGCCAGTTTGAGAGAAAGGTCCACCGTAGGATTATGGAGACGTGTTTGACCCAGACGAGCTCGCCTGGGGAAGACGAACAAACGCCGAAATTATGGGCCAAGACAAAACTTGTTATGTGCACACATTCAAAAACGTCAGGTGCTTGCTATGATTACATTATATTTTCATTCTGTACATCCATATAGATTCTGTATTATAGTACAGTAGAGGTACAGTATGAGTTATGTGCCGTAAATAAATTTTGAATTGCCGCCACGTTGAAGGGAAGCGGCGTTCAACCTCAAGTCACTGGCCACTGCCTAGAATCTTGTGTTTCGAGAATCGTTAATGTTTCCGCAGGAATGTCGTCTCCAAATTATTTGGAAATCTTGTTTTAACAAAATTAGATAAATTATTCATTCAGAGAGGGAATAATTTATATATTACCCGAAGAATCTACAACAAAACCCACGTGTACCTGTTGAACAGGGACTACTTTTTTCCCTGGCTCACCTTTTCGCCGTATATCGAGGTACTCCATTATTCTCGTCTCGATGATGCCTATCGCTCCTACATTTTTTACACTTTATTTTCGTATGAAAAGATCTTAAGTTTATTTTATTCATTTTCTTCGTGTATCGTCGTCGCCTACGCTCGTCGGAGGGCGACGAACTTCTTCGATCACCTGTTTTCCATCCTCGGAAATGAAGAATCGCCGTGGATTTCCGTTTTGGAGAATCGCCGACGCTAACTTCAAACCTCCATCTATAACGTACCGGTATGACGACGACCTCCTCAAATTTCAATCAATTTGCCATATTAAATACCGTCGACCATCGGAACTCAAATCCTATTCCTTCCATCAGTTTCAGGTATAGATCTGAGGAACGTCCCGGAAGTTCGAAGGAACGTCGCGCCGTCGCTCCCAGCTTGGATTCCCTTATCCCGCTCCTTGCTAAGTCTCAAAATTTCAATTATAATATTCATTGTAATAATATTCCACGGCCGTCGGAAATTGTAAGTACCGTACATATTGATGCGAAACAGTATAGTTTAGTCCGGTTAAGTATACCTAATAAGAAAAACCATTAGGTAGGTATTTCTATCTAAAAGTCTGATACTGAATCTGATAAATTTTGTGATTTTATCTGTGACGCCCTGAGAAATAAATAATTCTCTTGCAAAATACAAGAGTGTCGAAAGTCAATTTGAATTTTTTATTTTCTCTTTTGCCTTCACAAGCCGGCCTATCATAATTTCCTTTATTTTAAATTTCGTGGGTTCACCCCCACCTATCATTTGTTTCGTGTCACAGTTAATATTGTGAGTTTTACAATTTTTTACAAACTTTAGGCGGAATTGATCTTTCAAACATTCAAGAGATGGTTAAGTTACCACGAAACCACGCTTACTCCAAATTCTAAAACATGGGTGCATTATGAGTAGGACGTAAAGAAATAGTGCATTGGTAAAGCGCAGACTAAAAGATTAATTTGACAGCGATGAAAATCATCATTGACGACAGCGTTGAAATGAATGAGAGATTGAACCATTTCTCCTCCACTATTCTCCCAATTCGAGCGTGATCGGGGGGGAAGGACGTAAGGAAATAGTGCCTAATGGATTCTACTTTTGGGTAAGCGCAGACTGAAATATTAATTTGATAGGGATGAAACTCAAGAGAGAATCTGAAGGTAACCTACACATAACTTTCATCAAACATTCAAATCGGATGGAAACTTTAAGGATTAAGCTTGTTAAAAAGATCTGCGACCCCATGGGCAGACACACATACAGACAGATAGATAAAGAACAAAA
This sequence comes from Creontiades dilutus, assembly GCA_031894815.1. Classification (NCBI taxonomy): domain Eukaryota; kingdom Metazoa; phylum Arthropoda; class Insecta; order Hemiptera; family Miridae; genus Creontiades; species Creontiades dilutus. The sequence goes on from JAVIWC010000254.1 coordinate 1,383,076, forward strand.
GTTGTAATATGGGAATACAAATTTTGATGTTGGAAAAGACAAAATTTTCCATCTCTCGAAAATGAAAAAAGTGGGAGGGTTATCTAATATAGAAATAATAAAACTTTGTGTAATAATTTGCAGCTTTTAACATCAATTCTAGGGTTTTTTTTATGACCTATATGGTGGATGAACGTTGCAGACCTTAAAACGTAAAATGACAATATTTGAGGGGTATGTTATGTAAACCAAATTGGAGGGTTCCCTTTGGAAATACGCACATTTTGCGCATGGGCACGTATGCTACGCAAAAATGATTGAGAATCACTTGCACTATTTATAACTGTTAGGAAAATTTTTACCAATTGATTAGGGTGGGGGCTTTCACATTCAGTAAACAACACATTCCGTATGTCCTTACAAGGAAGTTGTACTGCCAAGCTCACTTGGAAGGCTTCAACTTCAAACGCGTGCACGAAAATACTTCCAAGGACGTCAGCCAGAATGATATTGTAGCTCCTGAACGGTCGGCGGTCAAAACCGAAGGCAGGAACAGGCCAATTGACCTCAGAATTAAATTAATAATCCCGTACCACCGGCCACCCCAATCACACAAACTCTCCTCCTCGGTCCCACGGCGGCACCATCAAGTGCCGCTGATTCGGATTAAGTGCAGCCAATCTCCCCTGGGTCATGCAGGGAATAACGTTTGAATCTAATGACTCCCAACACAGTCTTCCCACATCGAAAAAATACAGGTATCACGTGAATATGTACTAACTCAAATAATTGTGAAAGGAAAACGCCGCAAATGATAACACAGAGCATTATTATTTCTACATTAGAATAACCCTTCTACGTAAACGAAAGCTGATATCAAAATACCTACACAGCGCAATATGCTGTATACAGGATATCCAATCTATATGGGCCAGCCCATTAAGGAATTACAGCCATACTGTGCGAGCTATCAACAAATTGAAGCGGACCTATTCTATAGTATTTTCACTCTGCTTGAAGGTGGTGGAACCCGTTTTTCATTTTTCGATGTTTTAGTGCCTCAAATCTTCGATTGAAACATGAGGTTGCCTCTTGACCCACCTTTTTTATTTTAGTTTTCGATTCTACGTTGAATTTGGAAGAGAAAATGCATCGTTGAAAATTTCTTTTAGAGACTTCGTTTCAGAGTTTTTTCACTTTTTGCGAACGACAAAAATCGACGAATTCTTTCAGAAAAAACGCTGAGAACCCCACTTTTGGTTTATTATTCAATAATAAACCATTGTAATCGCTCTTAAAGAAAAAATTCTAACCCCCCCCCCCCCCCCCCCCCGAAAATTTCATGGTTTACGTTTCAAAGGGTGTAGAAGGGTCTAGAATCCAAATCTGCAACACAAAGTTTTCCCAAACGGCTGGAGCAAAAAATCTGAAATTTTCAGCAAAAATCCATGTTGGTCCGACAACGCCCCGATTCTTTATCCAGCTCTCTAACTTAATTTAAAGTGCCCTTTAAGGGTTATCAAAGTTTTGTAAAATCCCTAAACACCTCAAAAAATCAAGGCAGACTAAATATGGACTTTTTTAAACAACTTTCCATGAGGAATCGAATGAGCCCTCCCCAGGTCCGTAGCTCAAACCATTCCCGATGCATGGCATGATCTTACATTTTCATCCACTTTCACCACATCACTAGGTTACTGCGATCAAAACAAAAAACAACAGCGTTTTTTTCTATTTTTTGTATTTGTTTGATCGCAGTAACCTAGTGATGCACTGAACGGGTACTGGAGTGAACTCCTAAACAGCCGATACACGGGTTGAAGCATTCTGATATGCAGGCTCCGTCTTATGAAATTTAAAATTTTCAAATAGAATATTCTTCCATTGTAATCGCTCTGAAAAAAAAAACGCTGCAAATTCCTTCACTGGGGTTTATTATTCAATGATTCATGATTTGAATTTGTACTAAGCTTTGGAGTGTGCGTGTTTCACAGGCGATTATTGAATTTCAGGCACACAAATATGATCAACTGATCAATCCAAATAGGTATTTTGGTTGAGTGCTCCATTTAAGTGCTCCATGCATATCTACTGAAATTCAATAATCGCTCTATCACCTGTGCGATACACGCACAATCCAAAGCTTAGTAGAAATTCAAATCATGAATCAATTGAATAATAAACCCAAGTGAAAGAATTTGCAGCGTTTTTATTCCAGGTTTTTAATGTTTCGTAACGCGGATTCACGTGTCGCTATCTGTTTCTTGATTCGAATCAATTTTTGCGGAATAATGACCGAAATTTGTTTATTTCGCGAAAAAAATCATCATTTCAACTCTCAGTTTAAGATGATTTTTCACTTGATCACTGAAGAAGATTTCAATCTCCTATTTCAACATTTTTCAATCAGACCTCGAAAATTTATACCTGAAAACGGGCGCCTAAAATTAAAAAATGGACGCAAAATAAGCTAGTTTCGGTCATAATTCTGCAAAAATTGAGTCAAATTAAAAAACGGATAGCATCAGGTAAAATTCACGGTTTCACGTCGTGAATCAGCGTTAAAAAACAATGAAAATGTATGTGCCACACTTTAGAGTTCACCATCACCCACTATTTGACGATTTTGGGGTTGCGCAACTTTGCGTGCAATAAAAAAAAATTGGTTGAGGTTCAAATTTTCATGAAATTTTGAGTAGAATCCGAATCCGCAATAAAAAATTGGGGTTCCCAATTAAAATAAGAAAGTTTGTGTCACTTGCGCAGTTGCGTGGAGCGCACAAATATGATATTTGAGATCCTTACACAAAAAATATGAGGATTAAAAAGATTTTTCTTCGTTTACTCCCATTTGGACGGTTTTAGGGGGACACCCAGTAAAGTAATAAATTAACGTGTTTCAATTCATCGATAGAACTCATTCATTTTAATTAAATTAGTACATAATTTGCAGGATTTGTTTTCTTCCGGCACTTGGAAATTAAAATGCAGCGACATTGGTGATGATTTCATTTGAATCATTGAACTAAAAAAACTAGAACTTTAATTACTTTACGTAGTATAAAACTTATGTATTCAGGTACCGTATTTTACAATAAGCCGACCAAGTCAAATTTGCTGCAAATACCTTGAGAGCATTGTTTTCAACAAGTAAATTCCTCGCACGCTGTCGACATCGAGCTGATGAGAGTCATTTGTAGTCGAGGGACGTTCTTTCACGAATTTATCCAACTTGCTATCCAAGTTCCCACTACAAATGCCGGATGTGCTCGGAATACGTCGCGAGCGAACACCCAGACAACGTTAGAATTAGCCGAGCGTGTTTCGCATGCCTATTGAAAGTAATGCGGGGGCGCCGGGTTTCGAAAATCGTACCGACCGGTTGCCATTTCATTCGCCAGCCAGATCGATCGATAAAAGGAAATGAATTGGTTAGGTAATGACGTAATGAAAAGGGGTGAATTGCAAGATGAGAGTTGAACAAACTAGAAAAGTTCAAATGGAATTTTGGAATGGGGTTTTTCAGTGATAAAAAACACACAGTGAACAGCGAAACGCGGTCAGTAGGTGTTCTGAGGGTTTGACGGTACGTACCGTGTGCAGAAACTGTCTTATATCTAACGAAATTCTCTGGGTATCCCCTCTCCATCAAGCTTGCTTTGGGTCGCAGATAAATACCCTTAAAATTTGCTGAAAATCTAGTGCCCTCGAATGAATAATGAGCGGATAATTGATATATTGACGAGTTGGGGATGACAGCTTTCTTAAAGCAGAAAAAGTCGCTTGTTTGTAGGTTTTCCAAAAACAGCCTTCACAATTTTGCCTTCGTTGTTAATTTTGGTTTTCACACCCAAGAAGGTAGCTGTAGTTCTGGAAATGATCCACTAAACAACTAAATACCGGGAATTGAGTTCCTCCAAGAACAACGGCAGGTCCACTTCACCGTGGAGTCAACCAAAAATATATCATCGATAAAACGTTTCCGCATTATGGCATTATGGTGGTCATCATGATGCCGGGAACTTGTCTTCCTTGTCAGCTATGAGCAAATTTGCACAGGAGGGTGGTATGAGAGTTCCCATAGTAGTGCCTTTTTTAAATACACTTTTGGACACCAAACTTCAAAATATTAATCATCAAAACACTCTCAGACAGAAACTTGTCTTCCTTGTCAGCTATGAGCAAATTTGCACAGGAGGGTGGTATGAGAGTTCCCATAGTAGTGCCTTTTTTAAATACACTTTTGGCCACCAAACTCCGGAATATTAATCATCAAAACACACCTAGACGTTTTGTCGATGGGATGGGCTTTGGTCGTTGCTGGAAGAAGCAAGTTAATGCCTAAAGTCCTTCATCATCATGTTTCAGCGATTTCTAAAACGATTCTTCAAAATGTTAACAATGTGCTGGGCTCAAGAAGTATGCTCCTGAGGACTCATCCAATCTTTGGAATGGTCGTTTTTTCATGAATTTCATTGCGATTGGTTGAAACTAAATTTTGAAGTTGAAGCTATTGGGCAAAACTAAACTTGATTGACACAGTTGAAACTTTGACAGTAATAGACGAAGCATGAAGAATGGGCTAAGATTGGCTAGATAGATAGACCGCATGATAGATTGGCTGGTTCTTAATAAAAAACGGAGTAGGATGAACGTTGTCTAATTTCCACGAAAGTAAAGAGTTACACTGTTAAATCGATTTCGACGGTTAGGTCATCATCAGTAACAAACATGAACTAGTTCAAAAGAGCTCTTTACTTTCGTGGAAATATAGACAACGTTCTATCCTACTCCGTTTTTATTTGAAATGGGTTTCCACAACTTCGTAGCGAGTGACTTAGTCCGTGGCTGGTTCTTGGTTGGTCCCTTAAAAACCTTAGATGGTAAATGCCGTTGGATTGATGATACGATGAGTGATGTTATTGAATACATATCAGGATACATACTCATATATTACTATTTTACTTTGCACTCAGTAATTTTGACTTGTAATATGTTCTCCCACTTATTATGTACGTTTATATTGCAGAGAGGAGTAAAATATACTGCCCACCCACCTTGGCAGACGTTTTCTAGATACTGGAACTTGGTCCACTAAAAAAGCATTAAGTACAGACCAATTAAGCTATTTCATTCGGTTATTCTGGCAGAGATCCGCTACGTTCGCCGTGAAAAGGTATTAAAACGGAAACTTTGTAAGAGTGTTGTAAGTCGGACAAGTATCTAAGGGGCGTCCCTAAATAAATCTAACATCACCCACGTGCGTCGATCGATAATCGGCGAATTGTAACCAACCGTGAATTAGTTTCAGGGGCAGATATGCAAGGAAATGCACGACCTACAGGTTGTGACGGTGGGGTAGATCCCCAGCGCCGTGCCAAGCACCGAACCCCAATCAAACGGAATCAATATCAAACAGCGGTAATAACCGAGGCTCAGCGATCGCGTGCAATACGTATAATTCCACTGTCACCTCAAGGCATTTTGTTGCGGAAATACCTCGACATGAGACCTGTAGAAGGAACCATATCGTTTTGAGGCTTAAATAAATTATCCAATGTATATTCATTGCAACCTAAGCACGAATGGACGAATTTATTTATAGAATCGAATTATATCATGGTTTATTCCTCTTTTCAAGGTGACTGATAGTCCACGACCACTAAAAATTCATCAAGATTCTATCCCTAATGTCAATATCTGTGAATCAACAATAAACTTCTTCCTTATTTTCGTACGTACGTAACTGCTTAGATGAAATTTCACAACGCAGTTCGTTTTCAGGTCCTCTAAAGGTCTGATATACATCTGAGAGAAAAAAGGTTCACACACAAGTTTTGGTTTATTATTCAATAATAAACCATTGTAATCGCTCTTGAAAAAAAAAATGCTATCCCCCCCCTGAAAATTTCATGGTTTACGTTTCAAAGGGTGTAGAATCCAAATCTGCAATAATAAATTTTCCGTCCGACCGCCGTACGCCGTACGCACGATTTCTCCCAAACGGCTGGAGCAAAAAATCTGAAATTTTCAGGTCCGATAACGCCCCAATTCCTTAGCCAGCTCTCTCACTTCATTTAAAGTGCCCTTTAAGGGTTGTCAAAGTTTTGTAAAATCCCTAAAAACCTCAAGAAAAGTCAAGGCGGCCTAAATTTGGAATTTTTTCTTGAAGAACTTTCCATGAGGAATCGAATGAGCCCCTCCCCAGGTCCGTAGCTCAAACCATTCCCGATGTATGGCCCGATTTATGGTGCCAACATTTGCGTTATTTTGGTTTATCACTGTTTTTGTTTTGATTGCAGTAACCTAGTGATGTACTGAACGTGGATACTGGAGTGAACTCCTAAAAGTGTTTATTGCCGATACACGGGTTGAAGTATTCTGATAACCATAAAATAACGCTGCAAATTCTTTCACTGGGGTTTATTATTCAATTGGCTTGCATTCATGATTTGAATTTCTACTAAGCTTTGGAGTGTGCGTGTTTCACAGGTGATGGAGCGATTATTGAATTTCAGGAGGCACACAAATATGATCAACTGATCAATCCAAATAGGTATTTTGGTTGAGAACCGATTTAAGTGCTCTATGCAGTATCTCCTGAAATTAAATAATCGCTCTATCACCTGTGAAACACGCACACTCCAAAGCTTAGTAGAAATTCAAATCATGAATCATTGAATAATAAACCCCAGTGGAAGAATTTGCAGCGTTTTTTCAGTTGTTCAAGTAGCTGAATATGGTTTTCACAGAGATCTCTGTTTTCACTGTAGATGGAATAGACCAGTGGTTCCCTTTTATAGGGCAGCCTCCCTCCTCACTTGCAAGACTAGGGGGACCCCGCGCTCCCTTCGGGTAATAAATTTAAGATACCTATTTAGGATAGATGTATATTGTTAGTAATATTCAGGATTTCAACAAACCTATTCATTCCGTAGGTAAATAACATCCACACTTGACATTCAGTTAGAAAACAACTTTAGAAAATTAATAAGATGAGAGTGAGTTCGCTTCCTTCCTAATTTTAAAATATCCGATTTATCTGACGAGAGAGCATATCCCAAGCCAGCAGCTACATCAAATGGATTTCTATTTTTCATTTTTAGTCAGGCTGTCAAAAATGAGTATTTAGTTGAAAACTGAAGCAGGATCTTCATGGCTTCCCAGATCAGATTCAGATGCAATGGTTAAATTTTTATCTAGAACTCTGCTCATTTTCTTCACTGAAGTGATCTTTCTTTTGCCATTCAATTACCTCTTCTAGCAAATTGTCAGGTCAAATATACACATCAACTGTAAATAGAGCTCTTGTCAATTTGCATTTCCAGTGAACAGTGTTGATGCCAAAGAAGTTATGGGCTAATTCAATCAAAAGTTGGTGTAAGAGCTCATTGGCAATCTTGTGATTTCCAGAAGTTCACGATCATCTCAGGGATACATGTCATTTAGGCCGGGAAAGGGAGAGGAATTGGCAACATCCTTGTAGCCTTTGGTTAACTGAATGACACTTTCGAGATGAATGCTTACAAAGTATCACAGGCTTACACCAAATTCACGTTTTTCTCTTGCAGTTTCAAATGGTGCACAAAGAGGCTTATTTGTAACAGTCTACCGTACATCATCAGGTCGCTCCCCAGACAGCAAAGATTGACGGAAGACATCTCTCGATCAATGTGTAAGAAGAAGGTATTCACAAGGCTGATAGAACAAGGCAATTAAGCTTTATATTAAGTGTATGTACCAGGAAGTGCTAACTGTATAAACTTTTAACGAGAATGTATGTGATCAGATAGGAACTAGTTTACTGATGGTGAATGTGTATCTTCTTCATAATAGTTTCTTATGACTTGTTAACAGTTATGATTAGTTATTTTATGTTGAGTAAATACCATTGTAAATACTTTACGCGAAAGAAAAAGCTTATAATTTTCAGAATAAAAGTTTAATTCATTCATGAGAGAGAAAAAACATTTATTGATCATTATATGGGGTGGAATGTTGGAATAGTTGGGGTTGTGAAAAGTATAAATTGATATGCCAAAAGCTTGAATTGGTATGCCGAAAGTTGAAATTGAGTCGCCAAAAATTGAAATGAAGATGCCAAAAATATTAAAATGTATTTGTGCCAAAGGTTCAAATTACTTTGCCAAAATTTTCAATGTGATAATATGCCAAAAATTCAAATTGATTTTGCCAAACTAATCTGATTTTATTTTTTCCTAACTGTGTGTGTGTGTGTGTGTGTGTGTGTGTGTGATTTCATTCTTCTGGTAGCCAAATTGCTGTTCCGTCCTCTGGTCCAAGTCCTCGCACGTGTTTCCTCGGGCCCCTTAGCCTCATGGAAACTGCTCGGTGAACTGAGAACTGAGTTTTCACTCGTGCCCACATCATCACCTGGGAGTAGGATTTAGACCATTTGTTGGAGAGGCGTAAGGAAACGTTTTTGAGAAAGGCTTCATACTCTTTATGTAATGCGCCATCGCATGAAATGACGAGTGGCGTGAAAGACCCTCTCAGGTCTTCAGCGACTCTGTCGTAGTTTGCGTGTTTGGCTTGGGCAGCATGCCGGGAGATGGTAGATTCATTAGGTTTCAACCAATAAAAGTGTTAGGAAATCATCAAGATCAAACACTTGTCTCTCCAAGGAAGTGCTAAATTTTTCAACAAAACTCAAGAATCGAAACAGCTCTTGGGGTCGCTAGAGGACTTCCATCAAATTAGGAGTTTTAATATTTCAATTTCAAGGTTTATAGTTTTTATACATTCTGTTCTATTATTTCGGCCGTCTGTTTTGCATTTCACCACGATGCATAGGAGTTACACAGAATAATTCGACCCAGTATCGACGGAGTTATCTTATCTTTATCCTCCTGAACTCACTACTGATCTTCGCCGAAGCTTCAGATCGGAATAAAAATCAAACGCTCCTTTAACTTGACTTTTGTTTGAGCGAAAAGGGTGAAAAAGGTTAAGAATGGATCTGAATAAAGGTGGTTCCACACATTTAACTGCGATGGGACCATTTACAGTCCGTTCCCTAGATATTGCCCTCCGACCCAATGTTTTATTTATGCAAGATAGAATTGAACAATGGCAGGTATCTATGGGATTTATAACAGCGTAATGTCTACAATTTATTACCGTGAAATGAGAGTTTTCACGACTGTCGCTGTTTTCTACTTGAACTACGATAGGTAAGTAAGTAGGAAACTTTCGAGACTACCATAATTTTTTTCATTTTAACATAGGCTTGCCGCGTCAGATATCCAGGTAAAAAATCTTAATTTTTCCATTTCGTAAAATTGTTGCCACTATACAAGGGTAAAACCTCAAAAAAGGGGAATTTTGAGTTAGAAATGTATTATAATTTTTCTGAATGAACTATTCTGGCAACCACGGTGATTTTTGTCAGAAATTGTATGGGTATGGAAGACAGAAGGTCTCCTATAATTTACAACGTCTCCGAGATATTGCAAATATGTGGAAGATTAATGTAGTATAAAAGGGTGTCCAATGAGAAGTATCCTTCACACTTTCTAAAATCGTCATTCATGGACAATAAAATAGTACATTTGTTTGAACATGGATTTTTTGACATTTCATGTCTTTGCTATGGCACACAACCAAATTGTCGTTATGTCACGTTACGTTACGTAACGAAATATGCTCAATGATTATTATGATTCGTAGAAGTGAGGTAGGTAGGTACTTTTCTGATGATTTTCGCTTACAACCTATAGTTGCTATGGATAAGTAACTTCCTCATTTTCCATCCCATAAAAATCGTTCGCCACTCGTTGGAAAGCTCTTGATTTATGTGAAAAATCTACACATCTCAAGCTACCAATTTCCCCCTCTTTACGCACCTGGCTACATTCCTAAACTAATTTGATCGGACTATAAATAAAATTCCGAGATTGTACGGAGTCCGGTTCCACATTGTACATCATTCTCTCTCTAATGGTACATCATTCAACGACAAAATTAAATTCTTTGAACGTTACTTGTTACCATATTCTATAAAATTGAAAGGGTTTTTTAAAATTTGTATCTCCTGGTTATAGAAAGGAAAGAGTATGAAGGGATATTAGAGTATGAAGGGGCACGAGTGCCCAGAGCAAAGACATAAAATGTCCCCATGTGTTGCAGACTCGTATGCAAGCGTTTCTTCTTATAAATGTTTCTTCGGAAAAATCCGCGGAAAATCTTAGAAACACCAAACTCCTCTCCTCCCTTCACTATCCTTTTTCCAAGGGTCTCAAATATGATCACGTTGAACATTTCGCATGTGCAACGCACACTTTCATTTTTCTAATGGGAACCCCCATTTTTATTTTAGATTCGAATTCTAAGCTCTATTTCAGCTTCTATATCGACCGATTTTTGATCACGGGGAATCCACTTAAAGGCGTGCAACAATAAAGATCGCAAAAAGTATGGGGGTATAGTACACGAATATGAAAATTTTGAAGTATTTGTTTACGCTAAACCACATTGTGAGGTGCGTTTCGTTAATTGACTCCAATTTAATCAAATTATGAACGATACACCAACTTTTCACAAAGTAAAACTGCATTTTATAAGAGCAGAACCATCTTGTCTATTTGAAAACCTCTTTCCAAGATAATGGGCCTTCTCCCATTACATTTTTTTTTATCTTCGAGATATTATAAGTGGAAAGTGCACACAAGTGATGAGAGTGAACCATCTTGAGATGTCCGTTTTTATCGGTACCATTTGTATAATGGGTACCTACCTACTGCTCCCACTTAAATATTCTGAAATTTACTGAAGAGGTGTTCAAGTTACATTAGGGGTCTAGTTGGAACTGAGTCCACGGCAAAACTCTCTGTTAATCCTAGGCCAGAAATATTCAAGAATTAAAGTATCGAACACTTTGGAATTGACACTAATGTTTTTATGTTCGTAATTCATAGACTTCAACGAATCGAATGAGGCCCAACCGCCTCAACCTTACGCCTCAGCCTTACGCTCATCCTTCCAATGTTTCCAAGGGCTTCAACAGAAAAAAGATCATGAACACGAATGTGCTAGGACATAGCGAAAATCGCCTAGTATCACATCAGGATCAAATCACCTGATGGAACTTCGTTTGGAAATCAAGTTTCTCAAGACTTATGTTATGTAATTGTGGACAAGTGAAGTGCGATAGGTGTTCTTTAAATTTCAGTTGTTCTAGCCATGGAGTCCCTACACAGCATAATGCAGCATTGTAGCAGTACAAACGGTTGGTGTTCATGGAAGTACTGTTTCTGACCATAAAGTGCGGTGATCAACTGGGATAACGTTTTCAATCTCTTATTGAACTGCGTAACAACCTCCAATTATGAGTTGACATTTTGCTGTCCCTAATTTTTGTTGGTCCACTTTGAATCTTACGTTCCACGATAACATAAAATGGGCACACTCTGACATTTTCAATTTATGTAAATATTTGTCAATTTTTTTCATTTTCACATTCATTATCCAATAAATACATGCCTCCTCTCTCTCTCTCTTCTCTCTCTCTCTCTCTCTCTCTCTCTCTCTCTCTCTCTCTCTCTCTCTCTCTCTCTCTCTCTCTCTCTCTCTCTCTCTCTCTCTCTCTCTCTCTCTCTATCCTCTCTCTCTCTCTCTCTCTCTCTCTCTCTCTCTCTCTCTCTCTCTCTCTCTCTCTCTCTCTCTCTCTCTCTCTCTCTCTCTCTCTCTCTCTCTCTCTCTCTCTCTCTCTCTCTCTCTCTCTCTCTCTCTCTCTCTCTCTCTCTCTCTCTCTCTCTCTCTCTCTCTCTCTCTCTCTCTCTCTCTCTCTCTCTCTCTCTCTCTCTCTCTCTGCCTCTTTCTCTCTGTCCCCTTCTCTATACAGTGATCAGCTTAAGGGGCCTTGTGGCTAATTTCGTTCCTAATCGATCTACCGAGCTGAATAAATGAAATATAAATGAGGCTCTTTTTATTGCATACAGAATGCTATTACAAGACACTGAGGGCAATGTGCCGACTTTGGATAATATACTACGAGTACATATAATTTTCATTAGTGATTTGCGTGCAAAGATAATTCTAATGCAGAAATAATAAACGTCTGTGTAATAATTTGCAGCGTGTTTTTTCTTTCTTCGCTCGTTGCAACCCGTCCCGTTTACAAACAGCACCAACTTAGAGACTACCTCAACATGTAGGTTATTCGAATAACTCCAAAATCTTGACACCGCTCCAAGCTCGAGGAACGGAAAAAAATAAAATAAAATAAAAATAACGGCGCCCGTGCCAAATTGTCAAATCGAATCCCTCCTCGCCGTTTCTTTACACACTTACCGTCCACATAACGGGCCGTTCGTGAATTATTCAGTTCTCGAAGGAGGAAAACATCTAAGATAAGACGTTTTCCCTCACGCAATACGAGCGATAAAAGAAAAGTACGATATTGAAACGGGACTGAAGTATCTCTACTTATCCAATTGAAGTGGAAGTCTGCTTGAGTTGGCTCGCCCTTTTGAACCCGTTCCAAATTAGTTATCCCGTTCTTTTAATAGGAGCTTTTTACGAATGCTTTTATCACAAACACACAACATACCAGAGAGAGATCAACAACATTTTACTTTTGCCCTGGCCTCACCAACAAAATATTATGTAGCAACAGAAATGGACGTAATTGTGTCCAAATTTGTGGCGTGTAACTAAGCTGTTTGATTTCGGGATTCATAGTTGAATATGTTTCAAATACTTGACAGTGATGTAAAGAAAAATGAGTGGTTGACTTCTTTTCAGTTTTTATTCTCAACTGCAGTGTAGTTTCTTGCGTCAAGGTAAACTTACATTTTATGCAGACCTAGTACTTTCATATGGTTGCAGAGGATTTAATGTCTGAGAGCGATTTCCATGGGTTCTGGTAACACACCAAAGAGGATGGCGTAACGGCCATAGGGAATAGGAATCCCTTCTGTGGAGTGGGAGGAGAAAGGAAAAACGCTGTTACTATCTTCTGAGTAGACAGAGGTTTTGGGTTTTTAGGTTCAGAAATTGGTGAATTTCTACGGATATGACATCTATCTCAGTCAATTGTGCATCCAAAGCTACTGGGAAAATGACACGCCAGTCGCCTAAATCAGCAAAGACCTCGGACTAACACGTTTTGGCCAGTTTTTGGGACATAGCATCAATGCCTTTGATTCGACCAGGCTGGTTAGACGTTAGGACACACAAACACACAACATACCAGAGAGAGATCAACATCAGCATTTTACTTTTGCCCTGGATTCACCAAACAAAATATTATGTAGCGACAGAAATGGACATAATTGTGTCCAGCTAGTTTCAAGAGTTTTGTTTGTTTCAAATACATGAGAGTAATGTAAATCAAAATAAGTGGTTGATTCCTTTCCATTTGTTATTGTCAACTGCAGTTTCTTGCACCAAGTTAAACTTAAATTTATTCAGACATGTTGTTTCATAGCACCTGTAAGAGCATTTAATGTCTGAGAGCAATTTCTATACGTTCTGGTAACACTGCAATACGGTGGTGGCGTAATGGCAGAGGAATAGGTCATCCCCTCTGTGGATTTCGAGGACAAAGAGGAAATGCTACCAATTCTGACACATGGTTATTGTCTTCTGAATAGACTGAGGTTTTGGGTTCTTTACGTAAGAAATGGTGATTATTTGCTCTGCATGGATTTTCTACGGACCTGACACGTATTCTAGTCAATTGTGCGTCCGAAACTACTGGTAAAATGACAGCCCACTCGCCTATGTCAGCAAAAACCTCGTACAATCACGTTTTGACCAGTTTTTAGTTCATAGCATGATTGTGAGGCGATCAATCTGGTTAAACGCTAGAACCAACGAGACCCTCAGCGGACCCCTTGTGCAAAAGATCAAATTTTATATCAAATCTAAAGTCTTTTATGGACGGACATTGCAGATTTGGAATCTACATAACTTGGAACGTAAAATGACAATGTTTGAAGGTTTTAGAAAAAGTTTGTGCAACACAATTACAAAGGCTAATCGTCGGATACAATGAAGCTAACTCTGCCAATTCTACCATAAGGGTTCATAGTTCTTTGAATAATGCATGAATGCTTGAGTCATTGTGGGGTATTGAGAGTCAATGCTAGGTTCAGAAATTTCAATTATTTGCTTATGGGTGAGTTCCTACGGATTTGAAACTCAACCCAGTCGATTTTGCGTCCGAAATTACCAGGAAATGAAACCCAACTTGCCTATATCAGTAAAAACCTCGAAAAACACATTTTCGGGCCGTTCGTGACCAAGTTGTGGCTCATGGTATCAAAGCTGGCAATACGTTAGGACAGCTGCAAAAGAAACGATTTTGGTTTAATATTTTTAAAAAAACCGTAAGGCTGAAAAAAAAAAAAAATTTTTTACGCCCCTGAAAATTTTATGGATAACGTTTCAAAGGGTGTAGAATACAACTATTGCTAAAAAATTATCCGTGTAAGATTACATTTCTCAGAAACGGCTGGAGCAAAAAATCTGAAATCCTTTCCAGAAAATTAAACCAAAAAACGAATTCTCATCCAAAACTCGTATCTGAATTAAAATGTTAATGTTGTGTAGTTACGTGTCATTTTGGTTTATCATTCAATAATAATCCATTGTAATCGCTCTTGAAAAAAAAATTCTAACCCCCCCTGAAAATTTCATGGTTTACGTTTCAAAGGGTGTAAAATACGAACCTGTAAAAAAAATTTTTCCGTCCGTCCGCCGTACGCACAAACGGCTGAAGCAAAATGTAAAATTTTCAGGAAAAATCCATGTTGGTCCGAAGACGCCCCAATTCTTGAGCCAGCTCTCTCACTTAATTTTAAGTGCCCTTTAAGGGTTGTCAAAGTTTGGTTTTTCATTAAAATGATTTTCATTATTGAAAATGATTTTAAAAAACATGAAAAAAAACGCTGCAAATTTTTCACTGGGGTTTATTATTCAATTGGCTTGCGTTCATGATTTGAATTTCTACTAAGCTTTGGAGTGTGCGTGTTTCACAGTGATAGAGCGATTATTGAATTTCAGGAGGCACACAAATATGATCAACTGATCAATCCAAATAGGTATTTTGGTTGCGAACAGATTTACGTGCTCCATTTATATCTCCTGAAATTCAATAATCGCTCCATCCTGTGAAACACGCACACTCCAAACCTTAGTAGAAATTCAAATCATGAACACAAGCCAATTGAATAATAAACCCCGGTGAAAGAATTTGGCGTTTTTTGCATCAATTCTATGGCTTTTTATGGCCCGTAAGGCTGACGGACATTGCAAATTCTGAATCTACGCACGTTGAAACGTAATGTGACAATGTTTGAGGAGGGCGTTTCAACTATTCTTTATTATAAGATTACAGAGGTATAAACAGAAAGAGAGGCATTGAACTAAAAAAAAAGAAGTCTGCCAAAATAGGTGTGGCAGCCTCCTCGTATCATGAATTAAAATGTTAATGTTGTGTAGTTACGTGTGTCATTTTTGCTATATTGTGTGTTGCTATGTGTCATGAGCATCTTTAAACGACCTTAAAAGTTTCTTCGTCTTGAAATACGTAGAAAATTAGCTCCATAAAACGATCGATGGGGCAGAAATTGTCACGGGAAGACATGAGCGCCTTTGAGTATATTGGGGGTCTCCAGCGCTAATTTTATTGCGAGTGCTATAATGATGAGTATTCGCAGTATGCATAGATTACTGAGCACTCCCCAAAAATATCATCAAAAATGGATGAGAAGTCTGAAAACAAGGGTTGTTACAATTGTATGTTGCACAACAATTGGTTGTTGCATGCCAAGTAGCTCTAGATACATGATCTGTAAGAATATAATACAAGTGTAAGAACCTGAAAATTCTACTGCATATTAGGGGAAAACGTGCGAAACCGAAAATAATTTATGAGGAACGGAATTCTCCTTTATAACCAAATAATGAACCTTTATATACACATTTAGGCTGTTACCTAATTGCTTTCATACTGTTATCATCCATTTGAAAGTCCCCTATTGTGAAATCCCTCAAGCGACAAGTTGTCCCGCTATTTTTCAACTGTTGTGCCACGGAGCTGATGAGGAAGGCTCTTGTTTAAGAAATTAGTTGCAGTTTGGCTTCATTGGTTGGGCTTCCTGCAGGTTCCTACTGAGTCGTATCTTCTCGTTTCGTTATCCTCGCCTCTTGAAACTTTCTCTTGGAAAAAGAAGGCTGACTATTCGGATTTAAGGCCAATGCAAAGCAGAGAAAAACCTACTCTATTTGCGTGAAGATGAAAGTACCCACCGTAATGTCGCTTCTCATTGAACGTAGGTCCAAAACCTTTGGCAGTCAGAATCGAGTCAAAATTTGTTCAGAGACCAAATTTGTTGTGGTTGATTTACTGCGTACTAGCTGGTCTTATGGCCCGGGTTAAGGTAATACAACAGGTTAGGGGTTCACACTCATCATTATCACACAAAAGTCCAGCTGTTGTCCTCCTATTCGTGGCCTCTTTAAGCGAATTTTACTAGAAAATTAAGTTGATGCAATGGCTAGCAAAATGTTCAAAAAATAAAATTAAAAGAATATTTTCATGAAAATCCGTTTTGGGGTATTCTGAAACGATTCTTGGAATTTCACGCTTTTGCACATACACGCCGTACAGAATTGAGGGTATAGATTTTATTTTGTTTAATATACCCCGTAAATTGACATTATAATTTCGTTCTAAATGTTGACTAGTCACAAAACAATCCATACCTAGAGGTCTTTCAATCAGGGGTCATCGTATTTGTAGTGAGAACGTAGATAGGGATACATACTTGAAGAACTTGGCTGATAAATTGAATACAAGAGATTGCCCATCGAAAAACAAAAAATGATGCCTTCAACATCGCCCTATATTCCGAAATTCTATCGAAAAAGTTCACCTTACAACCACATTTTTTTGGCGTTGAGAGGATGAACAAAATTTTAAAAGATCTGCCAATCCAGGAACCAAAAAGGTATCCTCCAAAGCGTCTTCGTAGTCCTATGGACAAGGATCGTTCATCAGGAACATTCTGAGACACAAAGAATCAGCAGACAGGACAGAACCGTTAAGAGGACAGCATCCTTGCTCTAAACGCAGATGTAAGGTTTGGCCCACTGGCTGTGGAATAATCCACGAATAACCCCAACTCATACAGATGCAAAGGGTTGGCAGATTGCCAGACACCTATGTGTATGTATTAGTTGTTGTGTAAACGATGTCTTGCCTTTCATGTTGGAAAAGCAGAGATGGCACTCAATAACCAAGCAGCAAGAGTCAATAATCACACATCGTCAGTGATCAGAAGCTGCTAATAGAATAATGCTACATTTGATGATTGTTTCGGCGTGGAAATCTTAAAGAAAATGGGGCTCGAAGAGAACGAATTACCGCTACTTCAATCAGAGATGGCCCATTCGAATGTTTTGGAAGCCCAAACGTGTTGGGCACCCTCCAGGGTTGAATATCAAGCGAAAGCTGTACAGGCTTCTGTAAGCTCATCAATGTCACAAACCCAAAAAACCAAAATTAATTCCCTCTACTTAAAGCATAAGCCGGGATATAAAAAACAGTTAGTTGTCAGTTATTGTTCCTATCTAGAAATAATGTTACAAGGACCGCGGACACATGTATAAACACCCACAGACACAAAACAAAACTTGTTCTCCCAAAAACTGCATCTATAACGTAAAATGGGTGGAAAATTTGATTTCTGAGTGAAAAAAAGGTTTCGTCACTCAGAAAGTGAAAAGCTTCCGCTATCTTTAGGTAAACTCGGAAGCAACATATGACTCACCGCTCAACTTGATTATCACGTAAACAGCGCAATGTACTCGTAATTGTCCGCCCACTTGACGTCAAAAGCCGATTACATTGAATATGTTATCATTGCTACTAATTTATCCTTACTATCATTATTTGCGCTAATCACTCCTAATTTATCATTAATGAATACACTCGTATTACATGGATCCGTTAATTCAGTAATGAGAAATCCACATGCTGACTCACCCGTGTTGCCGAAAAGTTGATTGACGAGTTCCCAATAGAACGAGGGCTCGTCCATGGTCGTCTTATCTGTGCTGTGACCGTGGCAGAGTTTCGGCCATAATTTTCCACGAATGGAATGTCGGATCGGCCAATCATTTTCCCTGCAACAAATCAAAATTTAAATGAAACAACGGAAAGAACAATTAGAAGTTGTACAAAGTAACCATCCAACATAAAATAGCTGTGAAAATACGGGTACAACGCTGTTCTTCATAATTTTTTGCGAAGAATGCTGGACAAAAACTTTAGCGCATTGCGCTAGCATGCCATTGAGTCAATCTCGTACCTGTGGTTAGGCATTTTTAATAAAGACCTTTGTATTAATAATGTAAGAGGTTTATTGTCAGGTAGGGGAACGAGGGGTAATGCCGTGCATCGGGTAATGCCCCCCATGGCTGTTTCGGATGTTTGAATCGACACCAGAAACGTGGGAATGAGCGCCGATCCTAGAGAAATGTCCTGCCAACTAGGTTCTAGCGTTACCCTACCTGCAAAGTTAGTCTTCTTGACGTGAGTGCAGTGAATATTTTTCCGAATCTTTTGATGTTATTTCTTGTGCATCGGAAATAAGCAATGTAAGTCCCATTTTCAACTCTTTTTTAGATTAGTTTTCATGTATATACGCAGAATTTCATCATCTTTCTGAAGCACTAACCAAATTTAAGTTTTGATTGTAAATGAAGTCAGCGTGAATGAATTACGAAAAACCTAAACATTGGGGTAATGCCGCCCATCGTATCGGGGGAATGTCGTGCATTTCTGAAACGTCAAAAAAAAGATGGAAAAGAACAACAAATAACCAACAAAGCGCCAAATTAAAGCTGGATTTTGATCAACTCACTACCAGCAGCAGAGATGGGGTTCAGAAGAAGAAGAAGAAAGGTGGAAATCATGAAAAAATTGAAAGACCTCAAAAAAAGAAAGAGAAGCGCAAGAGAACCAGAAGTGAGAGCAGTGACAGTGATGACTGGGGAGATATCTCTGAGGGAGACCTTGTTTTAGACACAGACGAAGATGTTGAAGAATTCTTGACTTCGTCTTTTGTGGACAGCTTGTGTACAATTTGCCAAGAAGCCGATAATAATTCGCCAAAGTGGAATTGCGAGTACTGCAATCACAGCAGCCACTACTTGTGTTCCATGAGACGACCTGATCACGGACTATGTGATGTATGCAAGGCTATTTTATAATTTTGTAAAGAAAGAAAAGCTAAATATTAGTGTGGGTTCAAAAAAGTTCTATATACAAGACTGTAGTTTACCTATTTCTAAGTCATCGTTCATTTTAACTATTGTTTATTGACTGTTTTCCATGGTTTTTATTGTTATAAATACATTTAACCTTCTAACTTTGGAAAAAATGGGTTGAATGACGGTTGAGAGGGGAACATGATTCAGTTCTCGAGGTTGGGCGTCATTACCCCATAGTGCGGCAGCATTGCCACAGTGTGGGAAATGCCGCCCAAAGCACTTTATTAACATTCACGGCTGTTTTTCCTTTAAAAATCCTTTTATGTAAGGGAAATGCTCAAATATCGAAAATAGAATAAATTCTAGAGCCATTCGTCCAAGAAAAACATTTTTATGACGTTCTGTCCCTTAACTGTATGGTTCCAAAGTTAAGTGCACGGTATTACCCCTCGTTCCCCTACAGGTTGACGTTTAGATGGAATGGGTTTTTCTTATAAATTTTAAGGCCAATAAAGGCCATTAGGCGAACGGACATGGAGATTTAGACTATGCTGTTAACAAAATGACAAAGTTTGAGGAAGAGTTTCAGAAATTTTTTCCTATACGACCACGAAGGCTTAATATTGAAAATAACACAAGTCAGCATGATTTTTCACGTTTGAAAACTAATATGCATTTTCTGGCTGAGATTAAATTTGTTAGCTCTGTTCGTGTATCACGTGTTTCCCTGCAAATCTGCATTCGTGATTGGGTGGGAAGATCTGTCCAATTTACAGAGAGTGAGCTGTCACCCTTGAAGACTAGCCAAATTTCTCCATGATTCACAAGTTTTAGAATATGAATCACCCATGAGACTTTTTTCAATTACTATAATGCAGGTATTATGGATTCCTTTAGCGTGAGTAAACTGAATAGTATTCTGAAATGTGTACTGCGCGTTGGGACTATTTATATCGTTCTGGTCTTTTTTGTTATGTATGTGGAAGTTCTGTGGCTTAAAAGCATTGGGAAAACGTTACAGCGCTTGTCTGACATGCATACTTGGACATGGATTTTTACTGAAAATTTCAGATTTTTTGCTCCAGCCGTTAGGGAGAAATCGTGCGTACGGCGTACGGCCGGAAAAATTTGTATTGCAGATTTGGATTCTACACCCTTTGAAACGTAAACCATGAAATTTTCAGGGGGGGTTAGAATTTTTCTTTTCAAGAGCGATTACAATGGTTAATTATTGAATAATAAACCAAAAGTAGTCAAAATCCAGACAACTTAACGCAAAACTGGATAGAAACCGGTCACAATTCAATTGTCGGTGTGCCGTACCGCATAGAAACTACAGCTGCGAAATGGTCGAATTTGTACGGTCTACAATTTACACAGTATATGGACATAATATTAATATGGGACTATATATTATAATGAGCTGTTCATTATTACTATGGTTTAACATTATGGTTTTTCGGTTTTTGTCACAGTTGTGGGGGCAGGGAGATTTTTCATTGATGAAGAACGTTAGATCGGCGGAGTGGAATCGATTACGAATGCTCGGCAATTTCTATTTTTAACCTCAGATTCGGATTCAGCACTCTCGAAAACCCCTTTGGTGCCAATTTTCTACTTCAGACTCCGTGTTAAACCGGGAATAAGGAGAATCCCTTGCATTCATCAAACGTCACGATTTCTATTGATTTTTCATTAATTTCAACGTTTATAACAAAATTCTTCTGTATAAGACATTGCTAATGCCTATTTGGACTTATGGCATCCTACTATGGGGCTGCACAGCAAAATCTAACATGCAAATGATACAAACTTTTCAAAATAAAGTACTGAGGTGTGCAGTAAACGCTCCCTGGTACATCAGAAATGACGACCTCCACAAAGATCTCAGAGTGGAAACCGTAAGAGATACTGCGAAAAAATTAGCTCGATGATATGAACAGCGGCTTCACGCTCATACTACGTAATTTGGAAGCCATTCAGCTTCTTGACAACTCTAGTACTATTTGGCGCCTGAAGAGGACCAAACCCTTGGACTTGGGATGCTGATACCGATGTGATAGTGTAGTGTGGTGCTAGTTAGTGAACTCTCACCATAAAATTGCGTAATTATGTTATAGCTAAATAACTTGATAGTTACTTACTGTATGTATGATGTAACTAGTTGTTATGTTCAAATATATAATATATAATAAATATACGATTAAAAAAATAAAAAAATTAAAAAAAAAAGATTCGGATTCAGCACTCTCAAAAACCCCTTTGGTGCCAATTTTCTACTTCAAACTCCGTGTTAAAGCGGGAATAAGGAGAATCCCTTGCATTCCTCAAACGTCACGATTTCTATTGCTTTTCCATTAATTTTCGTTAATTGTTTTCAATAGGTAATAACGTTTGAAGTCAACCAAGAAAAAAATTGTATGACCCCCCCCTCATAGTAGTATTTTCTTAAATTTCAAGATACGTACAGTCAGAAGACTAAATAACAATAAAAAATCTGTCAGTCCGCCATCCAAAGCTTTCCTCCGAAACTACGGGACCGAAAGTTAATGAAACTTGGAGTTAAAATGGATGTTGGAGTTAAACTTGGAGTTGAAATTTAAAAACAAAATCCTGGGACCAGTCCGAGGATCTTAATTCTTCAAGTAAATAAACGAATCCGGGCACCGTCCGCCAAAAGAACGACTTTTCCCATCACTAGTTTTCAATTTTTCGAATTTTTGGTTTTTAGTTTTCAATTATTAATAACGGAAGAGAAGTGTGACAACTCCGTTCACTATTATTAGCATTATAAACAGCTATAGTGGAAATCCTTCATCAAATGTCCGAATTATTAAACAAGAGCTATATCCATTCACCGCTCCAGAGTAAGGGATGCAACGTTCAACTCCGCGAAGTTCGCAGGACAGTGCACTCCCGTGAGGGGAACCACAAGGGTTGGAAGATTTCTAAAAATTGGTGAACTTAAAATCGCATTAATCACGATTTGGAAATGCTATGAATCGGCACTCATTATATCAGTATCTTATCTAATTAGCACTTTACATTATCTTTTCTGTGACTTAACAAAGTTATTAGGACTTATAGACTATTAGGGTGGCAAATATAAGATAGTACGATGTGTCAACACACATTACCAGCTGATCAGTCAGATAGAAAACATATTGGTTAAGTAATTCATTCATTACACGTCCCTATGTTCGGTTTTTATACAATCACACCTATAAACATAATTATAAACGGAATATTTTTAAAACCAGGCCAAATCCTTAATCGAACAAACAAAATCACAAAAATTGGTTGGGGATATTAGTAGGTAGTATAGCTTGAATGAATCGGCTATCAAACCCCCCAGCAAGCTTAAGTGAAATCCACCAGGCATAATTTTCCCTATTTATAGTGTCCGATGGCGCTCACATTTTCATGGTAGTCAGGGAAAAACTACGTTATAATCTCATATCAATTTAACGCGATAGTGTCATTAGTAGCAACTGCGTATGCATGAACGTAAAATTATAGTATCAAGCCTGTTTTACACAGTATTTATCTGATTCCGAAGCGATTTCTAGGGAATGTGCGAGTTTGGTTTTTTATTGGTCACAAATCAATAAATCACATGCGCATTCGCATGCGCAAACGTGAAATTCACCATTTTCTCAGATTCTAGCCGTTGGATCGCACCAAAAATTTCAAGTTTAGTCGATATAGAACGTCTCGTGATCTCATATCAATTTCAAAGCGATCGTATCATTATTCTATCTGCTAAAAACTGTGATTAGTACAATAGACCCGCAATACATGTAACTAACCTTTTGAAGGCGTCGATACATGTGGGAACATGTCCTTCAACATTCTATCCCATGAATCGTAACACGTTTATATTCTACATATTTCGACATCTTCTAAAACATTCCCATAATCTAAAAGTTCATGTTCATGTTGTTGTGGGAAGCTTTGTGTCACATCCAAGTTGACACACGTTTTTGATTTTACATTGA
Source organism: Creontiades dilutus (assembly GCA_031894815.1). Lineage (NCBI taxonomy): Eukaryota > Metazoa > Arthropoda > Insecta > Hemiptera > Miridae > Creontiades > Creontiades dilutus. Next base: position 1,406,298 of record JAVIWC010000254.1, read on the forward strand.
ACGTATCGGGTGTTATGATAGTTTATCGTTAACAACCTGTATTCACCGAAAGTTTAAGGTAGACAAAATTGAGTAAGGCGGATCTACAATAGAGCTGTCAGACAATAGCGGTAATGGGTTAATCAAAATTCATAGAGTGAGCGAGCGATCAAAACTGATAAGTTAATAATAACGAAGCTGTTTGATTGAGACTTATCTTCTGTGGTTTAGCTAATAGGAGTCAAAATATGCAGGATTAGATGGGAATGAATGGGAACCAAGGTCAGTGAGATTAAGATGTTTTGTTTCAATTAAAATCTTTTCGCCCTTCTAATGTGTAATGAAGCGGAGGTTTGAGTTATGAAAATAACCAGTCGATTGCTGGCGCCGGTAACACCATTTGCTGTCACCCCATTTTAAGAGAATTTTCGAAAGAAATGAAGTTATTGGCGAGGCTTCAAATAGTTTTAAAAATTCGAAGCGCCAGCTGATGCTTAATGGAAAAAGGTCTTAAAAGGACTCCTAGAAAGGCTCTAGAACGATTCTTTGTTTGCGACACATTAAAAACAACATTTCATCGTACAACCATAGAGTACCGGTAAAGTGTTATTTCTGATCGGGGTGGACACAATTTTTGGACAATTACAGTCCACAAACACACGAAACTTCTCAAGAGAGCTTCTACAACGACATCCATTGTGGACAACAATCAGTTCCTGACGATTGATAACGTTATCACATCAAATCAACTAAAGGAAGAAGAAAATACCTGAGTATCGAAAATTCGAAAAACAATATTAACGGTGATTGAATACAGGAAATGCCTTTGGGCTACGCCCGTCTGTCAGAGTTCTGCATTGGTTAAATTATTAAAAATAAATTTTATTCTTATTGTTTTCTTCAAAATAGATATCGATACATAGATGCACATTACTATGAATACATAATTATCACATTTGATGATCCCAATTGAAATGATAAACCAGATCGGTATTCCCTAACAGCAGCACAGAACTTGGCAAGTAGAAGTTAGTTTATTCCGTGGAGTATGTTTATGATGTTCTCAAATGGCAGTCTTATTCTTCCAAAACTCGACAAAAAACGGAAAATGTCCTCTGGCGGTGGCGCATCACAGAGTGAACATGTATGGTTGGTAGTTTGGGACATTAAGTTTCGAAAGGTCACTTTGGACCCTGCATAATCATCAAAGCACAATCAATGATGCCTTCACTGTTTTGGACGTCAGATCAATGCTCCTCACTCACTTCGTGATCCAGAAGACGCTATAGGTTGTTCCGGGAGACAAGATCTTATCGGGAGACAGCGTATCGAGGCAATTCTTCAGCACTCACTGTGCTCGAATATGAGACCATAGGCACACGCATGCTTCTCACACAATTTCGAAAGAGCCCTATTCCAGAAAACCCGGAGCTCAGCCGTCTCCAAAGCCACCACACGCGGATAACGACTTGCTGGTAAACTTGCCTCTGGTACTTAAAGTGCAGAGAAAGTGTGAAGACGAATAGGTGACACGCCAAATCAACTATTATCTCAAAATGGAACAACTCTCAACTGTTTGTAGGTAGCATCGATCCATCAACTGAAGCCTTCACTTAAATTCAGGGGAAGTGCGTTAAAAGAGCAGAGTAGAAAACGTCAAGAAATTTATTCCCAACTAATATAGATCGAATTTTTTTAGAAATCAGTCAACTAACCCAAATGTTGTGGCACAGATGGGGTAGAAACCACCCCACGGACTTCCTACCTCAACAAATAATTGATTTTCAGGCCACTTCCCTGGTCGGAAGGGGTGAATCACAGGTCAATAGAGTTCTGAACGAATACAATCTTATTATTTGGAATTTTAAAATGTGATTCAGAGAGAGAGGGAGCCACCATTCGATTCATCAAAAAAGACAAATAAAATTGGATGACAAAATCTCTTCTTTTCTTCTAGAAAGTCGATTTTGGCTGAAAAAGGTCGATTTATCTGCATAAACCGAGGGGTTTTCGCATTCAAACATAATTTTCTTCAAAAAATCGCAGGTGAAAATATGTGTTTGCTGATACCGTTGGAAAGTCGAGATTGTGAGGCAATTAGGAGTTACAAAACCTGTTTATCATGAGCAAAAGGAAACATCTTCATACTAACTTGTCACCGCCCAAGTCACGTTAAAATTTTTGTATTTTGCCCTAAGGGGATAGGAAATTTGATGCTCTTTCAAACGGTGAGCTCAAAATTAATTTTAAAGAATAGTTTAAGGAAGTTTAGGCCAATTTAGTGACGTAACATGGGATACATGAAAAAATGGTGTATGAGAGTTAAGAGCAATAAAAACCTGATAAACGAATAGTATATCCAACGATTTATTTCTTATTATTGAGTAAGAAGAAATAATTATTTTAAGATATTAATTTAAAATGTTACCTTATAACGGTTCTCGAGTCTCGGATTCGTTCTCCTGGGTAAAAACAACAAGTGACAGGTGGTAGACGCTCGACCGCAGGGTAACACCCAAGTTCACTCACGTCACTCAGTTCGACCAGATCTGTAAATCCGCAACTATTATCGTCTAGTACATTCGCCGATCCTCCCAACGACTCGATCAAATCTTCATCTCGGGTCATTTTAAACGTTGGAACCAAGTCCGGAACGAAGAAAATAAAGATTTTCAGTTGGGGTGCGAGAGGTGAAGAAAAATGTGTACTTTGAATGTAAAATTATGATCTACATCACGTGAGTAAAGTCAAACTAGACGTCAAGTAAGTCACTTGTCAGTATTTTCACTTTTTAGATTTTGTACAGTTGCTGAAGGAGTATATCACTTTTAAAAGAGGATGCACGAATAAAGAATGATCGGCATTCACGACTAAATGTTGAACGACATTCACGTGTAAAAGTACAAGAGATGACAGAAATGTACGTTCTAAATAGGCACACACTATTTATGAAAAGTTCAGATAATTCGTACAAATCCGAATTAGAATGATGACACAAACACACTAAGTGTCTAACTAATCACGAATCTCTAGTGGGAATGAACGTGAAAATTCTCTCAGAGAATGTACTAACGCGATCTTGTCGGCACCGATGTTACAAACTCACTGACAACTAGTAGACAACACCGGGAGGGGATGTCCATTATATTGTGAAGGTACTTGGTAGAGTAAGAAGGTATTTGCTCCAAGATATCACCCGATTACGATAACAGGCCGGTTATCTGCACCCGCTAATTGACTCCTTAAATGCCTCAACGCGTTGATACCCATTTACAAGTTAGTTAAGCACTGAGGGAATAAATGCCTTTCATATTTCAGTACTCTCTCGTTATCTTTTTTTCGGGTATTACAACACCGGGGAGTCATCAGATAAGGAAGTATGAACGCCGGTACAGCTGGCGATTATATTTATACAAGGACAGCTCATGCCAGTATTAGAAAGGTAAACAGTACCTTGGGTATTTATAAATCGTGTTAGAATATTAAATCCTTGTCAAATTCAACGTGTACTGTTACCCAAGGAATTCTTCATTAAACTTGTAACAAATAGGCAATGAGCTGAATGCCAAAAAATAAACCTTCTCACGATTGTAGTACTAGTTTTCAAACATCCGTATCGACTATCTATTTCAACAGCCGGAAAAAGAGAGGTACAAAAAATGGTTAAAATATCTTAAATTTCAAAATTACGAGGGTGGTCTCATAAGTAACGATCCCTATAATAAAAAATAGAAAAACACATTTTTAAAATAAGAAAAAAATTCATTTACACACACACACACACACGCGTATGTACTAACTTGTAGCAACAGAACACTGCAAATTCTTTCACTGGGGTTTATTATTCAATTGGCTTGCGTTCATGATTTGAATTTCTACTAAGCTTTGGAGTGTGCGTGTTTCACAGGTGATAGAGCGATTATTGCATTTCAGGAGATATGCATAGACCACGTAAATCTGCTCTCAACCAAAATACCTATTTGGATTGATCAGTTGATCATATTTGTGTGCCTCCTGAAATTCAATAACTATCACTTGTGAAACACGGACACTCCAAAGCTTTTGAAAGAATTTGCAGCGTTTTTTTAATGGTTATCAGAATGCTTCAACCCGTGTATCGGCTACAAAGCCTTTTAGGAGTTCACTCCAGTATCCACATTCCTACATCACTAGGTTACTGATATCAACACAAATAATAAACCAAAATAACGCGAATGTTGGCACCATAAATCGGTTCATAGATCAGGAATGGTTTGACCTACGGGGAGAGGCTCATTCGATTCCTCGTGGAGTGTTCTTCAAAAAGAGTACAAATTTAGGCTGCTTCGACTTTTGAGGTTTTTAGGGATTTTACAAAACTTTGACAACCCTTAAATGGCAGTGAGAGAGCTGGCTCAAGAATTGGGGCGTCGTCGGACCAACATGGTTTAGCATTTTTCAAAGTTCGAGAATATAACTGTAATGGGGAATTTGAACATTGAGGCGGAGAGATTGTTTGCCGTGGAGAAATTTGGTTACCCTGTTAACGTTTAATATTCAGTCCTGGAAGATCGTATGAACCCAACACATTCCTATTTGCTTTCGGTCGAGCAATAATTTTGTTATCTTGAGGTTTTATTTTTTTGAGAATTTCGATGCCAAAACACCCATCGAACGTTTCGCCATGCGCTGTGGCATGACGGCGCACAGGCAAATCGGCGTTCCCTCCCCTTCAACTGATGCCCTATGGTTATTTGCCCTGAGATTGAGTGCTGTCTCAGCTTTACCAACGTAAAATGCAGGATATTTCCTACGCATTAATTCGTACACACATATTGATGTTTCGCATTCAGCCGATCCTTTACATTAGTACGAGTTGGGGTTGTTGGCCGATGAGAATACATACTACAATCAGTTCTCAACATAATACCCGTCTTTTTCTAAGAATTTTTGGTAATTTTGTACTAGTGTTTTCAACCCAGTTTCATACCCCCCCCACCAAACTGCTCTACTTCACCATTCAGTTCGTCTTCATTGCTAAAGCGCCTTCCTCCTGGAAAGATCTGATGATATAGCATTTCCAAATCTAATTCAACATTTTCCAAACCAAATTCAACATTTTCCAAACCAAATTCAACATTTTACAAAACAAATTCAACATTCATTACATTTTTAAAGAATTCGTACTGGTGATGGATAATGCGCGAATTCACCGCGCTACCGAAATTCGACAACTGGTTGATTCAAGTGCATTCGATGGAATAAGTCAAATGTTTCTTCCACCTTATTCCCCCATGTTGAATCCAGCTGAGAGTGCATTTTCTAAAATTAAGACCGTGGTGAGGAATATTCTCAGCGGAGAAGGAGACTATGTCTTACCACGTGCAATTGAACGGGGAGTAGCGGCTATAGGGCCTAACTCCATGCGACTGCTCGAATTGTGTTAAGAACGCTTTGCTTCTTCTGCCAACGGCGGCAGCTGGCTAACCTTTACACAAGTACTAAATTTCGTTAAAAATTTAATGAATGTTGAATTTGGTTTGGAAAATGTTGAATTTGGTTTGGAAAATGTTGAATTTGGTTTGGAAAATGTTGAATTAGATTTGGAAATGCTATATATGCTCTAAGCAAAGTCAGCCAGCACAGAGTGCATATCCTCAAAGCCCACCAAAGCTTCCAGAATGTTCATACTATACGTCAAATTGTGGTTTTCACAGTGCAAGGCTTTGTTTAAAACTAAGAGATTTCTGATGACGAAGACAGGTTCTATTGCGTAATAGGTGTAATAAGATATGGATATTGCAGGGCAGATTTCACATCTGATAGTGAACCTGGCAGATAAAAACAAGTAAGGTAACGGTACCGGTAGTGGCCACAGTTAAGAATTTTTTTTTCTTTAGTTTTGACAATTGTGGGCCAACAGTAGTACTGACTTTCTTCAGGACTCATTTAGAATATAGCCCGACTCTTCCCTAACATATCCATTGCCTAAAACTATCAAAAGAACAATTTTTTCTATTTTTTATTAATTTTTTCTCACACCTTTATTTTGATCTAGTAGTGGCCACATCAAATTACGAAATTTCCAGTAGTGGCCACGTGCATGTCTCAGTAGTGGCCACTTGACATTTTGCCCTCCTTACGTGTTTAATATCATTAAATTCAATACCAGATGAACAAAATTGATTCTATCCAGTAGAAGCTCTAGGATACAGCCCAACAAACGAGGAAACTAGGGACGGTCATATTGAGAAGTTTACCACAATTTCCAATGATGCTCTGCGCACTCCTAGTTCAACCTCTGACTACAAGATGACACGAGCTGTACCTCCTGCAAGTTTGAAGCCACTAGGAGACCGGGAATCCTTATTTCTCAAATATAAACTTTAAAATGGCCACTACTGGAGCAGTGGCCACTACCGGTGCCGTTACCTTATGTCACGCTCAAAGATGAACTCGGATAGTTTGGGCGGGCGACAGGATATCAACGCAACCTTAGACGACAGCCTGATTCTGGGAGAGCTGTATAGCCCGAGTCATTAGAACCTTTGAATACATTGGCTAGCAAGGCTAATAAATAGGCACCTAGTAAAAAATACTGCACATAGTATTGAAAAAGTGCAAGGAGTTGATTTTAATACAAATTTGGAAAACCAAATCACAATGTTGGGCAATCACGTGGTAACACTGCACGCATGAATACAGCAATGTCAGAATATACCAAGCAACCCGATTCAAAGGAATTGTGTACGTTCCACAAGCGATTCAGACGTTGGGCGGACGGGATTTTCATCTTGACCTCCTTGACAAAAGGCTCAGTGGAGATTTTCGAATTGAAGATTCAAAACACTTCACAATGAAACCCTTTATTACCCAGGATTTACCTTATGTTACGTTTACCTCATTTACCGTATATTTGATACGATGCTTAGAATCAGCTCGATCTTATCCAGGCTTGAAAAACATCTACCGCTGTTTTATTTATATCAAACCCAAAGTTTCCTTTATTCTTCAATACTACAACGTACAAGGGATAAACTTTTGAAAGGCATTAATGGGTTGGGGTGCTTGTTAGAGAATGTTTACATTACGAGGAATACTAACAATGAAAGCAAAGCCGAAACATTCATGAAATGTTCAGAAATGTATAACCACATCACGTTTGCTCGCAGAAATAGCGTCTACTCGAGCACAAACTTGATATTGTACTAATACACACTATAACAAATACTGTATCAAAACTTGTTCAAATTTGCAGAAAGAGGGATCGCGATTATGTCAAATATTTTAGAATAAGAATAAACAATTGAAACAGTTGACTACCATTAGTAGGTTGATCTGTGTTGTCAACTGGAGTTTCACCAGAACTGCGCAGTGAATAAGCTTTGAATGGCCGAAATCAGTAACTCAGTCAGTTGTGCCATTGTTGCTTTCGTGAGTTGCCCATTAACATCCTCTTTAGAATGACAGGACCTCATGGATGAGTAACTCTTCAACAAGGACGGTATTCCAACGAATACGAATTGTACATTAATGTTTCAAATCACTACTCATTAGTAAAAGGCTGCAGTTGTCGCGTTTACAGTGAAACCGCCCTCTCATTTCTCTAGCAAGGGCTGATAGGTCACTGTGAGTTGGTACTGTAAATATAAATATGGTACCATAAATAAATGAAGTCTGTGGTCAAAGAATGCGGTGTGTTCTTTAGCACTATTCCCCATTCTCAAAACGAGATTTCGAAAAAGAAAAAAATGTTTTGAAATCGTTACGACGCCCCTCTTTCACATCGCAAAAATCAGCCAGGCCACCAAACTAACCAATATTTTTATTGCTACTCCACGTTGTAGGTTTCAGGGCTTTCAAGATTATTTCCAGAAGTAGATGGGATTCCTTGCTGTCCCTGAAATCGTCATCAAGCTCCTTTATCCTTTCCAGGATTTCCAGTTCCAATTTGATTAAAATATTCATGGCTAAAGAGACATTTTCAGTGAATAAACCCCAATTTCACCCTGAAAATTGATTTTATCTTTAAAATACCCTAGAAAAGCATGCAGCTCGACTAATGTATGTTGAAGATTGGCTGGAAGACAAACGTTTGGTCAAAAAATGAAAAAGTCATCTGTCAAGTTGGAAGTAGCACATAGCTTGACAGCAGTGAGATGTTCCCGCAGACACCAACGCCTTCAAAAGGTGAGTCATGTATTGCAGGTCCGTTCCTAATAGTACAGCATTTAGAATAACATACGATCGAGTTGAAATTGGCATGAGATGATTAAACAGGCTTACTACAACTACCCTCATAATTTGACCAAGATCAGAAGATGAGAAAGTGATGTAAGTAATTTTCTTTGAAAGATGATTTCAAGTAATGTAACATGGGCATAATTGTGAGACATGAAGCTCATAAGGAACCATCTACAGCCTAACTCGCATACTCACAGAACTTGTCATCAGAATAGGATCAAAACTATTGAAATAAACACATTAACTAATTAACTAATAAGGGAGGAGACGAAAAAACTGAACAAAATAAAAGTTGCGAGGACACCCTTGGGATTTGTCATGGGTTTGAAGGAAATCATCGTAGCTCTCTCAAATGAGGGCATTTTTTGGCAATTCAAAGTTTTTTCAGCTTTGGTAACCCTGCCCTTTGAGGAAACACCACGCTTCCTAAATTTCTATACAGTTGGGGCTCAAAAATGAAGTTAGCCGTTTCTAAAACAGGTATGTACGTTTCATACTTCTCATTGTTATGGGTTCGAGAATCACTCTTAATCAATCTTATTGATTTGCTTAGCATTCATTTCGGGATAGAGATGTAAAATCTCTATTTAATGCAAGTTTCAATTTCTATAAGTGTTCATTTGACTCCTAATTGCAGAAGGTTAATGTTGATTTCTCATTGTCGTGGCGATTTTAAACTTCATTGTTGTGGCTACCACAAAAGCCGTCACGGCTGTTTGAAACAATTTGTTGGTTTATTATTCAATAATTAACCATTGTAATCGCTCTTGAAAAAAAAATTTTAACCCCCCTGAAAATTTTATGGTTTACGTTTCAAACGGTGTAGAATCCAAATCAGCAATAAAAAATTCTCCGTCAGCCCGCCATACGACGTACACACGATTTCTCCCAAACGGCTTTAACAAAAGATCCGAAATTTTAAGGAAAAATCCATGTTGGTCCGGCGACGCCCCAATTCTTGAGCCAGCTCTCTCACTTAATTTAAAGTGCCCTTTAAGGGTTGTCAAAGTTTTGTAAAATCCCTAAAAACCTAAAAAAAAGTCGAAGCGGCCTATGTTTGTACTCTTTTTGAAGAAAACTCCAGGAGGAATCGAATGAGCTCTTCCCCAGGTCCGTAGGTCAAACCATTCCCGATCTATGGCCCGATTTATGGTCCCAACATTTGCGTTATTTTGGTTTATTATTGATTTGTTTTGATTGCAGTAACTTAGTGACGTAGTGAACGTGGACACTGGAGTGAACTCCTAAAAGGGTTTATAGCCGATACACGGGTTGAAGTATTCTGATAACCATTAAAAAAACGCTGCAAATTCTTTCACTGGGGTTTATTATTCAATTGGCTTGCGTTCATGATTTGAATTTCTACTAAGCTTTGGAGTGTGCGTGTTTCACAGGTGATAGAGTGATTATTGAATTTCAGGAGGCACACAAATATGATCAACTGATCAATCCAGATAGGTATTTTGGTTGAGAACCGATTTAAGTGCTCTATGCATATCTCCTGAAATTCAATAATCGCTCTATCACCTGTGAAACACGCACACTCCAAAGCTTAGTAGAAATTCAAATCATGATCGTAAGCCAATTGAATAATAAACCCCAGTGAAAGAATTTGCAGCGTTTTCAGTTGAACTTCATGGTATGTTTGAAAAGCCATTCCCGGATCCCCCCCCCCCCCCACCCGTTCGTTTGCATCTTCGGGAAAAACATCTGCAGTACAAGAGCTTTCCAACGGTCTAATTAACAAATATTTTACGCTGGATGTTAGTTGAGAAATTTAGGTTTGAATGAGGAACACACGGGTTTTTACGTTCAAATCCACATTTCGGTTTGTCGACTTTACTTCTCAAAAATGGTCATAACTCTCTTAATTTTCTACATAAATTCGAATCTGCGGATATCATTGGATAGAGTGAATGATTTTGTCAGTTACAAGTTTTTGGTTATTTTTCAATCTAATTTTTCACTTGTTGAAAATACAGCTACTGTCTGGTGTCATCTAGTAATTTACCCCCAAACATCACAATGACAAGAGCATTCATGCATTATTCAAAAAATAATAACAGTCAGAAATGTCAGCGTGTTCATTTGAACTTTAATAATGCACATCTGATTTCATATGTTTTGATGAAAAATCCAAACCCCTTGACCGTAATCTTGGTACGAACGCATTTTCGTTTATCTCTCTCTCTGGGCTCGTCCACTCGACAAACGAAATGTACCAAATATTTGCTCGGCCGTCTATTTGTTGTTTGATAGTTCCCCATTTTGACAGTGCACTTTTCGGGTTGATTCTTTGTTTCCAATAATAAGTGAAAATATTTGGACACGACGCAGAACGGTAAATTATCAGCAGTCTACTGTTGATCATGTAAAACGGAACTGTTTGTTTGGGTTGACTACATCAAAATGATAAGGTTCCTACTGAAGTCGCATGGAGCGGTAAAGTTTAGTGCTTTAGGTTTTTCATTCAGTCCTAGTACGTAACAATTACAAGTGCTGTGATGGTTAGTTGGCCCTTACCGATTCTTGAATCCGTCGCCTTGGGAGATGAATCAGACCCATTCAAGCATATGTATGATCCTCTGAGCGTGGCAGGCATTACTGCATTCAGCTCAATGGAAGGGGCAACTATACCATTCCATCACCCCACATGGTTACGACCACTGGCTCTCTATTTTTGACAGTCCTGACGTTCGCAATGCCCCACAGGCTGAATGCCTTTATTCAAGTTCAAAAAGGGAAAAAAAGAGTTTAAGAAGAGGAATATAATAATATTTTCAGTTCATTTTAATTTGTTCATTTTTGGTTTATTATTCCTAGACTGTCAGTTATTTGACTATTTGAAGAACATTTCGTTCCCCCATTTTTGGGTTTATTATTCAATAATAAACCATCTTAGCTTTCTCGAAGCACCACCGCTGCTCGAGGTAAGCATCATTCTCCCCAATAAACGTAATATTAATATTTCCCTTTCCGCTGGTTGGTCTCTCGTCAGAAAGACTTCCCGTAATTGGAGCCAATAGGGACTTGAGTCAATAAACAAGTAAAACAGTCAATTCTGGTGTTTCCTTCAACATTCCCTTCTTCTTTCCTAGACTAGGACTCCTAGTTGATGAAATCAGTGGTATTGCCAATATAGGATATATACATTATAAATATCCCTTACAGTGCGTAAACATAATTTTAATTGTTGTGAACTATTCACTATGCGTTAGTGAAAGAGAGTACGAATATCTCAAAACCATATCAATCTTGGGAAGTTCTTCCTTTTAGAACCCTCAGATTTCCCGAGTTATATAACTTTTTCCCGTGTTTTAGACCATACTTCATCAACAATTAAGAGTACGTATTAGGGATGGGACATCGAGAGAAAACATCGATATTGATATCGATGTCGATGTTTGAGTATTGGCATCGATATGTCGTCCAATATCGGGTGAAAACATCGATATTATCGATATCGGTCTCCTTATCAGTTAACAGAATCCTTATCACACGATTTTTATGAAGAATATTGATGCAAAATCGACAGTTTTATTCTGTGACAAATGATACCTCATTTTAAAGGTATTTCAACGCTGAAGAAGATGGTAAAAAGTTCCAGTCATGTAGCATGAGGAAATGAGCAAATTTTCAAACTAGTTTTGCATGAGGAAAAATTACGCAAAAAACAATTTTATTTTCTGACTTGTGATACCTCATTTTAATTTAGAAATTTTTGAAAGCTGAAGAATCTCATACTTTTTTTCCAATTTTGCCCATCTACCTTGTTTTATCATCTTCAAACTGCTCTAGTTAGAACGGATTGAATTTAATCCGATTCCACCATCGTGTGATAGTTCACAAAACCTATATAAAATAGTCACTTACTTCGAGAGGGGTTTTCGGGTAATTTCAACCCCCATGAAATGCCCCAAATCTCCCCTATCGAGAGAGGCGATTGTGGCCATCTTCTAACTTAGCCTTTTGAAAGCTTAGATAGATTTTTTTGTGCAAATTTGAGCGTTCTCTCTCAATTCTATCGAGAGTTATCGTCTGGAATGAGTTTTGGTGCCTTGTGAGGGTGGATTTAGAATGCTTTGAGACGGATTTTGGTGCAAACGTTTTTTGAAAATATTTTCGACAGAGAACAATAGTTTTTTTTTTCTTCGAAAATTCGCTAATACTACAGACATAGTTGAAAGAATTTTCAATATTTCTTGTTGAAATTGGAAATTATTTATATACCCAACTTATTATTATATTTTTTTTCACGTTAGGTAGCAAGTACACTAGATGGAGTTTTCTCAGTGAGTGAAGAGTAAACCAAACCGATGTTATAGGAGCCAAAACATCGATATATCGATATTATCGAACGTGTGGCATCGATGGCAAAACATCGTAATATCGAAGCCAAACATCTATATTTCGATAATATCGATGTCGATGTCCCATCCCTAGTACGTATACTAGGCCAGTGGAAGTGTTCAATAACATAACAACTGAATGAAATAAAGGCGATATCATCCGAACTTGAAGATATGAATGAATAGATATGAGATATGATATAGAAATCTTTCATGATATGAGATTTTATGATTTAAAGATATCATACGAATATGAGTGCATGTGTTTTCATGCTTTCTTCAAAAATTCTGTCAGACTGGTTCCACTTATCGTAGTGTAAACATCAAAATGGGCAGCAAAGTAAAATAGGCAGACGTAAATGTTTCGAATTCCAAAACTCTCCTAAAAGCTTTTCAAGAAGGAAGATGAGTAATTTAATCATGTATAGTAGATGTGAGGGACAGCTGTGTAAATTTATAATTCACTTTCAGCATAATGCACCTATTTATTTCGAGGAAGCTTCGTGACTTCACTTTATGTATAAATAGATACCAAATATACCTAGTTTTGCTCGGGGTTTTTCCAGTTTCTCCCAGTAAAACATCACTCAATAATATATGTGGCACTGCGAAACCAAGCCTTTGAAGTTATATTGAACGGTCACTGGCAACTGCAAATGTCCAGCTGAGATTGATGACATCATCCAACCCACGCGAAACCGAAAGGGCCACCCCAACCTGTCCACGTGACGCGAACTTCCATTCCAACTCGATGCAGTCAACTCGAAGGAATTTGAGCAGACACGACGCAAAAACACAAGATACAATTTGGCACATTCAAACACGGCAGAATTCTGTTTCAAAAACGCTGCATAAAGGTTTATTATAGGTAGAGTGTGGTACATTACCTATCTAAATTCGGCACCCCGCGCCAACAAATTTTGATTGCGTTCAGGATTAAAATACTTGGTCTACCGCCAGCTAAGCGGTCTAACCCAGACCTCCCGTTGCAGGGTTCTGCAGCATGAACACCTACCTAGCCGATTTTTCTAACTGCGAGCGAACGGATGACCGTATATTAACCGGAGTGGTCTCATTCGATTCAGGAAACTAATTTCTTTCTGAATCAAACAAAAAACCAGCCTCGTACATTCGAATGAGATTTTGATTTTTTGATAGGTTACAAATAATCGTTAATTTGATAATTAATCCTTAAATTTAATCCCTATTGATTGATAAATATGCCTTTGGGGAGCCATGGACAGTTCTAACTGTTGACGTTGGACCAAAAATCCACATACCCCTTAGCTCATATGCGAGGAAGCTCATACCAAACTTCTACCACGATGAAAGGCTCACCCTGATGATGGTTTTGACATCTCTCTCCGCTTGTAGTGCAGGAGAAGCGTGTCCATCTCAAAGAATGTTTTAAGGTGCTCACCAGATGACGGGGAGCCCCCTGGAGGAGGTGATTTATTGCTATCCACGTACAGAAATGCCTACATCCATACACACTGTCTGACATACCGGAGTCAGCTTTTAGCAAGGAGCATTAATCACGAACATCATTTATCAGAGCATGGAGCAAAATAAACGTCAGGGGCAGATGAGTATAGAACAAGGTACAGTCATCAGCAGGGATTCGCTCTGTGGAAAGCTCGTGGACAGTGCGAACAGGCAACATCGGGCCCAAGATCCCCATATCCCCTTACCGCTTAGGCCTTTGCCACACGCTGCGTTTTTGAACAATGCGTTTAACGCCTCGGTTGGGGCGGTAGATGCCACAAGCTTCATTTTTGCAAGCGTTTTTTCACTTCGGTTTCCACAGTGGTTTTCACCCGCTGTGCCGTTCTCTAGTTCTCCTCAGCTCTCCTTTGGGAGTTTTTATCAGTTTTAAGTGCTAATAATTGTAAAATGTCTGTGGATGAAGAAGTTCTGCTCCTGTCACTTCTGTATCGGCGGAAAAGGAGGCGATTAGAAAGGTCATGTTGGGTTCACCCGATTATTCAGCTAAAAGAAGAAATGGGACACTTCAATAAGTTGTTCGGAGAACTGAGGAACCATCCACAAAAATTTAGTCGGACCTACCGACGAGCATTACCAAATATGTAGTCGAAACGAACTGAGAAACGAAATAAAAGGCGCTGCATGTGGCAGCGACAATGTAAACACAATGCCATGAACCGACAGGCGGGTTTGAAACCGATGCGTTGGGTCGTCCAGTCGACCCAACAGAGACTTTTTGGTGGACGACGACTAGGAAGCCATGGTCGCCGAGTTGAGGCGAGCAGTTGGATGCTAACATTTCCAGGACGAATAGCATCAAGTCTGTTGAAGTGACGTTTAACGTGCCGTCAACATTCATTGGAAGTTGTATACTGTCGTTATTGTGGATTGAAGTTTGTGTTTTTGAGTTGAAGTTGTATTTTGTGGATTGTTGACGAACAACAAGGACGTTCGTTATTGCTACCGTGTGCAAAAAAAACTTGTACAATGCCGAAAACGGAATATGGGAAATAGGTAAAATGGGTTATAAATGTGGAACGTTATGTTACTGCCAACTCGTCAAGGAAAGACGTATAGGAGAACCGCGGGAAACCGAATTTAGACGGTTCGTCATGACGGCTTGCATGATGGACGGGACGTCACGCATGCGCAGTCTGCATTTTTATCCAGACGATACCGTCAACGTCGTCGCGTGAACCGCACCAAAAAGTCTCTAACGCCTCGGTTTCAAAACCGTCTGGCGTTTTGGTGCGCCGCGTGTGACTTGTTTCATTCCTCGTACACGGACGACCCACCGATTCGGTTTTACTCTCGGGAAACGCTTCGTTCAACAGTGTAGCGTGTGGCATAGGCCTTAGGTGGAGAAGATCACAGCGAACCCGAACAGCTCAAAGCAAGTATCAAATGTTTCTACTATAACGCTGAATTGAAAGGCTCACCTGATGATGGTTTTGACGTCTCTCTTCTTGTTGTACAGGAGGAGCGTGTCCACCTCGGAGAAAGTTTTGAGGTGCTCACCAGACGACGGGGAGCCCGTCGGAGGTGGTGACTTCTTGCCGCCGCTCGGAGGCGGTGGAGCTGGGGGCCTGTACTCATCGGGGGGTGCGTTAGACGGGTCCACGAATTCCGAAAAATATCTGATCTCATCGATTTCGTCCCCTTCCTCAACTATTTCCGATAACATCCTACAATTTACAAGACGGTTTTTCTTCTCCCTTTTTCCCTTTCCTTTTTACAATAAACAATAATCCGTTTTGTTCAACAACAACAAAAATCAACGAATTTCGATAGACCAACAAATTTTTTTTTTCTGAAATTTAAAGTATTCTACGCAAAAACAATAACAAAATACACCACAGGAATTCGCAAGGTAATATCAATACCAAAATCCTTTTTGTTCGTTCGCCATTTATATTTTAAAAAGATCAACAATTTATATGATTACGTTAATCTAAAACTCAACAACGATATACCTATATAAAATTTTCAATTATCTTAAACTTTCTTACGATGAATGAGTAATTTCAGTTTTTTGACTGATCCCCTTACACGGTAACCAAACCCCATTCGAATGTGGTATTTTCTTTCTTTTTTTTTTTGTACTTGCACAGAGCGATGTATTTTTCACGAGTTCAGTCACGAGTTTTCGTTCGATTTTTTTCGGGATTTTTTTCGTTTTATGTTTTTTTTTTCAATTTTTTTGTTTTGTTCGGCGATGAAGGGACCCTCGCAACGACAACCCCCCGGAATTCAGGACAGCGGCCGCACCTATTACGTCAAATCTTGCAGATACTGGTTCATTTCTTCCCAGATCATTTTCCTCGGTTCGGAGTCTTCGATCCTGGAACAAAAAGTAAAAAAAAAAACATGTAATTATATGCAGTAACTATCGAATGAACAAAAGTCAGAAAAAGAAGTTTTACAACATACGCCTAGACCTACAACTTGCTTACAAATATTCTACATGTATCATGTAGTGGACACCTTGGAGCAAAAAAGGAAGGATGCTAGGAATTTTGGGATGCTAGTGACCCTAGATGCAAAAAATGCCTTCAATTCAGCAGATTGGTTTGATATGTTAGTGTCTCTGGATACTACATTTAAAATCCTAACAAATTTATTATATTATCTTGAAAACCGATCCCCGGTTTTTGAGACAGCCCAAGTAGAAAGATATCGTAGCAGGAGGCCACCAGGGATAAATTCTGGGTCCATTGCTCTGGAAAGCGCCGTATGAAGGTTTGCAACGACTGGAAATGCCTGGCCATTGTTATCTAACAGGATATGAAGATGATGCAGCGATTTTGGCTAGAACAACAGCGTTGACGAAGAGCAAACTAAATCAAGAAATGGAAAACATCGCAAAATGGTAAGACAGAAGCAGAAGTGTTTACCAGGAAGAGAATTTCTACCATCATCCCAGTGCGAATCGGGAGTAAAAAGGTCACAAGTAAGACACCAGTAATTTAGTAGATTGGACACCTAAATTGCGTTCTGGGAGCAAATTACAAAAATCAACGGGCAAGGTAGCAAAGAGAAAACGGCTTTTAGCCAATCAAATAAATGGGCCAAGATCATGCAGGGCCGCAACAATTCACCAGTTTGGGTCAGAGGTGAGGGCAGACGCCTTTAACACTGTTTACTACCGCAAGAGAATTAAAGCAATTCAACGAAGAGGAGCGCTAATTGCATGTGCCTACAGAAGTGTCGAGAGCAGCATCCCAATACAACTTCTTGCTTCAGAACAGGAGGAAGAGGAAAGGACTCGTGTAATCAAAGAAGATATACAACATACTACGGCGACCTGGCAGGAAAAGTGGAGCAAAAACTAAAGAGGGAGGTGGACAGCGGGATTGATACTTCATGACAAAAATTTGTTAGAGAGAAAACATAGAAGGTGAACTTCTTCTCAACAATGTCCCTCTCAGGACATGGGCTATTTTAAGGCTTGTTACACAGAATCGGGAAAGTAGACTGCTGTGAATTTATATTCGGAGAAATCATTTAAAATAGGTAGTTGGGTAGAGATTTAAACATATTTATAATTTGAATGACATTAAATGAATTTTTATTTTAGATTTTGTCCTGAAGGGGTTTAAATGTTTCTTGGAGCTAGCAAGGCAGCTACGACGAATCAAAAATTGAATTCAAATTTATATGAATTTTACTGGATTTGATTTGATTTTTGGCAATAGATCCGTGGAGCAAACTGTGCAGCTAGATAAGGGTTTGCACAGGAGCAGGGGTTCAGCGGAACTCAGCTGCACTGTGATAAATTGAGGGAGCAAGCTTGACAGCCACCACACCTGGGGAACTTGGGGTTTCGAAAAGATGACGGGCAAGCAGGTTTTTGGACAGAGTGACTCCTGCTAGAGGGAAAGATACAATGATTCCCTTAGGGTGAACCCGGGAGTATATATACGGGCCACTTGACCCCCTCCCAAGCGGTAGGGAAAAACCAGGGTCCCTTGCCTATAGTCTGGTCATTTGTCGGTTTATTGCTAAACGGTCATGTTTATGTATACAACACCCCACCCCCACCAACACAGACGTTCCAGTTTGCCAAAACTGTCAAGAAGCTGACGATGATGAGTTTTACACTTGACCATAACGAACTTTTTTCAATTAGCCGATTACTGAATTATCTTCATCATAATTATTCGGTAAATCGATCAATTAGTCAAAATTATTCATCAATTTCATTAATTGACATTTTGTCGTTGGGTGCTCATCCATACTGAATTGATCACATGACTCCCCAATTCATATCCCCCGTTTCAACACATCTTAGATCACTTCATCCAAGTAATTCACCAACAGAATAAATTTCAAGATAAGATTGATAAGTACCACCATTTTTGATCTGATTTTTGAACCAGTGGACATTTTTATTAGTTACAACAAATTTCAAACAGATTCAGGAAAAAAAGACAATCGGACGATGTTTTATTTGTATAACTGAGGGTATTTCTGCCTCTTAGAATCCAGGAGGGGAATTCCTGATAGCTGCATATTAGACACAGTTGAGGTTTTCATGGAACAATATTCTCTACTTTATATGATGAACCATTTGGTGTTGCGGGTTCGGTCCCTTCACACCGCATTCAGTTCCATATTTAAAAAGGCCCATAGTTGAAACTGTTCAAATGGAATATGCTCACCAAACTGTGGATCCGCTCTCTGCCTCTGAACTAAATCCCAGACGGAACCCATTAGGGTAAATAAGTCAATCAGATGAAGTTTGATTTGTAGTAAGTGAGGGTATTTCAATCTCTAACAAACCACCTAACAAACCAGGTAGGGAATTCCTGATAGTTGCGTATTAGACACAGTTGAGGTTCTCATGGATCGATATCACCCACTTTATTTAATGAAGAATTTGGAGTTGTGGCTCCAGTCCTTTCAGACCAAATTCGGTCCCACATTCAAAAAGTTCATAGTTTGAACCGTTCAAATGGAACAGAACATGCTCACTAAACTATGGATCCGTTCGCTGCCTCTGAACTAAATCCCAGACGGAACCCATTAGGGTAATGCCCGTCTTTATCTAATTCTTTGGTCGGGTTATTTATCTAATCTCGAGAGATCCGTCGCGTAAATCATCTAATCTATTCATCAAAAAGGGTCAATCATGCAGATGCACTGAAAGGACGATGTCTGCATGTGGAAAGCAATCCCAGAGGCCCAGTGCAGTGAAATTGACTTATTTGACACTTTGGGACGATGTGGAGTTAGCAGCGAAAACGGTACGGTGGGTGATAACTTGAAAAATACAACTTGTCCTTAACAATTGATTTGTTTGACACAAATGGAGTCACTTGAACCAGTATTCGCTCTCCCTAAGGGTTTATTAAATATAAAAATATAGTTCATAGCACCGACGTATCGCCCAATTTATTTTGCTGTCACTGCATGGGAAGGTAAGTAACCAAGCTTCAACACTTGATTATTACTGTTCATGGCCAGGATTTGAAAATATTCCAAGAGTGTTTTTATCGATACGAACCTGCTCTCAAAATTGCTGACACATCAATGCTATCACAAGCTTTTAGAGAACTTCCTTAGAAAGTGAAGCTGAAGAAAAGGGGAAGTGGAAGTGAAGGGAGAGTCAGCATTGGCCAACGATTAGAATACCGTCACAATATCAGTTTTTATTTAAAAAATAAACAGTTTGTAGGATTCATTAATTTTTGTTCAAAACGAGGAGTTCTGAATGTCCTACAAAATTTTGAAATAATTAAAAGCGATGGTAAATATTTGAATGAGGATATTCCTAGATACATTCCCCCATTGATAGGCTCATTTCTAAAATAGATCTGCCTTTTCATTTTTCTTATTTGTTGTGTTACCTTTATCTGTTTTCCCGCAATAATGTTCGAACCCCTCCCCCCCCCCTTTCACTCCCCGACCAACAGAATTGTATCTCCTTTCACTTTCACAGAAACCACGTGATTGGTTGTTGCCTACACCTTTTAGCCAATGGGATTTCCTTTTCACCTTTCAATATATAACCAGTGTTTTCTCGAATACACATTCAGTTATTGTTCTGTTACTGATAATGACCGTCGAAATCGATTTAAGGCTGTAACTCTATAAATTTTTGTGGAAATAGACTACATTTACTTGTACAAACTGTGTATTTATTGGCATGGGTTCCCATAACTTCGTCGCGAATGGTTTAGTGCGTAAAGTGAAGTTACTGCAAAAACACTCAAAAATTTTCAATAAAAATTGTGAAAATATAATAAGAATTTTTTTTATTCATGGAAATCTGTTTTGATCTGTACATTTTGAATATACATATGTACAAATACATGTGTGTTTATATGTGTGTGGGATTCCCGACGTTAACTCTCGATACGATTCTTCGTTTTTCCACCCAAACAATCGATCATGATAAATATAAAAATTTAGGTATTTGTTCAGCGGAATATTACTCAGAAAAAGTTAATTTGATATAGAATTTATAATTAACATTATCTTTGCCCCCAAAGTGCTCAAAATGTAACACGTTTAACATATAGTAATAAGTACGATAATCAAGGAAAATTTGCTCTTACAATCATGCGGCATGATTTTTACTTCAAAGTACCCGTAACAATATGAATTATGTTAGAATTATACTTATTATAAAACCTAATGTGTGGTACTGTGTGGGAAATAACTTATTAAAAACATAGGCAATAAAATTTAATAAGCCCTAGATTGTTACTCAAATGTTTCTGTGCTTCTGTTAGCAAGACAAACGACTAAACTGACCCTGAAGGGAACAAATTAATTCAGCAACTTCTGATACGCAAGTGACGAAGTTTCGATTCGAAAACTTCAAGTAACTTCAAGATATAAAATAACATTCCCAAACTCAGCAGGTACCGTATTCTAAGAACATCGAGTGTGACAGAAACAAATTTCATTCCACGTTTCAAACAAAACTGCCACAAACTCCATTAATGATATGGCCCTATAAAATTGAAAGAATTAGTCGAAAACTGGAGCATGATTGCACAGGATTAGAATGTTATCCAATTATTTATGATGCTTTAATCCGCTTGTCGGTGTCATACTGTAGCTCAAAGGTAACACCGAAAGATACAGTGGAAATCTACTGTTTTGAAAAGATGTTTGTCACCTACACCGAATTAAAAGATGCGAGAATTTGCACAGTAAGAAATGACCCCAAAGTATTCCAAAAATAATGAGAACTGCTTTCTGCGCTGTTAACATCTCTGAACTCTATAGAGTTATTCGAGTTCCGAAACACATCATAGGGAATATCCATCATTTCCGTGGGTGAGAGTTCATGTCGATTTTGCAGGACCAATCCAAGGCAAATATCTCTTCCTCGTAATTGATTCTTTTTCAAAATGGCCTGAAATCTATACAGTTCCAGACATCAAAACTTCGACTACAATAAAAATCTTTGAAAGAGCTGTTTGTTCGTTATGGTCCTCCTCGTATCCTTGTGAGTGACAATGCAACAGTCTTTAACACAGCTGATTTCGACAACTTCATGAAAGATTACAGCGTTCAACACATAACATCGGCTCCATTCCACCCTTCGGGCGACGGCCAAGCTGAAAGATATGTGGACACTGTACAAAGAAAACTGAAGGCAATGAAATCTACACCCAACACCCTACATTCCAACTTATAGGAATTTCTGTATACATTTAGGCGAGCTCCACATGCGACTACTGAAGCCAGTCCAGCCCAGCTTTTTTTGGGCCGTGAAATAAGGACACCACTCGATCAATGAAAACAAATTTGCAACAAACTGTGAAGAAGAACTCCATGAAAGATAAAAGAGATATAGAATTCAAAACCTTCAAGAATGGTGATACAGTAGCAATTCGGATGTATAACAATCCAAATCAGAAATGGAAAACTGGTCAGATTATTGCACAAGACGGTAATGTCAATTACATAATTTCAGTAGATGGTCTTATGTACCGCCATCATGCGAACCAAATGAGGAGCGTAGGAACTAAACATCAAGAGCATAGCGGTATCTTCGAATATCGATCAGTATAATATCTTCGATATTACGATGTTTTGCCATCGATGCCACACATTCGCGAATATTAGCGAATTTTCAAAGAAAACAAAACTATTGTTCTCGGTCGAAAATATTTTCACCAAAATCCGTCTCAAAGCATTCTAAATCCACTGTCAAAAGGCACCAAACTCATTCCAGACGATAACTCTCGATAGAATTGAGAGAGAAAGCTCAAATTTCCACACAAAAAATCTATCTAAGCTTTCAAAAGGCTAAGTTTGAAGATGGGCACAATCGCCTCACTCGAAGGGGAGATTTGGGGCATTTCAAATGGGGGAAAATTACCCGGAAACCCCCGAATAGGTGACTCTCGTTTACATAGGTTTTATCACGCTAAACACGATGGTGAAATCGGATTGGAGATATCTCAATCCGTTCTAACTAGAGCAGTTTGAAGATAATAAAACAAGGTAGATGGGCAAAATTGAAAAAAAAAAAATTATGAGAGTTCTTCAGCTTTCAAAAATTTCCAAATTAAAATGAGGTATCACAAGTCTGAAAATAAAATTGTTTTTTGCATAATTTTGCTTCCGAGTCTACGGGAGCGGAAGCATTGTTTTCATTTTCGGAATGTGAAAGTTTTTTGTCTCCAAAATCCCACTCGCATTTTGCGTTTTAGTCCTTTCTGAACAATTTTGGTTCCGTGTCTATCTGTGTGTCTGTCTGTCTGTCAGCAAATCCTTGTTACGGGCAAAACTACACGAAGTTATAGTCCGATTTTGATGAAATTTTCTATGTGCCGCACCCACTTGTTTTCTCATGCCAAACTAGTTTGGAAATTTGCTCATTTCGTCATGCTACATGACTGGAACTTTTTACCATCTTCTTCAGCGTTGAAATACCTTTAAAATGAGATATCATTTGTCTCAAAATAAAACTGTTGATTTTGCATCAATATTCCTCATAAAAACCGTGTGATAAGAATGCTGTTAACTGACAAGGACACCAATATCGAAAATATCGATGTTTTCGCCTGATATTGGACGACATATCGATGCCAACACTCAAACATCGACATCGATATCAATATCGATGTTTTGTCTCGATGTCCCATCCCTATTAGGCACTACAGTGACAGCACTACCCTCAACACCAAATGCTCTACAGTCGAGAACTACATCGTCCAAGAGTTCCTATAAAAACAAAGGACATTCGACCACCTCACCATGAGAGGATACCACAACCATCCACCGACAAGCAAGCACCTCACAATCAACTAGAACCTGTCAGGGCACATGTGACTACCCCTGCTGGAATAGACAATACTCTGGGAACAATACCACGTATCCTACCACCACCATTAGCTCAGGACAGTCCCAATGCTCCTCGACGTACCGGCTGCATACTTGGCCGTCCACTGAACGCGATTTCGCGCGAATACGCACTCGTTCGTCAGATCCCAGCTTCGCACGAAGGGAGCCCATCCACTATACGCGAACTCTTGCTAAAAATGCTTCAGTTCATTTTCGGGATATTCTTGTTTTGGATTTTTATTGTGTTGCTGAGGTGAACAATGCCACTTGCAGAGCGTTTAATGCAACTGAATGCATTGGAGTCTCCGAATATGGTGAGAAGAAGACGAGGAAGAAGAATTGGCGTAAGAGAAGAGTGGGTGAAAGACCTTTTTTTGCAGAGGAGACAGTGTGGAGAATGGGCATATGGTATTGGGGCAGCTTTTGGTCCCATATTGCGGGTCTCTTCTGCACCAGAACAATTAATTTTTCAACATCCATGCCGAATATTGCCGATCACGCCCGTCTGAATTCAAAAAACATTGACAATTTTCGCCTTCCCGTTAGTTCGCCAAAACTCGCGCGAAACTAACACTCGCACTGGACGGGATCCCACTTAAACCCCGCTGTTTGAAATCAGGCGAACTGTTCGCGCCAAATATCGCCTTTTCGCTTGTTCTCCCTTCGCTCGAAATCGCGTCCAGTGGAAGGGCAACAAAGCGGCTTGAACTCTAAAACTGTGGGGGGAGGAGTGTTACGATTGTGACGTCGCAAATAATTAAGAAGTAAAGTTGACGAAGATGACGTATTGATATGAGAGTAGAGACTGATTTCAATAACGCACATTCCTAATACTTACCGACAGAATCGTGCCTACTCATGCTTTTTTGTACAAGTCTTGATCATTCATTTCAATAAAAGTCTATATAATTTATTTCGTTCTTAATACATACACCCGAACAGTTTTCTTGTGCTATTATAAAGGTTCATTATCTACCAAAACTAAATTTCCAAGGGGCAAACTATGAGCAGAAATGAACCTACAATCGGTTCGTGACCAGTGTCAGTCACTTGACCAATAAATTAAAATAATAACTCACGGGCATACGTAACACTACTAATTCATAAGGAAAAAAACGCAGTTGAATTTTTTGAAGTAGGAAAAACGGAGATCACACAGCTCTCCAAATGATTCATCCCACTTGACTGGCCGAATTCCAGTATTCAACTTCAAACTGCAATTGAATTGGGATCAACGTTGAACACTCTCGAGGAAAGTCTCGATCCACAATATAAAGTCACATTAAACGAAAATGCGTGGAAAATGGAGCAATTGAAATGACCATAAAAATGTAAAGCATCAAAAATGTCTTCATGGATATCCGTATAGAGGCATTCTGCAATTATTCCTGAACATTAATAAAATCAATGATTACTCATCAGTGATGAGTCATCTCTCACGATCTAAGCGCTAAGATTGATTAATCATCTTCCACCGAAGGGGAATACTTTGTTCCTATATCACCGATTCAGATTTGAACACAGTAATTACATACTTCAGAATTTCGTTCACGCGTAATTCCGTACGGTACTGATTGTTTCCAGATTTGGCTTTGAAATTATAAAGCTCCGAAAATTCAGAAGTTTGATAAAAGAAATCAGTTTCGAGGAATTCTCCAATTATTTCAGAGCATTCAACAGAAAACAATGATAGCACATCACTCACGATCTGAGCGCTATGATTCATTAATCATCTTCCACCGTAGAAGGTCATTTGTTCCTATATCACCAATTCAGCTTTTCAAATGAACAATTACTTCGGAATTTTGTTCAAGTTTGGCGAAATTTATACGAAATTCTTATATTTTTGAATTTTGAACAGTAGGTACTGTGATTGTTTCCGGATTTACTTTTGAAATGAAAGAAAGCTTAGTTTTGTCGATGGTTACACAGTAAACATTTCCAAGAACTAACCAATTTATTGAAGCAGCATTTACGTGTCTGTCTCCATCCACGTTCTGCAAGTATCCGAAGTAGTTCAAATTATTGAATACTAGCTGACCCGGCAAACGTTGTTTTGCCTTATAAATTACTTCTAGTTAGTAAATAAATTCTTGTATGTAAAAAAAAGTATACCTACAACACAAAAGCCGTTTTTGGTTGGAGCTCGTGATCCGTGTTGAGTACTTTCAAGGTTATGTTAATCACTTGTTCAACTAAAACTTGATTAAGTGAACTAATCGTGCCAAATACACTTGAAATTAATAATTTTATTATTACGAATTAATATGATAATTATCAGAGTTACTACTACACTTGATACATAAATAATAACTACTGCAACTGCCGAAAACTGTGTAGGGAGTGAGAGAAGTCTTATTGTCAGAGTGAAACAAGAGACCGGCTTCAGTATCATCCCTTCTCCATGCTTTTCACTTAGAAGTGACACCGGAAAATTTTAAGAATCTAAGATTGGTAACACTGAACATATATCGGGATTAAAATTCAATAATAAAAATAAATGTTTATTTTCATTCACAAAATGTTAGATTCGCCATAAGCTAAGGGAAATTTTAATCGAAGTGCAGCTGAAAACACTGATCAAGTATCGAGCGGGATGATAATGATTAAAATAGCCATAAAAACATAGGGGTTGGTGATAAACAAATTAAAAATTTAGGGTTGCGCGGATTTTTTAATGCCACATAATAAAAAAAGGAAAAACAAAAAATTTCCTCCAAAAATTGAAAAAAATGTTGAGGGTGAACAACCCTTGGGTGTTTTTCGGTACCCCCCCCCCCCCCATTTTCAAACGCTCGTCGCTTCATGAAATTCTAACAAAAATTTGATGTTGAGGTGATTTTTGGAAACTTCAGCTCGTCTACTTTTTGATGTGCGTGTTCATATTTTGAAGCAACAACTTTGTAAAAGCCTAATTCGCCATGAAAAAAAAGTGGGGGCGAGTATCAAAGTATTTGCCATGTCTAATTCTTCGGTACTCCCCCCCCCCCCCCCCCCCACGGTGAAAACAGTATTTTCGACTACCAATATCGCGTCTCAACCTCTTAACTTTCGATCAAAGGATTTCATCGCTCTATATCTCATACCTGCACGTCCTCACACCCCCGTTCCTGTGAATTGTTGTTTAGGGATAGGCAAGCTTACTAGTTGATAATCGGGATCACCGACCTTCACTCCCAAAAAAAAAAAACACTCACAAATAAAAAACTTGATGTTGATTACATTCATTTGGTAAACGTTTGGCACATGATGAAAAACTGTGTTCATAAATATTCAATACCTATACCCAAGGTGGATAGCTTTAATATGATCTGTTTGTTCCTTTCGTGTTTTTTGATTCTTTTAAATAAATAAGCGGTGCTACTCACCTGTTATGTGAAATTTTCACCAAATACAGTACCTATATTATCTATCTATCTATCTAGTTGATAGTCGGGATCACCGACCTTCACTCCCACCTTTGTGAATTCTTGTGGAGAAGGAACGTCATTTAAGCAACTTTTCATTCAGCTATTTGGATGTAATGTGAGACAAGAAACAACAAAATTAATTATACGATTCAATTTTTTCAGGTACAATAACCAAGACCCATTCGAAGAATTCATTTCTCTCATCAAATGAATTTACAATCCTAATGAAGCCATGTAATGCTACTTTTACATAAATAATCAAATAGGTACCCTTCATGTACAATAAAATAATTTTTATACAAATCCTTAAAATTTTATCAGCCTTTCTCTGTGAAATTTGTGGAAGGGGTGGAAGTCGCAATTCTGGTGAGAACTTATCTCTAAAAAGGAATTCACAGGAACGGGGTGTGAGGACGTGCAGGTATGAGATATAGAGCGATGAAATCCTTTGATCGAAAGTTAAGAGGTTGAGACGCGATATTGGTAGTCGAAAATACTGTTTTCACCGTGGGGGGAGTACCGAAGAATTTGACATGGTAAATACTTCGATACTCCCCCTCCCACTTTTTTCGATTGAATAATTCACCATTACTATCTAATTCTGGTAAACTAGACAAACTGAAGTTTCCAAATATCACCTCAACATCAAATTTTTGATAGAATTTCATGAAGCGACGAGAATTTGAAAATGGGGGGGAGTACCGAAGAACACCCCAACCCTTATCACTTAGAGGTATGAAAAATGGATGTGAGTCGATTTTCAGACCTACTGAATACTCATAGAAAATTTGGTAAAAATCGGTAAAGCCGTTTCGGAAGAGTAAGGTGACAATGTTAGAGACACGGAAATTTTATATATTAGATTTATTTCAGTTTTGGTTTTTTACAATCTTGTTTATTTTGTCTTTCAAGTTTGACTCCCCTAAAACAATTCATGGACTATTACCTACATTCCAGATGATAATAATATTATATATTCATATGGGTATTTCTAGGGTAACCAGATGAAAACTTTCAAAACCAGGACATCTAGCTTTAAAAAAACGCTGCAAATTCTTTCACTGGGGTTATTATTCAATCGGCTTGTGTTCATGATTTGAATTTCTACGAAGCTTTGGAGTGTGCGTGTTTCACAGGATAGGGCGATTATTGAATTTCAGGAGATATACATGGAGCACGTGAATCTGTTCTCGACCAAAATACCTATTTGGATTGATCAGTTGATCATTTTTGTGTGCCTCCTGAAATTCAATAATCTCTCTATCCTGTGAAACACGCACACTCCAAGGCTTAGTAGAAATTCAAATCATGAACGCAAGCCAATTGAATAATAAACCCCAGTGAAAGAATTTGCAGCGTTTTTCTATTGAACCTCAATACCCTCCACAATAAAACATCTATAACTTATCAAGTCCTTTGGCACTCGTATTGCGTTAAAACTTCCCCAAATCCAAATTTAAACGATGTAGCCCAAGGTAGACAGATGTAGAGGGGGCACACAGATATCATCAACTGATCAATCCAAATAGGTGTTTTGGATGAGAACCGATTTACGTGGTCTATGCATATCTCCTGAAATTCGATAATCGCTCTATCACCTGTAAAACACGCACACTCCGAAGCTTAGTACAGATTCAAATCACGAACGCAAGCCAATTGAATAATAAACCCCAGTGAAAGAATACTTATTTACCCCAGTAATAATATTGAATAATAAACCCCAGTAATAATATTGAATAATATTTACCTATATATTATCAGAATGCTTCAACCCGTGTATCGGCTACTAACTACACTACAAGTATTCACATCGGCTATCACTCCAGTATCCACATTCACTACAACTCGACGCTATCGGCCGGACTACACTAGGTTACAAACAAACAATAATAAACGAAAAAACGCAAATGTTGGCACCATAAATCGGGCCATACATCGGGAATGGTTTGACCTACGGACGTGGGGAAGGGCTCATTCGATTCCTAATGGTATGTTCTTCAAATAGGAAAATATTTAGGCCGATTCGACTAGTTTTGAGGTTTTCAGGGATTTTACAAAACTTTTACAGTTTAAGGGCACTTTAAATTGAGTGAGGGAGCTGGCTCAAGAATTGGGGCGTCGTAGGACCAAGATGGATTTTTCCTGAAAATTTCAGATTTTTTGCTCCAGCCGTTTCGGAGATATCGTGCGTACGGCGTACGGCGGACGAACGGAAAATTTTTTATTGCAGATTCGGATTCTACACCCTTTGAAACGTAAACCATGAAATTTTCAGGGGGGGTTAGAATTTTTTTTTCCAGAGCGATTACAATGGTTTATTATTGAATAATAAACCAAAAGGACAAACAAGGACGCTTAGTCGAAAAAAAGGACAATTTCCCACAAAGAAAATATTCAATTTATTGGTAAGCTTAACTTGGCATTATTGACACGAAACTAGGAACTGTACCGTCGACCAGAGAAATCACATTAGGTACCTACTAGTTGACCAGAAACACGAAGAGCGGAGAAATCACGATATGGACAAGACAAGAAACAACGAACTGATTTCCCCAGCTATGAGTTTGCTCATGAACCAGTTATAGGTTTTTGTCCTCGACTAGATACTAGGTAGATTTCCAGTAAGTACCTACCTACTTGTTTTTTGGGGATTTTTCGAGAAAAAATATTAAAAAAATAGAAAAACTGAAAAAAGGACATTTTGTCAATTTTTGGAAAAAAACAAGGACGCAAGGACAGAGCGAAAAAGGACATGTCCTTCGAAACAAGGACGTCTGGTAACCCTAGGTATATCAACATACAAGACAGTGCTAATAGGATTGATTTAGAATGGTTTTTATTCTTTGAGATGTGGGAGTAGTTTTAACACGATGAAACTAAACAGATTTCCACGTCTAACTCATCTGGATAATTGATAATATCTTTAAGGGCCCCTATAATTAGAACCAGTTTAATTTTTTTATATCTTGAGATAATTCTAAGCTCCTCCGAACAGCTAGTATTTGTAGTAACAGCTCGTCTATAGCCAAAAAGGCAAGTTGTGGTAAAATTACAGAGTAGAAGAGTAGAATGGGACTCCTGAACGACAAGGCTCGTACGTTCGCAACTTGTCATGAGTGGCAGGCATGTCAAGTTCGCCCTGTCAGCTCCGGGGAATAGGCGAACGAGAGCTGAGGCTGAGATGTGTCTAAAGGAGGAGGCGGGTTGTTCGGCAGAAGCTGGCGTTGAAAGATGGGGTTGCTTATACGCCATTTACAGCAGAATCATGGAACACAATGGCTAATATCCTGGCATAAGTAAATCTTGAAATATGACAACTCTAGTCATGTGTGCTAATCAAGCCCAATTCAACCTGCTCTACAAACAACAATCACAATCCCGCCTATGGGCTACATGAGGATAGGAAAATTGTGATGCGACTACGAGGGGAGTCGCTACATCTGAATTCGCACCCGTGGGATCAGCATGCCGGTCAACTCTGCTCGACGAGTGACTTAGGTGAACACGAAACAACTGAGCATTTTTTGGCAAGTTCTGCCATACTTCGCGGCATGAGAGGTCACTTTCTTGGAAAAACCAATTTTCGCACTCAAGAAATAATACGGCTGCTGAATAGGGGAAATTACGCCGGCTTAATTGCCTTCTATGCTGCATGGACTTACCTAAGACGATTGGTGTCAGAATTTAATTATGCGTGAGGGTAGACGAATAATATCTGAATGATCCACTCAAGTTTGCTCAATCCAAGCATGTACGTTCATTTTCAACTAGTTGTTTAACCTAGTTATTGTTGACCGGATAATCGGTATTATTAATCATTAATCATAATCAGAACCATTATTAAAATGTTATTAAAGATGAATTGATTTGTCAGAATGCATTGAAGTATGGTTGTATTGTATCGAATTTCGTAAAATTATGATCTAGCGACAATATATCATTGTGCATACATATCTATTGTGAAATTATCATTTGTTTGCGTTATCTAGATTCATCCCACGGAGGTAAAAATGTGTGGCCTCCTATCGTCCAAAGGTTTTGTACCATGGTGTAATGTATTGTTTTTCTATGAAATGCACCATAAAATTTTGAAAATAAACACAATTCAATTCAATGTTAGTTTATCATGCACTTGGAAGACTGAATATTATTCTAATGAATCAAAATCCCTGTTTTTCGTCAATTTTGTGGGGTTTGTGAGTAAAATATTTAAGCCTTCGTTATTGGTCAACTAGTAGATTCCATTATTGCGTATTATGAGTGAATTGTACACCGTAGAGGCAGTAGAAGGCTGAAAGTCAACCGAACGGCAATAAAATTTGATGGGATCGTTAGGTCTACTTTGTGGTAGAAGGGTGGGCGCCTACCGGTAAAAACGCTCAGCGAGGCGCCGGTAAAACCGGTCAATTTCCCCCCCAAACTGTTTCACTGTCTGCACGCAGACCTTCGCTCACTGAAGGGCTCCAGGCGATCGCATAGGCTGGAAAATATATGGAAATCGACCCGCGGGGGAGCCCCAACCGTCACGGCGGTCAGCTGATCGAAGACGCGGGCGACGCTCTGTACAGCCTTCTGTGGACAAAAGTACAAAACCAACTGTTCTAAACATGAACAGTTCAGATCTCAGGTTCACTCAGAACTAACTGCTGGTGTTGAAACAAGTGATAATTAACAAAAAACGATGCAAATTCTTTCACTGGGGTTTATTATTCAATGATTCATGATTTGAATTTCTACTAAGCTTTGGAGTGTGCGTGTTTCACTGGTGATAGAGCGATTATTAAATTTCAGGAGATATGCATAGAGCACGTAAATCTGTTCTCAACCAAAATACCTATATGGATTGATCAGTTGATCATATTTGTGTGCCTCCTGAAATTCAATAATCGCTCTATCACCTGTGAAACACGCAAACTCCAAAGCTTACTAGAAATTCAAATCATGAATCATTGAATAATAAAATCCAGTGAAAGAATTTGCGGCGTTTTTCTCAATAGCGAATACAATGGAAAAATATTCTATTTGAAAATTTTAAATTTCTTAAGACGGAGCATGCATATCAGAATGCTTCAACCCGTGCATCGGCTATAAACCCTTTTAGGAGTTCACTCCAGAATCCACATTCACTTCATCACTAGGTTGCTGAGATAAAAATTTAAAAAAAAAACTCTAGTGTTGTTTTGATCGCAGTAACCTAGTGATGTAGTGAATGTGGGTGCAAATGTTGGCACCATAAATCGGGCCATACGTCGGGAATGGTTTGAGCTACGGACCTGAGGAGGGGCTCATTCGATTCCTCACGGAAAGTTCTTCAAAAAAATCCAAATTCAGGCCGCCTTGACTTTTTTTGAGGTTTTATGGGATTTTACAAAACTTTGACAACTCTTAAACGGCACTTTAAATTAAGTGGGAGAGCTGGCTAAAGAATCGGGGCGTTGTCGGACCAACATTGATTTTTCCTGAAAATTTCAGCTTTTTTGCTCCAGCCGTTTGGGAGAAATCGTGCGTACGACGGACGGAAAAAAATTTTTTTATTGCAGATTCGGATTCTACACCCTTTGAAACGAACCATGAAATTTTCCGGGGGGGTTAACATTCCCATGTTAACAGACCCATAGGAACGGATTTTGCTTCTGGCGGGTTAACAATCTTCAGCCGTATTTTCATCCTTAGTACGTGTTTACATGTCCGGCATTTAGCGAAATATAGACAGCTCCATTCTGATGTATTCAATGCTCTTTCTTGCTGTCAGTGCTGAATTTCTTTCTGCGAATCCCTAATTTGATTTTATTCATAGTCCCCTATAGACACTAAAACTCCTTAATTTCTTCTTCCTCAATTAAATTCAGTTGATTGACATCATATTTTTCCAGTTGAACCCCCCCCCCCCTACATGTATTATATATTTTTGCCCCCCCCCCCCCCCCCATCTCTGGAAGGGGGATTGACACTTCTTTACCAACTTGTATCTTCTGACTGAATTTGTAAGGGCGTTTTCGCACCAGAATTTCAAAACTAAATTTGAAGGTTTTATTAATTACCATACTAATAAAAAGGAAGAATTATTCCTACGTAGGAAAAATTGACAAGACGTTTGTACACAAACGTATTTCAAGACTGGAATAGAACTGGAATACAAGTAAGAACAGTTCAGACCTTCTTCACACCTGGATGTCATTCAAATTGGCGAATTTGTCAATTCTTCGCAGTAATTATTCTCTCCCTCAAGCGGGAGACGACAGCCAGAAAACATCGTTTCGTCCGAAGAAATGTGCCATTCTATTTTACGTGGTCGAATATGTCATTCAGCTGACAAGAGGAGGCAACGGCGAATTTCGAGACTTTTTTTTTCAATTCTACGTCGAAAATAAGTCGACTCATATTTTTTTTCTTCTCGTCGAATGGCTGTTACAGCGGGCAGTACGATTTTGGTTTGTAACACCAATCAACACATGATGTGATTTATAATTGCAATTATGTATTTACCAACTTATTCGACTAGGTGAACAAAATGTTAACCACCTCAATCTCAAAATTTCATGGTTAGCACAACGAGATGCATAGAATCCAAAAAACTTTTAAAAAAGCTAACTTAGTTACCATAACCGAACTACTAAACTTTGGTCAAAATCTCGGGAACACTTTGGAGCAATGGACAGTACAATTCAGCGACCAAATCAGCTGACATAATTTCTGCAAACTTGAAACCTACCCTAGTCGATTCGAAGACCAAAATTGCTAGGAAAACCCCTCACTTGCCTATGACAAAAAAAAGCTCGAAAAACCACGTTTATGACCAATTTTTGATCTATAGGTTCGATAAGGTAGGACCAATTTGACCCCTAGGGGAGCCCGTCTGGAAAAGAACGGACTGTTTCAATACAAATTCCAAGGCCCTTAGCGTACGGGCATGGCAGATTTGGAATGAGCACACTACCTTGAAATGTAAAATGAAAAAATATGAGGGGGTTTATACAAAATTTTGCTATACGACTACACCTTAGTATAGAAAATAAGATACCAATTGCTTTAAAAACATGGGAGCAGAAAACTACAGAATAAGTACTACCTTATGTCTTGTTTTGGAGCAAATTGAGCACAGGCTTTTAGCCTGATTACCAACCTATTTATGTTTATAGTGTCGGTGGTACGCTGAACTGCGCACGTTAATAGCAAAACCACTTTCTTCGGATGAAGTTGTCCCCGCCCCCCACTCAAGGTTATCAAGCTGGTAATGGTTTGATAGTATGCCAAAAATCTTTCATCTCAACTAGGTGTTTTTCTCATCCTACTTGAAAATTAAGAAGGGAAGAATGAGGAGAGAACTTCCGACGAAACCTAGTGACATGGATGATTTTTGATATTTTAAAAACTTCGAGAAAACTACCAACCTAAGTCAAGAAGTAGAATAAGATTAGGAGAATGTTGGAAATCCAAGGAGTAAAAGTGGAAAGATTTTGATGTAGAGCAACGTAGATAAGGATAAACTTATCATACTGCAGTTTTAAAATGAACCAGATAAGTTGATACTTTGAAATGAACAGGTATTTGGGTAAATATGGGGAATCAAAAGGTTCCCCCTAGTTAGGAAACCTGTGCCCTAAATTTATCGATTGTGGTGCAGATCGCAGATCTGAGAGCAACAGTGGCAATGCGTTGACTCTATGCATAAAATATTAACCAGTGACAGCTTAACTCACCTCAGGAACATTCTTCACTGCCGTAGAACATTTTAAGTCGATGAAAAATAACTATGGGGAAACGAAGAGACGAATTTTATTTCCCCTAGAAGTTACGGTAAGGTTTCCTAAAAATAATTTACAGCCAAAACCACTCCCACTTTTGATAGGACCTTCCGAGGTTTTATCTAAAGAATTAATTATGTCCGTTCGACTGAAGACTCAGGAGGGAGAGTCCGAAGGGAAAAATCACGTTCGAGTTTTCAATCGAATTTTCCGGAAGCCGGACAATAGCTTTTCACGGGGCAACAAGAAGATTTAAAAAGGCGACAACGGAAATCCCGCAAAGAGAACGAGTACGTTCGCGAAGAAAGCCAGCGAATTCTGAAGGGGGAACGTCAACTCAGTTTCAAAGGGAAGATATGGAAATTTGTTTACAAAATGGACGACGTTTGTAGAAAACTGAAATCGATTCTTACGAAGGGCGGCAACACTGGAAAGTTTTACATAGAGAAGGAATTGAACAGCGGATGAGAATTCATTTAAACGTTCTTGAACGGATAAGAAAATAATTTAATTTTACAGAAAAACGTGAATTAATTTGTGAATATCAATATGAATTGAAGAAACAACAAGGAAACCTTCCAATTGTAGATATATGCACAAACAAGAACATGGAAGTTCTTAGTTTGAAAACTTGAAGTTATCTCTTTGTTGTGGTTGTCGCTCTCCAGTTCAGCGTTGTCACCAGTTCTATTCTGTGACTACTGAAAAACAATATTGTCATAATTCTGGCAAATTTTCTCTTCTTTTGCAAAACCCGTAATATATGAGACAATCCAGCAAATTCTTGTGCAGCAAGTTTTCTGCCGTTTTTTGCCATTTGCATTGCACAAAATAGCGTTATTTCCCCAAATATCGGGGTGATTAATGAAGAAAATTTTGCAAAAAAAGAGGTAATTCAAGGAGATACTGAAAATAATGTAAAAAGAATGCTTTACAAGTGTACTACACTGCTGAAAAGTTTGTTTACCGCTTCAAAATTACGGTACAAATTATCTGCTGAAAGTAATAAGTTCAATTCCACTCACAGAGTTAAGTAGAAATATCCTTTTA
The DNA here is from genome assembly GCA_031894815.1 of Creontiades dilutus. NCBI lineage: Eukaryota > Metazoa > Arthropoda > Insecta > Hemiptera > Miridae > Creontiades > Creontiades dilutus. The sequence goes on from JAVIWC010000254.1 coordinate 1,441,848, forward strand.
TTCTATTCGTTTAAAATGTCTTAGTTAATGAAGGGGGCCTTCTCGATATTATTCCTAGATAGGGGGCTAACTTATTCTTTTCTTGTTTCCAGTACTCGAGGTTCCATGTCTGTATGGATCAATTTTTTCGAAAAAGTGATTTTCGCAACAACGGTAGTTCTAAAAATACAGGTGTCCGCCATTTTGATCTAGGATTGTGGTTGGAGTCGATTTCGGTCGTTCTGAATTTTTCATTTACCAGTCAAATATTGAGATCCTGTTGAATTTCTACGCCTAGCCGATTTCGTCGTGAGGTCTTTCTTCTTCGCAAGAGGCAAGATGACTGCTCACGACCAGATGAGGGCGATGCTCGACCAGCTCATGGGGACTGGAAGAAACGGTGAGTTTTTCCCATTTCTCTAATGATTCTTTCCTTGGCCCATCATGGCGCCGAGTTACCCACCTCAAACCCTACGCTTTTTCTGTTCGTCCTATCTCCCCACGCTTTGCCACAGTTTGATTATTCAATGTCATTCTGCGCATTATTTAGCAAGATTATGGTAGAAGTGAAACATCTACCAGTGTACCCTGTTCTGGGATGCACGTGTGAGAGATGTGTGCTGGGTGTCGTAAACGTTTAATTGGTTTTACGTTGGCATATTTTGTTCCTCAGCTGCTACAAAGTTAATTTGTACTCTGTGGCCTGAACAGCAAACACAGCTATCGCTAAACATGGGGCCTACTGTTCTAATGTAACCACTTGCATTATAATTGATCGATTTAGCTTTAATTACATCCTCTATCAACCAATCAATATACCTACTCTGCCTTGTGCTCCCCGGGTTGTATAAGTACCTACTTCCATTGATTTTAAAGGAAGCTAAATATTGAACACCTATCAAAGTCTCCAGTTACATTTAGTTTTAATCTGTTAACGGATACATACAGATGATGAATCTGTGCACTTATGGTATGAAGTTGGATATATCGATTGATGGAAAATTAGGAGCTGTCAATCACGGCTGGCAGCGGGGCACTGGAATCACGCACCCCTTAGGATTCAAACTTATAATGGAGCAATAATTGAGATGAAAATGAGGAAATTTGTGAACAAATTTGAATTTGACAGTCAATTGAGTACCTACCTAAGGTAATGCGGCAGAGTCAGCACGTTTTCAACTATTTCGACAGGTGTTATTTCCTTCCTCTTAGAAAAACAAGTTTTCCCAAATGTTCACCTTCATACTATCCATGTCCCTTGAGGTTAATTCCCCGGGAATTTGCTGAACATTTGAAGTTTCTCGGGAAAAAACTATGCATCAGAGTCAACTGTTGTTATGAAATGAGATAGTGCCACCTTGAAACGAATCGAAGCATGTATCGCTTCGGGAAAGAATGATGGAGGTTGGGCGTGAAAAATAGAGAACCACGTTTCGTATTGCATAAGCCCAACTATTTAGGACAGTACCTCGAAGCCATCGTTCTTTCCTATATGAGTAAACAATCGAGAAGCAAGAAATCGTATACCCTCTTCCCTCTGCAAAAACTGTACGATGGCCCACTACCGAAACTTCGAGATTTGCAGCACCTTGCTTAATTCTTGGTGATTGAGAATACTCAATATTTCTTCGAAAACTTCTTATTCCTGACAACACTGACAAGACAGAACCCGTGATGGCTTGGAATTTCTTTGTAGTGGACATTTAACCTGTAACAATCATCAAGGTCCAATTGTTTTCTTGAAAAACTAAGTTCTCATCCTCATTTTCGTCATATTCATAGGACATTTCGATTTTTGTTTCTCCTTTAAAATGAGTATTTTTTTTGAAATGACTTTTTAGAATTGAAAATTATCCGCTCTTTACCCCAAATATGAAACTTGAAAGTTTAACATTTGAATTTAGCGAATTTGTGAATGTGAGACTCTGATAGTTATATCCCGTGACCATTAATTTGTGTATAATTGGGAGAAAAGCCTATTTTTCCAATTCTCGATTTTGTAGTAATGGTCAACGTGGGGGAAAATGTTGAAATGGTGGACTGAAGGGCCATGTAATATGTATGTTTACTAGGGTCGTGGGGAGGAATTTAGTAGGCAGTTCCATTTATTATCTTATTATATCTAAGCGCTTTCCCCTTATGCCGTTTCTTCCTGCCCATAAACCTCAGCCTCATTTTATATTCTTCAAAGTCACCGCTTAAAAATGACAATATCTGCTGTGAAGCCAATCGGCCAAACTCTAATCTGGCACCTGATGTTCACACCATTCGAATCAATACTTCTATTATGATATTACCCATCCTATTACACTATTGATTCCAATGCAGCATCAGGTGTCAGATTAAATTTTGGCCGATTGGGTTTAGTAGATATTGTCATTTTTAATCTCTGAATTTGATGAATATAAAATGAGGGGCTGGACAAAACTGGCAAATGGCGAGAGAGCTTCTTATATATTAAAAGAATAAATTGAACTCCCGACTCTAACCCTAAAAAAAAATGTTCTTTCCAGAAGTTGACTAGGTGTTTTCACCAGTAGTGAACACAGTTAAGAACATTTCAGGGTGGAATTCATAGTCCCTACTTAGTAGAAAGGTAACATTATGTGAAGTGGTGGCTACTTGCACTATTCATGGTCACTGACTGAGGAAATGCTCAAGCAAGTGCTTGAAAAATAAAGCAGATCCAGAGCTACCTTGAGCATTTCCTCAATCTCATATCTTTACTTTTTTAAGTACTGAAACATCTTAAGTCTAGCCACGACTATGAATTCCGCCGTTAGTATACTTCAGGGGTTGGCCATTGGTCGAAAAGGTGGTGAATTAGTCCTAATTTCAATTATACTATTGCAAGAATTATTCTTATGTATAATAAATATTGGGGTATATTAATGAGTACTTCAATGATTAGAAATATACAGTTTAATGTTAGTCCGGCCCCTAAAATATCTCCCTCTGACCCCGCATTCTGGTGGAGAGTATAGAGTTAATTAGTAACACGAAATTCCCCTGTTGTTTTTTGTTTTTGACGTGCCCTATGACATCAGTTTCCAAAGTTATCGTGAAGTTGGTACAGAGATACCTTACACAGTTCTACTATTCTGCTAACGATAGAAATTGACAGTAATTTTACACAGTTTTTACTTGCTTATCTACCACAGTTCATACAGAAAACAGCAACAGTCGTGAAACAATTTTTTAGTCGTAAAAATGATGTCTTAAAACTTAAAGGAAGTATCTACCATAGTTCAGCTCTTCTGTGCATAAAAGTTTGAAAAGATTTGTTCAGTCAAGAATAAAAACAAAGTGCATTAACGGTAGACAATAATTTTACCTGTCTCAAATTTATGGGCGAATGTTTCAAACGGCAATGAATCAAAGTTTCACGAAGTACGTCATCAGAAAAATCTGACTTTTCGCACAGTTGGAGCGGTTCGCGTCTCCAAGGAGCAGTTGAGGCTAGTATACATCTCTTTCGTGCAATCAACTCTACAAGATGCTATCTTGATATGGGGTGGAGCCTTTCAAACAGTAATGTCCAAACTGAACCGATTGCACAGGCGTATCCTTAGGGTTATGTCTGCGAAGCCTTGTCGCTCTTCATCAACAAAGTTGTACGATGAATCAAGAACTTTCACCTTACCTCAACTTTTTATAAAAAACCTTCTCCTGTTTCTCCATAGAAAACCAGACATTTTTTCTGCCTCGACCTCCCACCAGTACCCAACTAGATTTGTTTATGAGCAGGGAATCATGAATCCGCGCCCCGCACTATCTCTTACTACCAGAAGTCCTCAATATTTAATTTATATTATCTACAATTACCTACCGGTGGATATGAAATTACCAACTTTATTCTCTCGATCCCTCTACAAAAAACGTATATTTTCTTGGCTTAAACGATTGCCAAAAACTTCTCCGCAGTGTTTATGTGAATTAAGGTTTTGTTTTATTTTCCTATCATTATTCAAGATTGTTAACATATTAGAGTTATTTTATTTACCATGATCATGGAATTACTTCTCTTGTCTGGCGGCACGGGCTCTGCCTAATGCCAGACAATAATATTTTGTAATCAACCGAAATTGTAAATTTGATTTTTTTTTTGTGAAATATATACCTTCTCTCTCTCTCTCTCTCTCTTCCTCCATTCTGTTGGTGGGTAAATTTTCCGAACGTAATTTTCACCACACTATTATCAAAGCTGCGCAGAGGGTTTTCACCTAATGGCACTCTTTCCGAACAGAGTAAAATGCACGTGCCTTGATTCGGATTGCAGTGACATCAGTGGCGATAACCTTCTTGTGCAACGTTGACTGTTTGGCGTAACAAACATCTCGCGTGATCTGATGAAGTTTGCCATTCAACGTTCTTTACAATATTTCTGACTCGTTGGGCCAGGACACTCGTGGCTTCGCATTCTCCTCTTACTTCTCCCTCGTGAAATATTCCAACATAAACATATTGCACACAATTTCTTACCCCCGGACTCTACTGAATGCAGATTCTAAGATCTAGGTTGCTTGTCCGTTACACGATTTTGCTGGAAATCGACGGGTGGCATTGTGGTTCAGAACCCCGATTCAGCGCTACATGAATTCTTATACTCAGAAAATTGACCGAATCGGCTGGAATTCCATTAGGATACTCCATGTGAAGGAATTCTGAAGGATAAAGGTGTATAGTGCTTACAAGTGTCCTGCACTGATATCTTAGCTGCCTCAAAGGTCTCTGGTGAAATTTCAAGGTTTTTCAGGAGGAAAAGCCTCAATAGTCGGCAGATGACAGCATTGGTTCCCAAAGAGGCTGAATGCAATTTTTGTTGAATTCGATATTTTTACGTTTTTAGATCTTTTTATTGAGAATTTGAGCACTTTTTCATATCTCACGCTTAAATTGTTCAAGTGATTCCTCCTTACAAGGAAACAATAGTTCAAAAGCGTGGAAACGCGGGGGAAAACGCTGCAAATTCTTTCACTGGTGTTTATTATTCAATTATTCATGATGTGAATCTCTACTAAGCTTTGCAGTGTGCGTTTCACAGGTGATAGAGCGATCATTGAATTTCAGGAGATATGCATACAGCACTTAGATCGGTTCTCAACCAAAATAAGTATTTGGATTGATCAGTTGATCATATTTGTGTGCCTCCTGAAATGCAATAATCGCTTATCACCTGTGAAACACGCACACTCCACAGCTTAGTAGAGTTTCAAATCACGAATCGTTAAATAATTTGCAGCGTTTTTGGCTGCGATCTAGGTTGCTTGTCCATTACACGATTTTGCTGGAAATCAGCGGGTGGTAGTTCAGAATCCCGATTTAGCGCTACATAAATCCTTGTACTCAGGAAATCGAGTGAATCTGTTGGAATTCCATTAGGATGCTTTATTTGCCACCTGTCAGGAATAACTAAAGGATGGAGAAGACTCGTTCCAAGTACATAGTGCTTACATGTGGCACTAATATCTTAGCTGCCTAAAACAGGTCATGGGTGAAATTTCGAGGTATTCAAAACAAAAAGCCTTAAAGATGAAAAGCAGGCCCTAAATAAAGCATGAAATAAGCAAAAGGGAATGAATGCAATTTTAGACGAATTCGATATTTTTCACGTTTTTTGGTTTTGTGGAAAAGTTGAGCCCTTTTTCACATATCACGCTTCAATTGTTCAAGAGATTGTCCCTAACGGGGAAACAATAGTCAGAAGGCTTGGCAAAAAAATTAGCAATCTTGTACGGGAATGAGCGATGATCGATGCCAATTCACTCTACTAGCAATTTTCGGATCCAAACCGTATAACTCTCTAGTAACAGATTAGTTGACTGAATAGATCATATGACTCCCCGATTCCTCCCGATATGTATATCGGATGAAACCATCCGGGAACTGAGGGAGGTTGTCAGCCTGATACCCAACAGCTAATCAACCAATAACCGAGATCGTTTTCCTCACCTGTCATGAGCTACTTGCCAACAAGGAAGTTCACGTCTATAACAAACTTCGAGTTGGGGCTGATCGGTGTTTTTGACCTTCGTGATCCACGAATATATGACGATACCAGATGTCAGGCGGAAGAATTTTTCTCTTAATCATGCCAAAGAGTCAATTTTTGTCGCGCTGTATCGGGATTTTGAATCACTGTGGGTCGGGAGTATTGTGATGATACGCACAGATTCAAAATAGGGTTCATTTGTGAATAGAGACTGGCAAAACGAAAAGTACGGAGTAAACAGTCTACAACATTAGGGAACCTAATATGGAACACAATAACAGCGGAAAATCTCATCAAAATGGAACAAAATCTTGCTTCTGCTGCCAACTTAATAGAGTCGAATTGACTGACTGAGTTGTCTGAATTCGTTTTTTGTTTGTTTCATCAGTGGCCACCTCCAGAGCCATTTTAAAGTTTATATTGAATTCGTTCAAATCTTGGGTGTTCTTGTTGAGTTCAACTTTCAATATGAGCACGCACTACCTGTATCCTTAGTAATCATCTGTTGATAATTTTCTAAATGGAGGGCAAAATGTGCTGCTGTTGGTAGAAAAAATTGTTCTTTTGATAGTTTTAGGCAATGGATATGTTAGGGAAGAGTCGGGCTATATTCTAAATGAGTCCTGAAGAAAGTCAGTACTACTGTTGGCCCACAATTGTCAACACTAGAGAAAAAAATTCTTAACTGTGGCCACTACCGGTACCGTTACCTTACCTGTATTCTTAGTAATCTGTTGATAATTTTCTAAATGTGTGCTGCTGTTGGTAGTATAGCAAAATCTCTATATGTAGTATCTAATTCACTAACTCTTTTATATTTCAGGCGAGAACAACCGATACCAAGTCAAATTCACGGATCCCAAAGTGTGTAAGAGTTTCCTTCTGGGTTGTTGCCCCCACGAAATCCTCTCGTCTACGGTAAGAAAGTCACTCATTTCTGTCATCACGATGTTAGTAGACAAAATTGGTGCCGCCTAAATCATCGGAAGTCAGGCATGACCGAGTCCTCTGTCTTCTATAAAGAAAAAAATCTGCAACATTCTAAATTCTCTCTTATGAACCAATAATTTGTAAACACGCCCTGGATATTCATAACTTCTGAATTTTTCAATGATAATAATTCCTAATTAATAACTTAATTTTCGTAATTGATAAGATATTAGAAACAATTTGTTGTTTAAACAGAATGCTATTCATCAATATTTTGTCGATTAAGTACTTAAATTGTCGTTGAATCCAAGGCATGCTTAGACTATCCGAATTAGAAGGAGACCATTTTTTATACTAATTCTGGTACAATAATTTAATATGTCTGAAAGCACTTACATTTTCTTGGATTTTACGTATGACGTAAATTGGCTTTGCTTTTCTGGCTATGTTGAATTAGTTGACCGTTCGAATACACATTTCGATGATCACTTGAGGTGGGATTCTTATGTATTCAGATGTTCACATGTTCCTACTAAAGATTTCATAATAGATTCTCTTCAATGAGGTGAATACTCTTGAATAGTGTTTCCATATTCGAAAGAAGAAAAGCAAGAATATGCCGTGATACGTTTTGATGGTTCTTGTCTTGGAATTGATGTAAAGATCGTTTGAATTCGACTGCATTAAAAAATAAATCTTATTTTTTACATAAAAATTTACATTATGTTCTTGAAAGTAGAGTAGAGTAGAGAGCTTCCTTTCAATTTATTCAATATTTTAAAGTTCGTTGAACTGTATAGAATGGTTAGTCCAAGAACAGTTCAAATATTAACAGGCCTGTTAAACACGGTAAACCCCCTTTTTTGGATCACTTAGCCCCTTTGTCTGGTTATACACTTTTCCCACTGAATCGGTAGTTTTTTCATCCCGTTTTTGAAAATGCTTTCGGACATGTCAGCATTCAGTTGCACCTGAACATCTGAACCTGCTGATAATTCTTGAGACGCTCTCTGCCAACAGCTTCTTTGAGGAACCAAACATGTGGACAAGTATGAGTATGTTGGGTGTGATGGTCGTGCAGGGGAGCAATTCTAGAGGGATATGCAGCCCAAACTTGATTCAAAAAGTAGTAATTGTAAGAATTTATTGTTTGACAATATTGGAGCACAATCCCTTCCAGTTCTAAAGAATGAATTTTATCATCTTTCCGGCAGTCAATCTAATTTTGCCTTTGGCAGTCCAACCTCCCCCTTCTTTCGCGAGGCTCAGGTTTTCGATTTCTCCCAGCCTTTACTGAATGCGACACACCCAAAGTTTACTCTTCCTCATGAGAGGGTTGAGTTGGACTGCAGACCACTTCATTGTGAGATTCGGTCATGAAGGAGAAAAATTCTAGTTGGACTTTAGCGTCTTTCTGAGGGTTTTTGGGATATGCAGCCCAAATTCGGCAAAGATTTTGCAGTTGTCAGCGTTTATTGTTCGACAATACTACAATACCTTCTAGTCATAAACAATGGATGCTAGAGAGCTGAACTAATTAGTTCCACTAATTGCTAACAGAGCGCATTGTTCATCGATCAATAATTACTCATTCCCTTACCAGATATGTGACACGTAGTCAGTATGGTGTGTGTCTCAATTTAGGGTGGGATGGTGGTCCACAACACATCCAAGAGATCTATTCAGCTGTGGGATCGATTACAATCAACGAATCTGTTGCTAGAGAGCTGAACTAATTAGTTCCATCATCTTCCCAGCTTACAAGCTAGTTTTGGCCTTTGATAAACCAACTCCCTTTCTCAAGGCCCTGAAATCGACAGGAAATCCTTCCTTCCTGAAATCGACACACCAAAATTTCACTTCCCCATGAGTGCTGCCACTCATGGCAGACCAGTTCATTGTAAGGTTCTTCTTACAGGAGAACAATTCTCTTCGGACTTTTGCTTCTTTCTGGGGGAAATGCAGCCCGAACTTGATAAATAAGTAGTATTTGTTAGCGTTTATTGTTGACAATACTGGAGCGACATCCCTTTTAGTCAAAAAAGAAAAAAGTCATCGTCTTCCCAGCTTACAAGCTTGTTTTGGCCTTTGATAGTCCAACTTCCATCATCTTTCTCAAGCTCAGGTTTTCATCCTCTACCGACCTTTACTGAAATCGACACATTTTGGTCTTTGGCTGTCCAACCTCTTTCTCGAGGCTCCGGTTTCCAATTCCTCCAAGCTGGGATATAAAAAACCATTCTGAAACCATAGGTTCATGTCAGTATGATTCTCAACTGATTTGATTATTCTCATTTGATTCCATTCCGAATTGAGCAAAGTACCCCCTGAATGTTGGAGTTCATCATGGGAGAGGATTGGAATGGGGTTATATCATTTGAATATTCCTGCCCGTATGCTATAACCATGCCGCATTTCTCTACCGATTTTTTAAAATTGAAACATTGAATGTCAATACCTCCCTGGGTCCAGCTTCTCCTGACTCCTCCACGAGACTACTCGAAGCTACCCCTTGCTAACAAAAGGCCTGTTTATATTTAAACTTCCATCTTGTACATTTCTCTAATCGTTTACCAAGATTTTTGTAATCACTGAAAAGTGAGACATTTGCATTCAACTTTTTTACCCCGATAAAGAGGAGCACTTAACAATTAATGGGTCCAATACCATAATATTACCAGTAAATCGGGTTCATTCAGATAAATTCATTCAGTACACGTTTGAAAGGTATGTCCTTCTAATATCAACATATTTCATGGGGAGGAGGAGGGGAATCCACGTGTTTACTATGTATTTTTGAATAGGTAACAATCCGACCTCTACAGTGATCATTATTAAGGTAGATGTCTGTAAAATCGAAGAAAATGAATACCAGTGCTTACTGCTGAGTAGATAATCTTTAGTCTGTAATTCTCTAAGGAAACCTTGAATTATTGTTAACTTCGCTATTGTGTAAAGCTCTAAAGGTGTATCGGAAACAATTGTTGTTTGGCGGAATAAGGGTACGTAAAAACATGACAACGTACTTTGGTATTTAATCATCTTCCCCCCCAGGATATGAAATGTGTGATGAGACCTTACGAATTGAATCTTTTTTCGTAAGTATTGCAGTTAAAAGTTGCATGTCTTATTTCAAAAGTGTTATTTTTACGGTACCGTATACAATATACATATTTTTTTCTTTTGTGAGCACTGGGGGAAAACATGAAACATTTGTAAGTATACACGTATAAAAACATAAATATATATACATACTTATAGAGAAAGGTAAATTGAAATAGTAGCCAATCCGTCGGCAAGAATACGTCGAGTGTTAACAGCAGCCTACGCCTCTTCAGACCTTCGTGAGTATTTCATCTACCGAGATATTTCTACCCAGTAATATTTACCCGAAAAAAGCAGATTTTTTCGGTCGAGGAATCTTAAGTTTATAATGGAAAGCCGAAAACCCCGAAAAAGATTCCAACTGAGATGACTCGAGGGTACGTATTTTGCACCTTAATTCTCAAAACAAAAGTATGGCGATAAAATCAGATGACGCCATACGGAAGAAAAGTAGTTGTGTTTTGAATACTCTGAGAAGAAAGAAGATTTCACCTCTTCGATATCTGAAAACCGTCCAAAAAGCCCCACCGATCTTCGTACGTATAGACCAAAAAAACAACAAAATTCTTCATGAATCCCAAAAAACCACTGAGCCAATTTTAATTACAATATTTCTTATTGGGCCCTTGTAGGGAACATTAAGAAGAGGACGATGAATTACAAGAAAACTGGGGAACACTTAGTTACGTGACTTCGGCCGTAAGTCAAAACCAAATTGAAACATACCTCTTGAATATTAATACTTTCTTTCCTATATTTTTTTGCAAATTTCAGTCCAGGTCAAATTCTTCAGTGCGAGTCTAATCCTTGAATTTTTCATTTATTCATTTGTATTTTGTTTTTTTAATTTAATTTTCCATGGCAGTTCTATGTCTTAATTACCTTTTTTGCTTTTCGTTCATTTGATTTATTTTGTCCATTATTTGATAGTCAACGATCGTTGAGGTCTCAGTCCACTGAGTGGCCATGGTTTTTTCATCTCTCATGTTCAATTCTACATGTTGTGTTCTATTAGCTGCAGTTCGTATAGGTCAGCGGTGCTGTGCGTCGGGCCAATTCTATCCAACCGTTGATTAAAAATATTGTATGTATTTCACTTTTCTATTCATGTTGAATTATGTTATGGAATTTTTGTTACGAAGTGGATGTGATGTGTTGAACGGTGATTCTATGATTCGAAACTAACTGTTGATCACTTCGTTGCATAATCTTAGACCTGTATCCTGAAAGTTTCTTCTCGAACACGAAACTATCATTTAAGACAATTGGGTATATAAGTTTAGCAGAAAATTCTTGGTTTTATCTGTCGAAACTCTTTCAAAAGTAAGGAATAATAGTTTTTATCCAGTTTAAACAAAATAGTTTAACAGAAACAGGAGGGGTTTGAGAAAAACAACATTGGCGCTTGAACTTAACCTTCAAAAAGTAGTAGAACATCACCATCATATGTGTATATTAGTGCAGAACCTAGTGGTTTTTGGCCTCCAAGGTTGGCTAAGCTGAATTGAATTTAGTTACAAATCACCAACTCGTTTACTTTTCCCAAGCATCATCTTCTTATCCTATTAATTGGTTAACTCATGTTATTAACGCGTTTTTAATCGTCCTGACTGTTGACAGCCATTCCAACAGTTGAGACAACAAACTGGAGTAATCTACAGACTATCGGTAGGGATTTTAGATATCCGCAGACAGCGTTGCCACTGCGCCAATTCGAGTCTCCAAATTTCATTTAGCTCTTGGCGCATGAAACTGTAGTTTTTGTCTGAAATGATTACGTCAATAATCTAGATGCAATAAAAATTTGAACAATTAGATTGCTGTGGTGGATTGATGAGGTGCCTCATATACAGTCAAAATTCTTAGTAATATTAGTTTTTACCCGAGGACAAGTTGAAAAATATCCTTTTTGTCCAAATTTTTTGGGTTTCGTTCCACTGTACTGCGGAAGGACATTGCACATTTTGAATCATGTTGTGACAAACTGATGATGCGTTATGAACATTTTTGCTATTCGATTACAATGGGTTAATTCTGGTTTTTAACACTTCTGGTTCTTTGGTGCTCTTAAATGCCACCGAAATTTATTTAAATTCATCTTCTACTACAGTGAATAAGTTTAAAATTCATTTCTTTACTTTTTGTGAAAGATAGGTGTTTCTTGACCATTCCTACATTCTGCTTATATAATTATATGGCCTTTGTATCAGTGGAATTAATCCGAACATCACAGAATTATTTTCTCAAATTCAAGCTGAAGTGATTCATTGATTTCGGTGTCGCTATTTAACTTTCGTTAGCTTCTAGCAAGTCCAAATTTAACGATTTAATTATAAACAACATTGTCGTACTATTTCATGTCTGGCATTAATCGCTACAAAGTATGAACACTTATTAACACTTATTTTAAACGTATTTGCAAACTTGGCCCACATGTCAAAAGTTGCCCATACCTGATCTAAACCATACTAAATATTCTATAATAACACTTAAGAAAATCTCCCAATGCACTCTTCCTACTATAGTTAGCGGTACCCAATTATTTAGTTACAAACCCGAATCTGTGTTACCTACCTCATACAATTTCTCATTTTTACCGACATAATTTCGTAGTATACTCCACCAACCCTCAGTGAATGTTTTCATTATTATTTCTTCTTTTTTTTTCCCCACGTGATCATCCAGAATTCAATCGAGTCACTTACTCACATCCACTTCTTGTCAACGTTGTCTCATTTTGTGTAAACCCATTAGGATTCACTTGTTAACATATATTTTATTTTAATCGATTAAATAATCCATAATGTATGTATAGATCTTCAAATGTTTGAATTTCTCATACCTGTTCCTCCTTAGTTGATCGTGCACAATAAATTTGAAAACAAAAATTAAGTGATATATTCTAGGATTTTGGGAACATTCAAGAACGTGCGGCGTCACGTATCACAGATATTTCCGCACAACATTACTTAAAAATGATCAACTTCAAAATTTATTATTTAGATGTTTTTCATTCTTCATTTTATATATTTTAAAATTAAAATTCCAGAGTAAGTCGAGTTAGATAACTCATGGGTGTTGATGAATACAGATCAAAGTTTATAATAATACTTATGTACGTATTTCTACCTATTTCAGTCAAATAACAAAACATTCTTACACGGAAATCGTGAGTTGTTACTTGAAATGACGACAATAGTTATGAGTAATCCATAAAGAAAATGATTGCTTGTAATAAAACATTCCCACCTCCTTAATTTAATCTTCCTGAAAATCTCACTTGTATCTGTAGTTTTATTAGTTGTATTATTATATTAAACTTGTCTTTAATCCAGAAGCATAAGCAACTCTGCAAAAGTGTTTTATTGAGAGTGAGATGGACGTTTTTATTCTCCACACCTAGTCTTGAAGTATTTCCATGCTTTCTCATTCTTGAAGGATCAATTTTACATCAGCCAGTCATTTGATGATATCTGGTGTCAACGCAATGTAAATGCTTTCTCTTGGGATTGGGGAATTTGCGTCGATTTTTAATTTTGAAAATCTCACTCGAATGATGTTACTTCCGCTACCAGTAAGTAAACTCTAAGCAAAGTTTACAAAACTTTCCCCGACTCGGAGATTGTCCCCAAACCTGCAGCTGAGGCGCAGGAATAGAGAAGTGGTTATGACCTGAGCAAAGCAACCATCAGCCCCTGATACTCAACATTTGGATGCTGCTCGCTTTTATTTGGAGTTTCCATCATTGTATTTTGTTAGTTGCTTTTCTACTTGTTTTCGTTTTGGGTTTTTGCAATTTGCTCCTAATTTTCGGATTCGAGGTCAACTGCTATTGTTTTATGTACGATATAGTGGAATGTTGAGGCAAGTGTGAAGAGTAGAGGGTGGGCTTGACTAAGGAAGATATTCCAGTCATGGACATGGTAACTTTTTCTGGAGCGTGGAAGGAGCGTATCTCCAAGTGGTCCCCTTGAAACTCTTGAAGTATAAATCAACCCGAAACCGATCATCACATCTCTGCAGCGACTTTTGCATAATGTCCTATGCAGGCTCCGGGGTTGAGTCGCCAATTATCTGGGCAGATCCCTGTAGCTTCACTCATGCTCTGCCCATTTGAAGAATGTTGCCTCAGCGTCATCCATGTCTTCGTCACGCGCCACAGGGGCATCCAGGATGCAGAACCTTCTCCACCCTCCAGAAATGGCGCTTAAGGAAACCATTCCCTACCAGAAAGTGAAGAAATAATCCAATCCCCATGTTTTCTGTTGCTCCATGTACTAGCTATGGAATTCATAAAATGAAGTCGTTGAGTTCAAAATGTGTTAGTTGCAAACGTTGAACAATGAGTTGAGCTGACAAAAGTTCAAGTTTGAAAGAAATACATTCTTCTGTGGAAATTTGGTTAAATTCCCCTACAATAAAAAACTCATGATCCTCTAAGAATAACAATATTTAGGAAACTAATGTTCTAACTTACATCGAAGTGATCTTCTCAGCAATACGAAGTAGTACTCACTGAATGACAGGGGACTGTCATCCGCCTTTTTCTGTCTGTAGTCTGGGGGCGTCTACACTCTCTCTTGAAATATGATTTGCCTTTTCTTCTCATTGCTTCAACTTGGTACATATAATGGAAGAATCGCGCTAAACCAAACATCAGTGGGAGTACTGATTGCCCCGGTTCGAATCCAGAAGGCACCAATGATTAGGCCCAAAATCCTATCAAGTGTTGTATACCTGTCCTGTCGTTAGACAGTTCACCTCTGATCTCGATATCACGTGAATCCAAAACGCTCCCAACCCAGGGGCGTGAGGCAATGGGAAGCCACGAGCGAAATCGTCAGACCTAGTTCCGATCCTCTCTGGAGGACGGCTGGCGACGTCCGCGACACCTCCGGCTAGTCAGACGAAAATCCAAGGTGAAATTCCTTGTTTACTTTACTTTTTACTTACTACAAACATCAGGGAATTTTATATAATTCTGGGTAGAGGTAACGTTGCCTAAACGATTAATGAAGGAAGCAAAAAAAGTTCATCCAAGGAGTTGAAAGTTGAATTAAGGTAGTTAATGAAATAAATTCACTATGGAAGGGGAAAAATGAACGTTCTCACAGCAATAGGATGTGTGATATATATGAGGTAAAAATTGAAGTTTGTATATGCTGGTCGTCATTGAGTCTCAAAGCAAAATTGCATCAAAAAGAAAGGAAATTGGAGTGTTTTTATGCGCTGATCCATTAATGGAATAAGGGTTAACATGTTGATCGTCTATTCTATAATGTGGTTCACATTTTTGACTGCGTACTGAATAACCCCTTGGAAATAAGGAGGGAATCCAAATTCTGAAGCCCGTCACATCATGGCTGCCTCCATGTCTCTAGCCACTGTTTTTCAAACTGACGAATTCAATTCTTCTCTCAATCAATTTTTTCAGTCCCTGAGTCAGTATTTACGGATAAAAAATATACAAATTGACGCAAATTCCCCATTGTTGGTCTTAAACACAATGACAATATCCTTAATGTTTGTACTTATTCAGCGTGGGTCAACTGATCTGGTTCTATTTTTCTCTGCACAATGTGAGCCTGAGATTTGACGCTGATTCTCACTCCAAACTTTTCTGTAATTCTTACAAACGAGTTGCTTGTGTGACATGCTTCCCTAAAACTTTCTCGAACCCACCAGTGCTGTAATTCCTGAAATTGATCTTGTCACGACCTAACTGTCGTAAAATGGTGTTAACGCCTCGTATATTGAATGCTTTCAGAGAATGGATTTAGGGGAATGTCCTAAAATCCATGATTTGGCACTCCGGGCGGATTTCGAGCACGCTTCAAGGGCGAAGGACTACTACTATGATATTGATGTGAGTACAAATCATCTAAATATGTTGACGTTAGGAAATGCGTTAGCCGAACGGTTCAGAATACACCATTCCCTCTTTGGGGAGTTCGTTTAATCACAACTCGCTGGAACCTGAACAGTATTTTGTTTGTATAAGCGTTTAGAACTACTTCAAACAGTTCGCCGCATACGCAATTTAGGCTTACCTTATCTTAGTCCCTTTATCACCTTGTAGTTCATCTTTTTGTGTCATTTTAATCATTTTTTTCTGTTATTTTCATACTTTTGAATGACTTCATTAACTCTGATGGGAAAACAGAATTTATTTGATAGGTTGCGATGAAGGTTGCAAATTCTCAAAGTTCTTGAAAACCATTTGGCTAAGCAGTTACTCATTCCTCACTTCTTCCATTTTCTGAGATTCCGTATTGAATTGATTCAGGATCCTAGCCGAACAAATCTTCAAAATTGTATGTAGGTCATCTTTTGTCTTTCATCTTATCCATATTTTGAATTTTGAAGGCAATGGAACAGCTCGAGTCGTTCATTTCTGACTGCGACCGGAGGACCGAGGTGGCGAAGCAGCGGCTACTGGAGACCCAAGAGGAACTGTCAGCTGAGGTGGCTGAGAAAGCCAACGTCGTCCACGAACTGGCTGAAGAGATCGGGAAAAAACTTGCGAAGGCCGAAGCCCTTGGAGCCGAAGGCCTGGTTGACGAATCTCTGAAACTAATGGGAGAGGTACGACTTGGATATTGATTTTAACTCATTCTTGCCATGTGTTAGCCCTTCCTTGTAGATTACTGTATTTATCATAAATACAATTTCACCAAACATTAAAACAGGGGTCCCCCCCATGTAGGTTGGTACCCCCTCTCCAAAACAAAAAAGTACAAAATACTCGTAAGCACCCCTTATATTATCCAAAACTAGAGAAGGTTTATATAGGTATTGAAAAAATTCAAACTCAGTCGGCAATAGACAAAACTTTTAAATTTCTTTCATATTCTCAATGGTAACATTCAAAAAGGTAAAAAACAACTATTAATAATATCGTAAAGTACATAAAAACATTAACAGTTTGAAGTCAACATGTTAAATTTGTCCCCCTGATTTATACATTTTCAGATAGAAAAACAAACCATTTTTAAATTAATTAATAGGTTCTATCTAGTGATGTAATATTGCTTCCGAGTTTACCAAGGTAGCGGAAGCATTGTTTTCACTTTCGGAATGTGAAAATTTTTATTGTCTCCAAAATCAAAAATTCCACTCGCATTTTGCGTTTTAGACCATTCTGAACAATTTTGGTTCCGTGTCTGTCTGTGTGTCTGACTGTCAGCAAATCCTTGTTACGGGCAAAACTACACGAAGTTATAGTCCGATTTTGATGAAATTTTCAGGGATTGTGCGGGTTGGGGTGTAGATGGTCCGCTAAAGGTTTCATGACCCCCGGATCAATAGTAGCCTCTGCGCATGCGCAAACGTGAAATCCGTGTCATGCGCATAACTCCGGGAGTTCTTGACTAATTTCGATGAAATTTTCAGGGATTGTTCGGTTTGATGTGTGGATGGTCCCCTGTGAGTTTCATGACCTCCGGATCAATAGTAGCCTCTGCGCATGCGCAAACGTGAAATCCTTGTTACGCGCATAACTCCGGGAGTTCTTTGACCGATTTCGATGACATTTTCAGGGATTGTTCGATTTGATGTGTAGATGTCATAATAATTATTTATCACTTCAGTCATCTATCCATTCAGCGTCAATGTCCATTTTTATTATTAGGTATATTTTATAGTTTGTTCAATAGTTGAACATGCCTACCTTTATTTTCTCAAGTTATGCTCCTGCAATATGCTCAATACAACTTCTTATTTGGTTATAACAATGTTTGGGAGTACGCTCGTCTTCGTGGTTTGTACAAAATCGTTAATGATCGAATAACCAATTCAATAGTAAAATAAATCGCGAGGTATGAGGGGGCGAAGAAACATAATGAAGAGCTAGGACGATGTCTATAAATTTTTTATCTAAGATGCCCCAGCTGGATAGGTACCTCACACCACGGTACATGTTTATTATTATTTATTACTCAGCACAACTAGAATGTAATATGGTTACAATAAAGTTATCGTTGTTAAAAAAAAAAAAATAATAATATGCCTGATCTTGTTTTAGAATCGAAGTTGATACACCTAATTTGAGACACTTTGGATTTTTTTCAATCGGAAATTTACCTCTGACAACTAATAATTCAAGATTCAAGATGCAAGAACCGTAAAAGCTGCGCTAACCACTCTTCCAACAGTATAGTCGATTTTATCTTTGAAAACATTTTTCTGTGGAGTTGAAATGATTAAAAAAGAAATTGTAAACTTTAAAAGTTGTTCATACTGGAGGCACTAGTATCAAGCTTATCCCAATCAGGTGTTTGTATTACTCGCAAAACGTTCACCAGTCCAAATTTCCAAGAGGTTTCTTGAATGCAGAATATCCGGACATGTTGTGTACACGGTGTCCCACTTGGAGTGGACACAACCACAACCAATTTGTGGCAAAAAGTGCCTCTAGAAATGTTTATGTAGAGACTTCGTTTCCGAGTTAGGGTGCTTACAGACTGGAGCTGCGATGAGAGCGAGGAAACAGAACGAAGAAAACAAACACAGGTAGGCTGATGAGGGGGCTCAGAGTGGAGCAGCGCTTCAAGGTTGAGCGAGGATGCGAGTAAAGCTAAGAGCGAAAAAACCAAGCCAGTTTGTTTTCGCCGCTCTTATCGCACATACGAAACGTGAATCCTGATGATCCGTGATCCTGGTGTAGTGATCACGAAAAAACCTAATCACACTGTATTTAAGTTTTATTCCCGTATAAACCGAAGTAGCCTCCTTTAATGTTGAAGGAATTGAACTGACTATTCACGTTATCAGTTCAACGTTTAATCATAAAACATTTATTACGGCACGAAGCTGTTATAAAAATGTGTAGGTACTTACCACAAAGTAACAGCAAGACGTCCAACAGGGAAAATTGGGTTTGACATGCAAATTTGACCTCTTGGCACCTCTTCAGCTATTGCCCTTTACTTTGTCCTGCAAGTAGTGGACTGTCGTCATATTCGTCCGAAAATAGTTGTAGAACATGTTGGAATCATCTCAGAGTTCATCATACAAATGATAAAATTCCCCCGTGAACATGTCGCGATTCATTAATTGCGAGAATCCTTTCTACTTTTCGCCCCCGAAATACCCGCAAAGAAATAGTCATCTTCGAAAAGGATTTAAACCGCACTGAATCTCGCAGTAACACTCCACTCTGAATTGGGCTACTCTCTGCTCTCTTCGCTCCTCTCTTTGCTCTATTCCCTCGCTCTTATCGCAGCTCCAGTCTGTAAGCACCTTTATTCACGGCTCAAGATTTTTTTCGATCTTTCGACTTTCCATCACAAAAACAGCCAAAACTTCCTCATTCTAAAACGAATCTCAAATCTGAGGATATTGTTGGAAAGAGCGTTAAATTATTTATGTTTCTTTTGCCGAACCAAAATTTGTTGTTAAGGTTTAATGGGTAAAAATTAGCCTTAAGTGAAAAATATGTCAAATCCGGGAAATTACTGGTTTTTTCAATCACCTTTAAATGCCTAATTCTCTTGAATGAACATTTTGTACCGTTACTCAAGAAGTTTTCTCCGAAATTAAGGGTTCTGGGAATCTGTTTGGGGGGGATGACTACCTTACGACTTCAATGACGATTCCTCTGTTACTTTAGCACAATTTCGGAGTTTTAGAATCTACTCCTGACGTTTGGCAGACCTGTCATATATCTATTTCTTTCCAAATACTATATAAACAACTTATTGACGTTCAAAGTGGATCTATGTACGTAGTTGTTTGTATGAGCGATTTGGAAGTTGAAGAATGGAGAAATATGCGTGATGTATCAATCTGTAAAAACAATTACCTTTGTTGTGTGTTCTTACCTTGCTGGGCGTTGTCAGTTAATTCCTTCAACTACGAATGTTTTTTAGATTGACGATTTACGCAAGAAAAAGAACATGGCTGAAGAAGTATACAGGAACTCGATGCCCGCGTCCAGCTACCAACAGCAGAAGTTGAGGGTGTGCGAAGTTTGCTCCGCATATCTGGGCATTCACGATAACGACCGTCGGCTGGCTGACCATTTCGGAGGAAAACTTCACCTGGGTTTCATTTCCATCAGAGAGAAACTGGCAGATTTAAAAGTGAGTGCCTAACATTTACTTTGGAATAATACTAGCAGTTATCCGTGCGTCGCGTGGACTTGCTCTCTCAAGTGCTGCTACTTCTTCCCAATCAATCAATCCCCCATGGTCACAAGGGGATGACTGTCAAATCTTACGTGCTCCAAGATAGGTGAGGACGCAAGCAGAAAGTGCAACGTTTTGTGGGTTTATATTATTAAATTAATTAAATCGCTTGAAAGGCACTTTATTGTAGTAGAGGCCTGGAGAGAACAACAGGAACAAATGCATAAATGTATCAAAAGGAAAAATCATATTATATTGATAGGTAGGTACATCGATCACAATATAGGATTAAGAGGAGCCTCTAGGAATCAAACCTGCTGCGCCCATGATTAGCGTTCAGGCGACAAACCAATTGAGTAATCAGACTGATTTGATCAACAGCCTACAAAATCTTACACCTTTTGTGACCATGGGGAAATGATTGGGAGAAAGCCGTAGCACTTGGAGATGTATACAACTACCAAAATGTGATGGACAGTTCTCCGTTCCCCATTTCTTCAACTGCCGCTCCAAAAGCTTTAACTAGAACTGAAAGGTTTCCTGGTAATTTCTACGTGTTGCAAGATAAGATAATCCCCTTATTCTTTGGAATGGGTGACATTTTAGGATTTTGGATCCATCACGTGACCTCTGTCGCCCAGTATTAGCATAAATCCGAGTTAGGATTCAGAAATCGTTTCACTATGTCCCACAATGGAATTGCATCAAGAAAATGTGTATTTCAACAATGTTTGAGAAATCCTTATACCTTTGAATAGAAACAGCACTTGCATGGAATCCCTAATTCACAATAGAATGGAAGTGTAGGCTTGTAAATTGAATACATCCAAACCTAGTTTAATTTTAAATTCCATTATGCTTCAACAAGTTTTATCATTTTGCAGAAAAGTGTCGAGGAAAGGAGGTCGCAGAGGAAAGCAGAAGGACGAGACAGGGATCGTGACCGTGATCGTGGCGATCGAGAAGATCGTGATCGCGACCGCGATCGTGGTGACCGAGAAGATCGTGATCGCAGTGATCGAAGGGACAGAGACCGAGATCGCTATAGGAGCCGATCGTCTAGGGATAGAGATCGCTCTTCCAGGTTGGTTTGCCCTAATAATTTTTATTATCTTGACTACCCAAAGGAATTTACGTTTGGACAGAATTTATTTTCTTAAATCCCCCCTCTCTCCCCTCAATACAATGTATTCATGTCATTTACATATGAATTTGTACAATGCATGTCATGGGATTTGCCAGAATTGAATTTAACAACTCTTCCAGGTTGATTTGACTACCCAAAAGAAATTTATGTTCGGACAAAAACTTATTTTCTTAAATCCCCTCTCTTATAATAAGAGACTCGTCGTGAATCACTGGTTGTCTTATGTAACAGTGTATCAATTGTATTTGGTAGACAGTTTAATCACCCATTATCGTTAATCCCTGATTAGGAACTAAGGTAGCTTAAATTCTTAACACTTACGTGCAACTACAATTTTCTTCTGTATCAAAACTTATTTTCTTAAATCCCCTCCGCAATACATAGGATTTGCCAGAATTGAACTTAACCAACTCTTCCAGGTTGATTTGACTACCCAAAAGAAATTTATGTTTGGACAGTATTTATTTTCTTAAAAACCCCCCCTCCCACCCCTCAAAATATGGAATTTGCCAGAATTGAACATCCGGTTGTACAATATCGTTGTACAAAGATCTTCTTTTTTGCCTACCTACTTTCCATTATCTTGACAACCCAAACGAAATTTATGTTAAGAGAGAATTTATTTCTTACATACTCCTTATCTCTCATTGTTGTTAATTGAACGTAAAGCTGTGCGATTTGGTCAAAAGATATGAGCAAATGGGGGATTCCTTTCACTCCCCTTGAGGATCAAGTAGATTCAAAATTTGGGTATCTACCCCTAAGACCGAAGGGCTTCAGAAAATCTTTCTCCAGACAGATGGATGAAGAGAGAAAAATCGAAATAGATTACTTATCACACACCTAAACCCCTCGTGGGGTTCCAAGTAAAAGTGACCAAGTAACATTTGCAAAATTTTACAGGGGAGCGATCTGAAGTTTCACCTATTTTCTTCTTACGAACACTGGTTGTGTGATGTCTCATCCGACTATGTTTCGATTTTTCTTTATCCTGTAGGTAGTTAGCTAGTGCCCGCCTATGATATCGTGCTTCAAAATTCACTTCAGATTAAATAAGAGCTGTTTATTCGGAAAACTCTATTTGATCATTTTTACCTGCCTGGAGTTTCAAGCTTTACTCATTTGGTCAATTCAATTCTTCGAAAATCAGTCGCATAGTTACATGAAATTGAGGATTGAATAGTTTTTTCGTTAATTTATCGTGTTGCCAAGCATCTAATAACAATGATATACCTACCTATTTCTGTTAGAAAAGGTTATCCATTACCTACCACTGTAATTGGTCATTTTCACCTGCCCACTATGCAATCTTACAAATCTTACACAGTAAAAGTGATCAAATGGCAATTGATAACATTTACATGCACCAGCGAGAGTACATTTATAATCCATCTCGTGTTTTGTCGTTGAGTTCAAATGCCATTTGGTCACATAAAACTTTTTGGGTCAGGCAGGTAAAATTTATTTTCAAGTATTTCTTGCACATCAGTTTGAAGATAACGTTCTTAGCAACAACACACAGTAGACAACGTCCTTAGTACCGGAATGACAAAAAAAACTCATTTTGAAAAAAATGTTACTTGGTCACTTTTACCCGGAACCCCACGCTATAATGTAGATAAGTTACATGTTATCTATAGACCAGTGGCTTTCAGACTTCTTCCTCGGCGCCCCCCTTCACTAGGAAAAATAGTATCAGGCCCCCAGCCTATCGTTTTTAATAAAAGTTATATTTTATATTTTTCCCTTACCTATTATGTTTAACAAACACAATTTAAAAGGATTTTACGCGGCAGAAACAAAAAATAACATGACTTATTGTAATGAAAATGCGGAACTTTTTTTTCTTTTTTTTTTTTTTTTTTTAATTTTCATCACAGTTTTTTTAGTCTATTGAGAAACTCTGAAATGAACATTATTTACAACTCAGCAAACAATACAAAGGCAATACAAATTTATATTAAAAGTTCAGTGTGAAGGATGAGCTTGCTTTTGAGAGAAAAGTTTCTCAAGGCGTGGAGGAATACCAGAAAGAGCCACTCTAAGTTCTCAGTTCACATTTAGCTTTGAACGGTAGTTCGACTTCATAGCTGACAATGCTGAAAATCCAGTCTCGCATAAGTATGTTGTCGCAAAAGGAATCAGGATCTTCATTGCATTTTGGCTTAGCGTTGGGAAGTCCTTGCTAATATGTAAAACTTCATCGACCGCCCATTCCAAACAATGCTGAAAATGTTTCATTGTCGACCACGTCCGGCGTTAACACTGACGTCAGATGTCAGACAATATTCAAACCGTATCATCAGCATGTCGTTTGTTTGAAAAAAACGCTGCAAATTCTTTCACTGGGGTTTATTATTCAATTGTCTTGCGTTCATGAATTGAATTTCTACTAAGCTTTGGAGTGCGTGTTTCACAGGATAGAGCTATTATTGAATTTCAGGAGATATGCAAGGAGCACGTAAATCTGTTCTCAACCAAAATACCTATTTGGATTGACCAGTTGATCATATTTGTGTGCCTCCCGAAATTCAATCACTCTATCACCTGTGAAACACGCAAAGTTTAGTAGAAATTCAAATCATGAACGCAAGCCAATTGAATAATAAACCCCAGTGAAAGAATTTGCAGCGTTTTTTTATTGAACCTCAATACCCCCCCCCCCCCCACAATAAAAACATAAATAATTTATCAAGTCCTTTAGCGCTCGTATTGCGTTAAAACTTCCCCAAACCCAAATTTAGACGATGTAGCCAAAGGTAGACTGATGTAGAGGAGGCACAAAAATATGATCAACTGATCAATCCAAATAGGTATTTTGGTTGAGAACAGATTTACGTGCTCTATGCATATCTCCTGAAATTCAATAATCGCTCTATCACCTGTGAAACACGCACACTCCGAAGCTTAGTACAGATTTAAATCATGAACGCAAGCCAATTGAATAATAAACGCCAGTGGAAGAATACATATTTACCCCAGTAATAATATTTTAACTATATATTATCAGCGTTTCATGCGTATCAGAATGCTTCAACCCGTGTATCGGCTATAAACTACAAGTATCCACATCGGATATCCAGTATCCACATTCACTACAACTCGACGCTATCGGCATCACTAGGTTACAAACAAACAATAATAAACCAAAAAACGCAAATGTTGGCACCATAAATCGGGCCAAACATCGGGAATGGTTTGACCTACGGACCTGGGGAGAGGCTCATTCGATTCCTTATGGTATGTTCTTCAAATAGGTATAAATTTAGGCCGCTTCGAATTTTTTTGAGGTTTTTAGGGATTTTACAAAACTTCGACAACCCTTAAAGGGCACTTTAAATTGAGTGAGAGAGCTGGCTCAAGAATTGGGGCGTCGTCGGACCAAGATTTTTCCTGAAAATTTCAGATCTTTTGCTCCAGCCGTTTGGGAGAAATCGTGCGTACGGCGTACGGTAGACGGACGGAAAAATTTTTATTGCAGATTCGGATTCTACACCCTTTGAAACGTAAACCATGAAATTTTCAGGGGGGTTTATTATTGAATAATAAACCAAAAATGAACCTAATTGTTACTAAGAAAATTTATTTCCTAACACAGCCACCCCCCCCCCCTTCACATATAGACAATATTAAAATCCCGTTGATCTCTCAAAAGTTTTGAGTCAAAACACTTGAACTGGGGAAAAGCCTTGAAAGTGATAAGTACAGGAATCGAACTTGGAACTCCCTTCCAACACTCCTGAGCTTAATACTACGCCAAAAAGAAAAATAATAGCAAAATTATGGCACCAGCTCGCGCTTTTGATACATTTAGCTGCTCTACTTTTTGAACCTAATATTTCTCCTTGGATTTGCCCTTATGCAAATGACGTCCTGTCAAAAATTGTGCCCTTTGGCAACCCATTTTCGACTGTTCCAAGCATGCTTGACTTACCAATATGTTTTTGTTTGGTTTCCAGGAGAACGCGCTCGCGGTCTCGATCCCGCTCTCGACGCTCTCGGGAACGATCGCGCTCCCGCGACAGGCGGAGGGATCGCTGAATCACACGTGTCTATTCCACGTGTCATCCCTTCCCCTTGCCCCCCCCTTTAAACCAATTTTTATTCTGACTCTTTGTAAATGGTTAAGAAAACAGATATCTTGTCGGGAGACCTTCTGAAAACAAACACCCACATCTCTCGGCTGTCCTCTGGCTCTGAGATCCCTTTTTTAATTTATTTTTGTCCTCGTTGTTGTGGTGAGATCTTTGAATTTTACTTGTTTGAAGTATATTTTTCATTTAACGTTGTATGAATATGATAATAAAAAGTTCATTGTACCTATTGAGTTGACATTTATCTCTCCCTGTTGCCCCCATTCAAATTATTAACTAGGCTTTTTTTTCAATCAATCATCTCTTCAAATGATGTTATTTCATCATACCAGTTTATTTACTGGTTACTTCCTGACGTCGCAAATTTATATGTGGAATTGTGTGATCAACAGTGCTTCAACTATAGAAAATTTGTTCCAAAGTAAAGAATAAAGTCTATTGTTATCGGTGTAGTTATTTGAGAGCGGCATCGATATGTCCTCCAACTCATGTCTCAGGGTACCTCCAATGCTCATTAATTACAGCCTATAACGAAGTTGTGAAAACATGCATCGGATGGAATCTTGGTCATTAAAATCACAGAACTAGTTAGGTACTTACAACCACGACAATGTCAACAATAAACCTACGCTCCTGAAATATAGCTTTTCCAAGTCGAATTGAGAATTTTCCAAGTCAAATTGAGAAATTTCCAAACCAATTTGAGAATTTTCCAATCTAAGAAACTTTCACTACCAAAAAGGAAGAGGGAGTTTTCCAAACCGAATTGACAATTTTTTAAGGCAATCCAAGACTTTTATTGAAAACTAAATTATTGAAGCAAAATGAAAAATACCACTTTATGAACAAATTAACATTGAAATCAGAAAGACAAAATGGACGAAGAATACTTCATAAAAATTACGCTATTGTTAAGAACAGAAAAATCGAGGCCACTCCGCATTTTTGTTTTCGTTGACTTCAATAGACCAGCCAAACGCTGAGTGGCTTTTTTCTGTTCTTAACAAGACCGTAATTTTTACGTGCTAAAGTGCAATTCTTTCATTTTGCTTCACTAAGTTTGTTTCAACAAAAGTCTTGGATTGCCTTAAAAAATTGTCAATTCGGTTTGGAAAATCTCAATTTGGTTTGGAAAATTCTCAATTCGACTTGGAAAAGCTATATCATCTCCGAGAGGATCATGATCTCAGTCACTGAGTAGCCATTGGGACGTGATGCGCTTGCAGGCGGGATTGCTTGTGATGCCGCCCTTCGTGACGAACATCAACTTCCAAAATATTCCGAATCCCCTTTCCGCTCTTTCAGCCACGACAATGTTAAGAAAAGTTGCAGGAATCTTTTCGTTGATCATAATTGCTGACATGATTTTATAGGAGCATTGCAAAACCTATTTTCAAGGCGTAAGATCCTCAACTTGAATGAGGAAAAAAAATTGCGTTCATAGAAAATTTATAGGTGCATGAAAATCAACTGCCGAGCCGAGTATTTAAATTTTATACCAACCACGACAATGTGAGTAGGTAAGTAAGGTAACGGTACCGGTAGTGGCCACAGTTAAGAATTTTTTTCTTTAGTTTTGACAATTGTGGGCCAACAGTAGTACTGACTTTCTTCAGGACTCATTTAGAATATAGCCCGACTCTTCCCTAACATATCCATTGCCTAAAACTATCAAAAGAACAATTTTTTATTAATTTTTTCTCACACCTTTATTTTGATCTAGTAGTGGCCACATCAAATTACGAAATTTCCAGTAGTGGCCACGTGCATGTCTCAGTAGTGGCCACTTGACATTTTGCCCTCCTTACGTGTTTAATATCATTAAATTCAATACCAGATGAACAAAATTGATTCTATCCAGTAGAAGCTCTAGGATACAGCCCAACAAACGAGGAAACTAGGGACGGTCATATTGAGAAGTTTACCACAATTTCCAATGATGCTCTGCGCACTCCTAGTTCAACCTCTGACTACAAGATGACATGAGCTGTACCTCCTGCAAGTTTGAAGCCACTAGGAGACCGGGAATCCTTATTTCTCAAATATAAACTTTAAAATGGCCACTACTGGAGCAGTGGCCACTACCGGTGCCGTTACCTTAAATTACCTATTTACTTTTCTTTAAAAACCAAATGGTCATAATATGACCATTATTATTATTATGACAATATTATTGTTGCCGAAGGGTGTTAGATGAGCTCGTCAGAACCTGCAGTTAGGAAAAAAAAATCAAGAACGTAGGCCTAATGAGTGAAATTTCCCCAAGTGAAACTCGAAATTGCCCCAAGTTTAGGAATCACCCTCATACCTACCTTATAATTATAATTGTAAACAACAATGTACATATATATTTGAAGAATTAAATAATTTTTGAATCGTCCATCTACCAACAGATCAACTGACTAAATTATTCTTCTGGGGAAATACTTGGAAACGAGATATGAATGAGTACGGGTACATTAGCTAGGTGAGGGGCCGGTGGTCGGTGAGCACCAGTGACGTCACCTCTCTGAGACGCCCGGCGGGTGACCCCTACCGTGTAGTTACCGTGGTGGGAAGAGAGTCTCTTAGTATCCGTATCCTTAGTATCCGTGAGCTCAAGGCAGAGCGCCGGTGGAAGTAGCGTCGCAGTGACGTCACCTCTCTGAGACGCCCGGCGGGTGACCCCTACCGTGTAGTTACCGTGGTCTAGTGCGTGGTGGGAAGAGTGTGTGTAGTGTAGTATCCGTGAGCTCAAGGCAGAGCGCCGGTGGAAGTAGCGTCGCAGTGACGTCACAGGCGGAGCCCCTCGTTTCTTGGGCCCTACCGTCCTGTGTAGCAGCCGTGGCCCCTCCGTGATGGAGGCTCCGCCCTGTGTAGCAACCGTCTTTCTACCCACCTTCTTGGAAGCGCATCTACAGAGGGGACCGACCCCGCCCAAAACTCTCGGACTCGACCGAAGTCCACTCGGACTCAATGAAGGCTGCTGCGCAGATGCCCATGCGCAAAGCACTGTTCACATCTCCCTTCTCCATAACGATTTTCCCTCAGTTAGGGATGGATAGGGTTGTTCCGATATCGATAACGATATTAACCATCAACATCGATAATATTGCAACAAAATAATATCGATATCAGCAATATCGAATGATATTACGCAATTTTTATGATTGCTCACAATTTTATGACAAAACTCTTTGTATTCACGTGATTATATTACTACAATCTTAAACTGATTTTATAATGAATTATAATGTAGAAAATTGGGTAAATTGATATAAATTGGAAGCAATTTTCATTCCTTACTGTAAAATTTGGTTGAAAACATTTTTTTTTTTTTTAGTTTAGCTAATATAAGTTACCCAAAACAATCACACAGTGAATTTCCAGTACGAAAACAGAAATAATCATTTGAGCAATATAATTCTGGTAAATTTTTTAAAACTTTATATTGCAAAATATGCTGTTGGAATAGACATAACTGAAACACAAACCTTTTCACCCAAAGATAATATTTAGCAAAACTTACATGCATACATGGGCAGAATGAAATTTTAGTTTCTTTATTTAAAAAAATGTATTTGGATCAAACTAATATCATTGCCATTTGCGATTGAAAACCCGAATTTTTATTAAAATAGCTAACTCAAAATAATGCAATATCGAAATCCTTATATCGATATAATATCGGAAATATCGATATTTATTGGATTACGAGACTTGCATACTTACGTCTAACTTCTTAAAAAAGTATATTGTAACATACAAAATTAGATCTAGGTAAAACAAAAAATACATGTGAATTTAAAATAAAAAATCTGGTTGTGCCAGGCACCCGCCCATAGAACAACCGCCCATGAAACACTAGAAAAGTTTTAACCTTTAATTTTTAACAAGAAAAATTATACTATGGATAGTAACAAAGCGCTTTTAAGGCGCTCAATACCAAAAACCTTACCATTTCGTTCGTTTCGAACCACCATTCGACCAATTACAGTAATGACTCTAAAGGGGTGACAATCTAGAATATTCTTGTCAAACAAATTATATATTTTATCAAATAAAACAGCATTTTTTCGAAGTTTGACGCCAGTAAATCACAAAAATATAAGAACTTAATGGTAAAACTAAAGGAGCGAGAAAACTTGAAAAATTAAACTATAATCTCAATACCTATTTAGAGGTCGTAATCAAATTAGTCAAGTCTAATCACACACTAACGTTAGCATCACGAAATAGCAGGCATATGAAACCTATCCTTCGTATTACTTAGGTACTTAGTGAACATTTTGCTCGAAAAACTACGTACCTATGCTCAATTATCATGTGGAATAGCTTTTTTTCCAGTTTGGCACGAATAAATCACAAATATTTGGGAACGTTGGTAACTAAGATAACATGAATCATCTCGACTTACTTCTTAATTCGTGTGGAATGGTGCTTGGATTGTCGAATCCTGTTCATTGTGCACCTATACACAATAAGGAACGTGACTCTCTGGAATAGGTAGATTGACAACCGAAACCATGCTGAATATTGTAACTTTTGGAAAAAACGACCAACTAATTCTATCTACCTAGTAGGACTAATTGTATTTTAATTTACTATTATAATATTGTCATTATTGAATATTTGTTATTATAATGAGGAATGAAAAACGTCTTAGGAGGGTTATTAGAGTGATGGACGAAAATACCAAGAAAGAGGTAAAAATACGCTCTTGTAAAAAGGAAAAAACTACCCTGAATGGTAACAATACGTTCATGGAGCGCAAAAAGTTTACTTGCATTGGTAACAAGGCGCTCCTGAGACGTGTAGACATTTTGAAAAAATAATAGAAATTACTAGATTTGAATGGCAGGAGTTCGAGCAGGATACTGAAGGGTAGAGCAGGTGTTCGGGAAGGAATACCATGGCAGGGGGTGGGGCTAGGGCAAAGTCGAGTGAACTTACAGTGAACTAAAAACAGCTGTACGCTTCAGAAGCGCCTTGGTACAACGCCAATTAAAGGTACAAGAAGCGCCAATTAAAGGTACAACTCCAACGCATAGGGACTGACGGGGGCGCGGTGACGTCACGACCCTCGGGTTTTCCCCAGTGGCCCCGCCTGCTGATTCGTACCGTGTGGTGTAGCAGCAGTGGTGTAGCAGCGGTGGGTAGACGGGGCTGTTACAAGCACAGAAAATGGAATAAGAAGCGGCAGTGGCACCTGCCACAGAACATAGGTCAACAGTGCGTCGTGAATAGCGTGAGGCGCTCCATCGATCACCACAGCTCTAAGCGAGATCGCTAAAAAGTGGGAGCTGCATCCCGTAGCGCTTCCAGTTGTATTTACTTGCTCAAGTGTTCATCATTTCGTTTCTTTCGTTTAGTTTCGTTTCTTACTATTGTAAGTGATTATTGTTTCGTTCCTTCCTTTAATATTGAGAGAAATTAACAGTGTGTATAATTGAAAAATGCCTTGCTCGATAGGCCTTCGGTTTTTTTGCGTTTATTCCTCAAATTAGTGCTGGTTCATTTAGGCCCAGATTACCACGTAGTTTGATGTGATTAAAAGCTGAAAATTGTCGAGGTTCGTGTATATAAACTCTAACACTTACCTGATAATTTGAGTTCATTTTGACAGATTTCATTTCAAATAAAAAAGAAAAAATGTGATAGTAGATGAGATGAAAAAATTATCGCAATCTCAATACAAAAATTTTGTCATTTTTAATTTCAACAGGTGCCTAGATTCCAAAACTGCAATGTTCGTCAACCGTGAAGTAACCTGGTTTTTAATGTTGGTTGTAATAAATTCAAGCTAAACGATAAAGTTACTTGCATCAGTAGGTACTTACACCACGAAGAAGAGTCCTATTCAATGTTTTAATTCGTATGAGCTTAAATGTGGTACAATCAATCAAAGATGCCCATGTATCGAAAAAAGTTATTGTCAAATACATATCAGGTACGAAATATAGCATTTACAAATTGAATTCTACACTTTCCAAATAAAAACTGACATTACTCTTTCGATTTCGACATTTTTCGAATAGATTTCTATATTTTCGATAGAATTTGTAGAGAAAAATTTCGAAACCTTTTTGAAAAAAGTTCGACTTTGATTTGGAAATACTACATAAGATGATTATAAAAATGAATAATCTCAAAGTTTTTGGAGAATAAATAAAATAAAATTATAATTATTATTCTTGTTATAATTATTATAATTATTTATTCCATGTCAAACATTATTTTTTTTAAGTGTTTTCTTGAATTTAGGATTCATCGTACGAAAACTGAACTATTCTATTTTATTATTTTATTTTATTTATTTATTTATTTTTAAATCATATAACTTAATTGCATAATTAGCATTACAGTTGAGCGTAGACTGATATAAACGTAGAGTGATGAAGAAACCTGAATTGCTAAAATGGGAATGTCTAAAAATTGAAAAAAATATTACTTCCAATGGAAAAGGTTTCTTGCAATAAAGGACCGTGAGAATGAGTTATGCTAGATAAAGATGTTATTAATATTTGAACGATTGGTGAAAAAATATTTAGGTGCATACAGGGAAAGAATTATCAGCGGACTCGGCGGCAATTACAGTCCAGTTAAAACAGTGCATTGGGAAGAATTTTTTTGATAACAGCTCATTTTTCAGAAGAAGAAACACATTATACATCACTTATCATTTAGCATTTGGTCAGATGTATTTGACAATTAGAATGCACCATCATTTGAAAACCTTCAATGATGATTTGCACACAGAACGCGTATGAACGAAAAATAACGAAATCATTCTATTCAAAGGACAATTTTGTTTCGTATTTTGTATTTCACACAACAATGTGATACCCCTAAGTGTAATTATACCGGTTATTACCAAAAATAAGAGTTGCATTGTTTATTTTTGCCCTTTAACAAAGGAAAACTTAGGTCAACAGTGCGTAAGTGAATAGCGTGAGGCGATCGAGAAGGGTGCGTAGGAGTGGGGGTAGAGTCGGGCGGGCTGGTGCCATTCCCTTCACTGCCGACGGGCGTCTCTGCCTCTTCTACTGTATTCTATTTTCTATGGCACCTGCCGACAGTGAGGAGATTGGCACCTGCCCGACTCGACCCCCCACTCCTTTACCTCCTAGTCGATCCCCCCTGTCCACTGCCGCGCTGTTGACCAAGGGCGAACACGAACCCTTCTCTACTACGGTGATACAAGGTCACACATACACCACTGTCGGGTCGGATCCACGGATACTAAACTCTAGACTAGACTCTAGTCTAGTATCCGTGGATCTGACCGAGGGTGGTAGACTACAAGGTGGGGCTCACGAGCAGCTCAGGTTGGGATGATGACGTCATTCGGTAACCACCGCCCGACTCTGCGACACAACGGGGTAACCGTTTTTTTCGAGCCCTCCCCGCAAACTTTATCTTCGGCCCCCTTATAGGCCAGTCATTCAAAACATCAAACATTGCAAAAAGTACTGTAAACTTCCTTTTTGAATATGTTGTTAGGGTTCACCCAGATAGCACAAATCTAGATTTGCAGGCCTGAAAACCGCGAGCGACGGGAGTTACAGCCGAAAAACCACGAAATTTTCGCACTGTTTTCAGTTTTTCGCAAAAAAGTCACCAAAGGAGCCTTTTGATGAGAAAAGACTCTTATCCTTTGTTGAACTAGATAAAATTTGCTACAATTTGAGACGTAATTGGACTCTGTAGCTCCATTAGTTCCAGAGATACAGCTCTGCAAATATTGACAAATTTTTCCAAAAAGTGAAAATTTTAACTTTTGGTCTATTTTCGACCGATATATTGGTGTAAATAGTCATTCTACAGTAAACTTGTGAGGAATGAAGTTGTAGGACATTTAATTACCTTCATTTTAGGACCATCGGAGGACCTGTATCTATCATAGATTTTTTTAACTTACAGAAAACTAAAATAAGTAGAAA
This sequence comes from Creontiades dilutus, assembly GCA_031894815.1. Classification (NCBI taxonomy): domain Eukaryota; kingdom Metazoa; phylum Arthropoda; class Insecta; order Hemiptera; family Miridae; genus Creontiades; species Creontiades dilutus. The sequence continues at coordinate 1,475,144 of JAVIWC010000254.1, forward strand.
CGCGGTTCAAGGAAAAGTTGAATAAATGTTGAGTTATTTGTGTAAAACTATGTAGCTAGGTAGGGACTGAAACATTTCGCATACATTAAACATATTTAACTTAACATTTAAATTGACAGTAGGTCATAAAATGAAATAAATTATATATAATTAAGACAAAAAGTGGTTCATATGAGTAGGTATGTACAAGTTATAATACATGAAAACATTAACACTCACACTAAAAAGTATTCAAGAATTTCGGTTTTTCATATTCTGGGGATCTTTTGGGGGGGGGGGGGCCTTCGGAGGACAGCTCACTTCCACAATTAGGAGGAGAGGGAGATGTCTGGGAGGTCTTCAGGGGTTAGAAATTCCTCATCCACGTCCTCCTCATCTAGCTCCATGGGAGGAGTGTTTGTGCACTCTCTGCCTTCACAATGCTTGCATAGAGCGGAGCACTTGAGGCCTGCCTTCCTGCATGAGTAGGAACCGAAGCAACCCTTCCTGTACTTGCAGGATAAGCTTTTGAGGAGGAGCGGAGGAGCTGCAGCCTGCATCATGTGGATGGGAAGCCAGATGCGAGCCATGATGAGGTTGAGAGTGCAGGGGAGTCACTCATGACTGCTCTCTACGGAGGAGATGGCCGGCAGCCCCTGCATTCCCTCCGCTACAGCAATTTCATCAAGGCCTCTGCTAACACTAAAATGAACCTGGCTCGACTCCCACCCACCAAAGAAGCTACCAAGTTTCATTCCTATCGGGTTGATGAGGTTGGTAGGTCGCCTTCTAGACGAATATCAACAGAAAGGCATAACCAGGCTTACGTTCTTACAATGTGTCGCAAAGCAGTATGCAAAGCCCTAAAGTAGGTATGTAGTGATTACTTCTGTATCGAAGTTTATGACAAAGGTATCCGCTGTTAGCAAATTTTATATATCTACCTACTATTAAACATTCTTTCTCATCAACTGCTTTTTTCACTTCTGCCTTCCAATACAGCAAATCCGGCGGAGTTGATTACCGGGGGTGATGACACTAATTAGAGGGCCCGGGGGAGATGAATACCAGGGGAGGTGACTACTGTCAGTCCAGTAATGGATTTTCCACCAACCTCTATAAAAAAAAAATTTTAAAAAAATAAAAAAACGTCTCCGGCAAGGCGTTTTGAAAGGTCGTTCGATCTACTGTTGGACCCGTTATCAACCCAAAGTTACCGGGGAGCCCTTTCTGATTGGGTGGAGTACGGGGCATAACTAGGTAATGGTAATCGGACAAAATATCCCCAAGGGCGGACAAATCCCGGCTACGGCACTGTGAGTATGGTAGTGTCGTTGCCATCAAGAAGGTAGGTATTGCATTTGATAGTAAGTTCTTACAATGCAAAATCAATGGTAAATCGTAAGGATGTGAATATTTTTCCCTTTTGTAGATGTAAAAAATCAGATTTGTTGTGCACGCGATCGGTGTGGGAGAGAGGAGGGCAAAACGCTAGGGGACCAACGCCCACGTCGAGAAATAATTCAATGACGCTCGGCGCCGCCCTACGTGCTAGAGGGGGCAAAGGTCAATGGGTGGTAACGCGGCGCGGGGGCGGTAAAGTACCGCGGGGGCGGCAGGTTGAGGGGGAAACGATGAGGGGGCGGCAGGTTGAGGGTGAAACGATGAGGGGGCGGCAGGTTGAGGGTGAAAGGATGCGGGGGCGGCGCAGGGTTAAGAAAGCGGGGGCGGCAATGACGCATAACCGCCACCACGAGGGCTCCTTAAGTCACGTAGGCGTCCGCCCCCGAGAACCGTTATTTTATACCTGCTACTTTTTATTAGTTCGTGAGTTGTTATCTACGGTAATAACACTCACAACACTAGCGAACTGCGACACACGGGAACGTAATGGCCTACAGACCCCTCCTCTAAACTCTTCGTCACTTCTCCTATACGTCAGATCAACTCAGTTACATTAAGAAATTGCTTTTTTAACAAACATATGGCAGGTAATTCATGTATTACTGGAACATTCACTATAAAAAAAAAGTTTTATGGTAATTTTTTATTTCAATGTAGAAAAGTAATTATTACCTCTTATACAGGGTGATTGGTGTAAGAACGACATCTAATCTAAATTAAACAAATGGAGGGGTTATTAATAGACTTTATTATTAATCGAGCGCTGCTTTCGTTCAATTGATAACTTGGTCTAGCCGTGGAACTCATTTCAGCTTCTAATTTATAATGCAGCCCCTGATGCTGGATGAAATTTAAGTGATGAGGGGGTTACTACTACGAAAATTTTCTCGCTGAACCGAATAAAGGCATTTCTAAATTTCTCCTAATGATTAAAATCGAAGAAAGAAGGGGGCGTGAAATGATGGATAATTCATAAATGAAATAGGATGAGATCAGGCTAAGAGAAGTAGGAGTTCCTTAGCGGTATTATAATAATACAGAATGAAAACTACGTACTTTTCAACTGGAATGTTATGGGCTTCATTATCAAGTCGGTATTTGACGATGGAGAGCAGTTCCAGAAATGAGTCGTTCTTTTGGAGCGAGTCCAGGAAATAACCAACTCCACTCCCTACGGAACGACATTCCTCCAGGACGCAATCTGCTATTCCGTGAACGAAGGAAATTTTCCTTGACGGAAAAGCAAGCATTCCCCATCCCTTCTTACCACCTTACCGATATACCGTTAGACTTACTATTGTTTGAATGATGTTTTACTCAAAATTTTAATGTGTCATTGTAAAATTTTATTATCAATCATTTTAATTATCATAGAGTATAAATTGTTCAAATTTGAGTGAGTTATTTTGTATTTTAACAATTTCACGGCCATTTATATCGCTACTTTATTGATTTGTAAGGCGTAGATGTGGCTGTGACGTCGATAAACAGCTCCTCTCGTCAGGCTGAGCCACCATCGGTCTTTCCTTTCTCCTTGTTATTAGAATTAGCCATATTTAAGCCACATGGCCTCTGGTCCTTAGTTTTTCTCCTTTTTCATCATCACTTCTCTATTATTTATTTCCGGAATCTTTTCACATCCCCTTTCGTCAAATTCACTCCCCCGTTCCCTCGTCGTTTGGTTCGTGAAATGCCCTGAGTTCGCACGGTTTAGCCAAGTTTTTTAGTTTGAGTTTCGTAGTGTGGAACAGTGAACGTCTGGAAAGGTGTGCGTATCCGGATAAATCTGGATCGAAGTGGACTTGGTCTGAAAATCAGCTCATTCCATCCGTTTTTCCTTAGTTTTTATACGTAATTTCCCCGCGTTGATTCGTCGATTTCCCGTCGTTTTTCGCCCGCCGAAGTCGATTTTTACTTTCATTCAGTTCGTCTAAAACACAAGTGCGAAAACCCGAAAACTCGGAATCAACCTTTCTTTAGGACTTGGCTTACGATTTTTTTTTGTTAAGTTGTGCTTTTCAGCATGTCTTCCTCGTACGGAAATGAAGAAACGTCTTCGGACAGAAACGTGGAAATATGGAAAATCAAGAAACTCATCAAAAGCTTGGAAATGGCCAGAGGGTGAGGAAAACCTTAATACTTAATTCTTGACGTATCGAAGTCACGCAATATGACTCACGACCTAACCTATTTGGTGCATTAGAAATCTCTAGTTTCCTATTACATTTTTTATTTTACGACGTTCTTATCTGCTTTGGGGTTTCACTGAGATGAGTACTTTTTAATTTTATGACAACAGGGATATTTTGTTACGTTACATCTCTCTTTCGAGAGGAGCCACGACAATGGTTGCTAGGTGGGGAGTTAGCACACGTAAAATGTAAAGTAGAGGCAGGTAGACGTACCTTTAGGTTCTGTTTCGACTTTCTCCATCAAACTTTCCTATTTTTCTGTATATAGGACCTATTTTTATAGATGTGTCAACTCCACAGCCTTACAAACCTGCATGACCCAACCTTTTCGTAGAAATTACCGGAGTACATTATATTTTACACTCTTAACTTCTGTTTACCTACTTTTCTCTTGGAGAGAAAAAATTGCTGCAATGTACCGTAGTATACGTAGCACTTTAATGCAACATAATATACATATTATGTGTATTCCCTAAGGAAGTTGGTTATCTTTCATGTAGCTTTTTTAGTGTTCCTGAAATGTAATTTTCATTAGCCTTCGTTGCTAAGTCCAAATGAACCCCCTACGGACATCCACGCATTGATTTTGCAATCTAAAATTTAAATAAATTCCGTCCTACGAATTTTGACACCAACCTACGATTGTTTCTAATGATTTTTCAAAATTTGGCGCAGCGGTGGCGTCAGAATGTGGAGAGAAGGCCTAGGGAGGAGGGTGGTTGCATTAGCTTCTACATAACTGAAAAATCATGTATAGAAAACAATATCCTTATTGCGTAGTGCTTTGCTGTCAAACTTCTTGAGATTAAATCCACTTCCGATTTTACTCAGAAAATGCCATTTTCGCACTGAAAAATAATGCACATTTAGGGAGGGTAGGTGTTAGTCAACCTCCAGAAAGGGGCGATGGGCCACAAAAGGCTGGGAACCACTTGCATAGTGGTTTGCTGTCAAACTTCTTTAGATGAAATATATTCCGATTTTACTCAGAAAATGCCACTTTTCACTCACTGAAGGGTAATGCACATTTAAATAGCTGCTGGATCACTTGTTAGTCTCTGCGTAGGCGTACACCTAAAACCCTTTCAATAATCGTTTATTCGGTTGTTATCCATTTCTTTCAACTTTTATGGGGTCTGTGGGCTGGGCCCCAGGTGGTTCATGAATGTCATCGCCGGTGGGTCTATTTACTCATGCTCCTGCGTTATGTTTGTTCAACTGTCAGAACTTGCTATTTTCGTCTGATAGAAATCCTCAGCGATGTGTATTTTAGGTCGAGATGAATTACGTTGTTTCCTGATGAGGATGAAATGCATGCACAACGGTGGAATTCTGTCAATGACCCCACTTTTTCTTCAACCTCAAAATCCGCTTTGAACCGGTCAGGTATCGTCTCTAAAACTTATTTTGTTTGTTTCTATTCAGGAACGGTACTAGCATGATTTCACTCATCATCCCTCCTAAGGACCAGATCTCTCGTGTGAGCAAAATGTTGGCCGATGAATTCGGGACGGCTTCCAACATCAAGTCTCGGGTCAACAGGCTCTCCGTACTCGGCGCCATCACCTCAGTACAACATCGACTCAAATTGTACACTAAAGGTAAGCATTCAGATCTTATTAACGTTAGAAATTAAATACATTCTGGGATCTTAAGTAAAAAAGTAAAGTAAACAAGGAATTTCACCTTGGATTTTCGTCCGACTACCCGGAGGTGTCGCAGACGTCGCCAGCCGTCCTCCAGAGAGGATCGGAACTAGGTCTGACGATTTCGCTCGTGGCTTCCCATTGCCTCACGCCCTGGGTTGGGAGCGTTTTGGATTCACGTGATATCGAGATCAGAGGTGAACTGTCTAACGACAGGACAGGTATACAACACTTGATAGGATTTCGGCCCTAATCATTGGTGCCAGCCGGATTCGAACCTCAGTGCTAGAGGACTGACGCCCCAGCTCGCTCGGACAACCTGTCCCCTGGGATCTATCTTCTATGTTAGCTTCCTGTCTCGCTTTGATTGACCGTAAGGGTAGGGAGTTGAAATGTTATCAATTGCTAGGTTTTATCTTAGGTAAACCTCAGGCACATACCTGGAGAGGAATGCAATTCCTGGGTAAAACTTCCTGTTTATGGAGTAACAGTGTCTATCATGGGCCTCCCTCACGGTAAAAGAAGAGGCCTCTCTCAACATCTGAGACATCTGCAACTTTGAGAAGCATTGACAACGAATCTTTCATTGAAATTTCAGACAGTTTCAAATAAACAAAATAGGTTCCTAGGTATTAAATCGATGTCCTAATCCTCCTCCTCCCCCTACTACTGGATTATGTAGAAATGTACTTATTATGAAGAGACGTTTTGCGTGTCATTTAAGGGGGTTGTGTGCCCACAGACGCTTCTCAGAACGATATGGTTTTACATAACCCACAATTACGTTGGTCAATGTAGTCATAAATAACTTTATTATATACCATTAGAACCGCCAGGAACTCTAGTTTCCAAAAAGTGTCAAATTTTGTCAATTGTTCTAGCAATAAAACTCGTAAAAGTTCGATAAAGTTGATTATTTTTACTGAAAAAATGTCACTTTTTTCACATTTGTCCCTTTCTTTCCTTTATTGAACTATCTGGCGTCTTCCTTGTTTTTATCTAACGATTCACAACTGCATTTAGAGCAACTGGACAGATTGGATTTGATCTTCGTGAAAAATCTGATTTTTGGTAGTGATAAGAAGTGATATCCCAAAAGTATCCATGAAAAATTGACTTTATAGGAGTTCAAAAAACAATCGGCCAAAACCACTCCGTCAATCGAAAGAGAAACTTATTACCGACATAACTCTACAGAAAACGTTAAATTCCGTCAGATATAACTAGATTCAAAGAAAAAGGAGAATAGAGGAAGGTTATCAAAACCATAATAACAAAACCTACGATCCTGGGGGATAGTTGATTGACACGGCTTCATAAATTTATATTGACCAGAGCAATCGTCGTACAGACATGGGTATGGTTTTAAAATGTTCGTTGACAATTCTACTTTGAATAACAAAATTTAAAAAACATCTGATTTTGTTTGTTTGTTGGGCATCCCACCACCTTAAATTTTCCTTTCTATCAATCCCAACACAAGCATTGCCGTTTCCTTGGACAGACGAAAATCCCTGAGAAATTCAACATCATCAATAGTGTCAATGTAATCTGAACGAGGTCGAACTATGTATGGCCTCCTTTCATATTCCAAGTATTGACAAATTTTCAATAAATCAGAATCAATGAAATCAACGTCGTTAAACATGTTTCGTCACGCTACACAACAGAGAAGCTATAGGAACCCACTGTGGAAGGGGGAACATGGCGATACCCAAGGGATAAACTCGCTACCCTGGGATGGAGACTCTCGTACAAAGTTACCAAGCAGATAGCGCTATCTTGTTGGTAAACTACGTTGATAAGCTGCCAATGGAATGTTATTTGAGGCCAGGAGTTACCTAGTCATTATTCCTGATCGATAATTATTCCTTAATCGTTCGGTACGATTCTAGGTCAATTAAAAAAACTCGGCTAGTTTTCCTATTACATTTCTCAAAACATTTGTATAAATATATGAGGAACGATCAAATTGAACGTCTAATGAACAAATAAACAAATTGGTGTAGTTCGCAGATTGAAAGAAAGCGGCTGGATCGGTTAGTTTTCCTGTGTGTATTACAGTCCCAAAAACATTATTGGTGACTACAAACGTACAGACCTTTCGGGATGAAGTGAGATGGGTGGTACCAAACGTAGGTGAAAACTTTGAAACAGATAGTAGTTTCATGTTAGCAGGTACACCCTTCGGGAAACCCCTACCCAGCCGCACCCTTTCAAACTACGAACTGTATTTAGGTTGGAAGAAACAAAAGTTAATGGCTCAAACCTACTAAAAAACACGGTTTCGGGGAAAACACGCGGAAAATTAGTTGGGAAATTCCGAACCTTTCAATCTTCAACAACAAGACAGGATAGATTTTTCCTTGTAACCTTGTTGTTGTGATGTTGTTCCACTCATCGGGAAATCTTTCATTCACGTCAAAATTAAATATCATCTTATCTATTTCTGGATTGATAAGAATGTTCTGCCTTCCTAACTAGACCACCGATGGTTACTGGCTTTGTAAGGCCAAAACTTTGGATTGGATGCATTTTGTTCAATTTAACATACTTACCTGAAATTTGTTTAAAAATATAATTGGAAATTCGAATTTTTGACATTTTTTGGGCAGTCCCCCTTGAGTGAAATTATCCTAACACGCTAGATATTTGGTAGTTACAGTAACCAGTGGATAAAAATAAAAGGGTCAAATAATTGTGAAACAAGTAAGTGTGAAGCCTGAAATTTATAATGAATTATTTGATTTGAGGGAAAAGTTTATGAAAGATTTCATGTACAACGTGTGGCAATATGATATTTCCTCTTTTGCCGTTGGTTGCAAAAGTTTCAGTCAAATGCGATGTTAAACAAGCAATTGTTCTCCATTTTGTAGTAGTTGTCAACAACTTTTAAAACCATAAAATGAAAACTTTTAACTTGTCGTAGAAGAGGTCGTATTCTTAAATTTCTATCTACTTTCATCTAAACGTATGGTTGCTGTTCTTAATAATTGATGCTTTTATTGAGGAAGAAATCCAAATTTTTTCTAGATATTGGTAATTAACCTGATTCCGCCCATAATAATTAAATTTTTGCATTTCAGTGCCACCTAATGGACTGGTTATCTACTGCGGTACAATTGTCACTGAAGAAGGGAAGGAAAAGAAAGTCAACATTGATTTCGAACCCTTCAAACCTATCAACACATCTCTCTACCTTTGCGACAACAAGGTAATCCCTAGTTTCAAACAATAAATATTAGCTCGATGTTACTCTTTCCAGTACTGGTTTGATTAAATCAGTGAATGAATCTACATTGCTCGATAAATTAAAGAGATCACCTGGGAAAAATAATGCTCTCTGGAAGGGAACTTCAAATAGTATAGATATAGAGTAAATTTTCTCCATTTTATTGGGTTTGTCAGAAAGTAGAGTGATCAAAATGAAGAACGAGGCGATAGGACATTCCTAAAGAAACTAACGAAGGACGTTTTTTTCCGTGAGATGTGGGGTGTGGCACTCCTTGCATATGCTACATACTGCAAACCCGAACCCAGAATATGTTGCCTACCATAACGAAGACAGCTTACCAGTGTCAGAATGATGGCTGATTATGACAGTAAGGCTTACCTGTCATCAGTGTCACTACAACCTAAACCTTATCGTTCAAATAGTCAAACAATAGACACTCTTCTCTTAACAACAACTCTTCTTCCCTTAATCACCCCCTCCTGTTTACGGACTCTTGGAAGTTCAAATTCGATCTCAGGAACCCCAAAAACATAGAAATCCATACCCCACTCGACTTGGTGCGAAAAATCAAATTTCAACCCCTAGTAGGGGGTGGTTAAGGGAAGAAGAGGAGCCTACAGGCTCTTGGAAGTTCAAATTCGATCTTAGAAACCCCAAACACATAGAAATCCATACCCCACTCGACTTGGCGTGAGAACTCAAATTTCAACCCCTAGGACTGGGGGTGATTGAGGGGGAGGTAGTTTCCCCAAGTACTCAACTTGTCTGAAGTTGAGAAAAAATGTAGAAATTCACTTAAAAAGATGGCGTTGTTCATCTCAATCTCATGACTCAAAAAGAAGGTTCTGACGTAGTTTTTTGGCCATAGCTCAAAATTTTGGAGGCATGGGGATTTTGGACCTTAGATTCGAATTCAGCATCGGGAAATATAATACAAAGGGATACCCTATTCTACTTTACAGATCTTGACTTTTTTTGTGGGGCTGTGTTATCTAGTTAATTTGGAAACGGATAACTGGCGGAATTTGATGGGCGATATATTGAAATGTTCATTATGATTGTTGCTATTACAACAGTACTTACGTGATTGTGTTATTTTCATTTGTAGTTCCACACGGAAGCACTGACGGCACTGCTGGCTGACGACAATAAATTTGGTTTCATCGTCATGGACGGTAACGGCGCTCTTTTCGGGACATTGCAAGGCAACACGCGAGAGGTCCTGCACAAGTTCACCGTCGATCTCCCCAAGAAACACGGTACATATCCAGTTTCACTGGTGAAAACTGATTTCCCTTATTCTGATTCCTCTACGGGAATACAAAACCTAACACATCTTGGCTGTAAAGCCTTGCACATTTTGTCATTTGTTCATATACCTAATTAGGGAGGAGAGGTAGTTTCGATCTGGGTTAATTCTTGACAAAATGCTGTCAACTCACTAAAAGAAATATAGGCCTAACTGAGAATGCATTCAAGACTTCGACTCAAGTCGCGACTTACAAATCCAAGCAAATGCTTAGAAGTATGGACATTGATTGAAAAATCCATTAAAGTTGAATATGCAAGATTAAATAACTCCGCACTATAATTGGTGAAATCTTAATCAACAGTTGCAATAAGGTTTGAACCCATTTTGAATTGTGACTAACGATTCTTCAAATAAATGGATCGTATGATGATATCAGCCATCTCGTCTAGTCGAGGTAGGTTCAGTAAGTTCAGAAGGTTGAGGATTTCGAAAATTTAGTCCGTTCTGAGTGAGAAAATCTTGCTCTGCCTACTCATTCAAATTTGGTGGCATAAAAAATGGTAGTCTCACAAAGGTAGTTAAAACTTCACATTAAAAAATGTTTTCCTTGAGTTTCTAAATCGTGCACGCTAGAGAAATTTTCAAATGTACCAATATATTAGAGCACAAAAAGGCATCGATCATGTTTCAGCGTAGATGTTTTCCTTTGGGGTAAAGTAAAACTCTCGAGTGTGTCATTCTACAAAGAAATCTCATTGAAATGGCTTTCAGTCTCCTCAATATTGGTCTGATTCAAGTCTGTCAAAGCTAATTCGGGTCAGTGTTAATTTCCCTCCGAGGTTTGTATCGACCAAGTTTTACCTCAGACCCTTTCCCATCAAATTAGAACTGTTTTCTTTGTCCAATAATAATAGGTGAGTTGTTTTGCAAGTCGATCGGGAAAGAAGAAAAAAACAACTTTGGATAGTATTGATTGATTGTTATTATGTTAGGAACTTTCCCACTGCCGCACTGAAACCTTGATGTATTGTGCGGATTACTCTCTGTTTGCAACCTGTAGGTTCTGAAGCCAATCCCCAGCCTCCACCAGACCGAGAATTTCCTCCTATAGGTCGCCTCCTGATACTATTCTCGTTGGGAGTTTGAGTGATGAGTTTGAGTACTTCTGCCACGGTTGCCAACTTTTTAAAAAAAACCCCTGAGCGGGAAATAAAAATCCCTAAAAAACCCTAAATCCATTTTGAAAATCCCCAGAAATACCCCGAAGGCATACGTACCTCTTTGTATCATCATAGCCTGGATTGAGGAGCAGTGCGAATTTGGCGGAATATCACAACAGGAGAATTAATGCACTACATTACATCATGCTGAACGTATATTGTTCTAATGAATAAAAACTATAGATAAAACCAGCTATCCACTCCATACTACAACCTACTTCTAATCTAAAATACTACTACCTAATTTAAAATAGTAGTATAACGAGATCATTATTTGAAGAATGAGATCATGCGAAGGTATATGGTTTCAAGAGCAAAAACTACAGATATAACTAGGTGTCAACTCCATACTACAACCTACCTACTTCAAATCTAAAATAAACCTACCTTCTACTAAAAAGTAAAATATATATTTTAAACCAACAGTCCAAAAAATAAATCAAATTCAAAAACCTAAATCACCTGAACAAGGACCGACCGGCTAACTTTTATTCCGAGCATTATTCCAATGTCTCGATCTTGAATGATAACAGATAACAGGTGATTGCTTACGATTCCAAGTTATGCAGTCAGTTATTCGGGTCCATGCTGGAGTTGTTGGGATGCACTTTCAGCGACCATTGTCTTTGTATCATCGGCTGATGGCCAACTGAGACGAAAACATTGGTCAGATAAAATCCCTTAATTCCCCCTGACTAGCAAAAAAAACCTTAAACATTTCTCCCCCCTAAAAAACCCTTTCAAGAGAAACAACCCCTAAATTTAGGGGGGAAACACCAATTTGGCAGCCGTGACTTCTGCAGTTGCAGGGTTCGTTCATGAAGCTGTCCAAGTTTCTGTTCTGGCGTGTTTTCTGGCGCAGTTTGTGTTCCCCCATCATCCATCTCCACAATACAGTTTTTACCGAGCAATTTGCTGTACCCAAGACGGGTTCTGGCCCATTGATGCCCCCCTTCGTGCTACCTGGTCTGCCCCTTCGTTACCTCCCAGTACCCACTCCAAAGCCATATTGTTGTTTTTTCCGTAATTCAGTACATCCCAGCATTCCTAACTAGTATCGACCTGATTTGAACAGCTGAAAGTGCTTTAATGGTAATTTGAGAAAATAAGAATACTCCTACCTATTATTCCTGGCCCCTGATACAAAGTTTTACGACCCTTTACTGCAAAGAGGAGTTTTGCCAAGTGTACTGTAGGTGACCGGACGTCCCCGTTTTCAGGACGCCGTCCCTAGTGCCAAAGCGTCCCCGTTCATGTCCCCGGTTTTCTGAATCTTTCCCTTTTGTCCCCGATTATTGCCATCGACAAAATTCGACACTTCGCTTATTTTTCTTCTAGTTTAATGTGCGGTTGGTATCGCTGTAGCTCTCATACAATTACCAAAGTTGTGCTGCATGTGGGCATGCGAACTGGTTACTTTACGGTTGTTAGATGAAGGTATCCAACATTCATCCTATCAGTCGTCTGCTACGTGTATTACGCTTTTCGAGTGAATGCTGACGAGATGTGCGAGGCATCTGTCTACACTGGGTTGTCATTGCCTTTCAACGCAAAACTATTAGCGCGTCTTCTTTCAGCTTTCTGGAATTCTGCTAACCGATTTCCCACAGTGCTCAGTGCAGCCTGATTTCTTTATAGTTTCTTGCTTACCAATTAAAATATTCACACCGGAATCATGAGTGGAAAAGGTACCTAGCGGTGGTATACATTTAATGAACAGCTTCGGAAGGACTTTCCTCACATTCGAGACACTGCAGATACAGGCTCTTATGTCTTCCACTTGGAAACAACTACTAACTTATACTATGAGACCTGCGAATCAGTGTTCTCGGTACCGTATAAATAACACTAGAGGGGAAAACCCTCGGTAGCCCCTATTCCTGTGCCCGGTTTTGCTGCTTTACACACAATTTCGTCGAACCTTCTCAGCTTCGGGGGGGGGACCGGTTCACCCCAGCAAAATATGGTCACCTTAGGTGTACATCACTAGAGAAAGTGATGCCTGTAGGTGTGACCTCCCACCAAATCTGAAAGTTTTTAATCCTGAGTTGAATGAACTTTGTCAAACTTGAATCAGACTACTACTGTCATTTTGAAGGGCTGAGGAAGAAATTACTTACAGGTTTAGGAAGGAATCTCTTTTTTACATCTTTGCCAAGTTTGCAAGTTTTTCCAGCATGCACGGTTAAGAAATCAATACTGGAAAATGTCTTTTAACAAATTTCTCATCAATTTGAAGGTCCTACAGGTCGTCATCAGGTGTTCAGGTCAACAGTGATGTGCTGTCTTCGAAGAAATCCACTCAAATTAGTCGTCCGAACCCAGCGCCACCATTCTCCCATCAGTTTTTTTCTAGTAAAGGACCTGCCATGTTTTCTTTCATACCATATCGGACCAGTCTCCATAGGCATTCAATGGTTTGTGTTCGGGCTCCAGTCTGGGGATCTATATAATTCACCGTTCCTCATTTTGTTCCAAAACTTGGGATTCTCTGGCGACACTTCTTTCTCTTGCAAAAACTACACGCAGGTTTGGTCATTCAAAACAATTTTTCTACTCATGTATTCCATACTAACAGCCTTTTTTGTACAAAACACGAACGGTTTGTCAAGAAAAACAATAACACGAGGAGAACTAATGATATCACAGAGCGAAAACCAAAGATGTACTGATCTTTACATATAACAAAGACCAGATGCGAGGTGGAGCACATATGCAACCATCGGAGAGTACAGTGCAATCAATGGAGAATTACTTGAAATTATGAACTGGTTTGGGAAGAATCCTAATGATGACCAATGCATGTGTGTAAATATCTTTCATATTTATTTTAGTTCCTTAGTTCATCGATTCCATTTGTTTAATGTTTTGTGTTTACGTTTAATTTTGATTGAATAGGCAGAGGAGGTCAGTCTGCTCTCCGTTTCGCTCGATTGCGTATGGAAAAACGTCACAACTACGTGAGGAAAGTCGCTGAAGTTGCGACGACGCTATTCGTCACCAACGACAAACCAAACATCGCTGGACTCATCCTCGCTGGTTCCGCCGATTTCAAAACCGAGCTCAGTCAATCCGACATGTTCGATCCCGTAAGATATTTCGCCTTAGTAAACTGAATTTTTGCTTGATTTCTAATGCTCTTTTTTGAATTGTGTTTGAATTTTGTTCCTTGTTTCTTCAGCGACTGCAAGCGAAAATTATCAAATTGGTCGACGTATCATACGGTGGAGAGAACGGGTTCAATCAGGCTATCGAACTAGCTGCTGAATCTCTTCAAAACGTCAAGTTCATCCAAGAAAAGAAACTCATTGGTTAGTAATCAATACGTACTATTAAATTGTGTGAACTTTATATATGAACTGAGGAGCTTACTTTCAAACAGGCACATATCCATTCCGACAAAATGTCCAGGAAGTGAAAAAAACGATTTGCAGATTAGTGGAGATGTTTTTTTGCAGTTTCTCATCGGAGTAATGTGTGAGAAGGCACAGATAAAGATGGCTCAGAATATGAATCAATTTTCTCCAAAACACGAGGCTGTATTTCCATTTTCACTTTGGAAATGTGCCCTTTTGATCAAAACTCATAGGTTTGTGCCTTTTTGAAAACAAAAGAATTCATTCTCCATTCTGTAGGTTTTATTGAAAACTTTACCTGACTTCATACTTATTTCCATTTGTCATGCCTGCCATCTATCGAGTCTCGTGTAAATATTCAACGTCAAGACGAAGGCGCAATGCTTCTTTTTGGATATGTGCCTTTTTGAAAACCCACGACTTATCGCCTGACGAAATTCGGAGGATATGTGCCATTTGGATTGCAAGGCACTGAAAAAAATGTAGGGGACGGATTTGTTACCTTTTGATGCAAACAGTAACTTTAGCCCCGGAATCGACGTGGATGTGTTCTGTTTTGTTCGGAAATGATAGGGGGATCTGATTCAACTCATATTCAGAGATAGCAAATTGAGAAAAAAGCGTTTTCTCCCAGATTTGGATATGAGCCTTTTTGAAAGTAAGCTCCTCAACTCATCTTGTATGTCAACGATAAAAGCCTGAACTTTCAAATGTCAAACTTCGACGTATTGATGTAATAATCGGTTATTAACATTGGGTTAAAAACAATGGTCGAGAGGGGAAATTAGATTCTTGTTCTCCTTGGCGGAATCATGATAGGTGGATCACCCCTTGTCTACTAAATTTGAAATGCAATTGAAATCATGCACATATTCATGAAACACTTCATCGACATTCCAGGCCGGTACTTCGACGAAATCAGTCAAGACACGGGGAAATACTGTTTTGGCGTAGAAGACACATTGAGGGCGCTTGAGCTGGGGTCCGTCGAGACGCTGATCTGCTGGGAGAACCTCGACATCCAACGCTACGTCCTCAAGAACCATTCGAACGCAGAGGAGAAAGTGCTCCACCTCACTCCCGAACAGGAAAAAGACAAATCGCACTTCACCGACAAAGAAGTAAGACGTTCAATTGAAATGAACAATTCGTTTAGTTACTGTTGTAGCAAATTAGTGTGATTAGTGTTAGTACGTAGTGTTGAGATGGCGATTATTGGGTAGCAAAACTACAAAATTCACTCTTCTCAATTATGTTTATATCAGTCATTTGAATGCAAAATTCCATACTGGTATGAATTTTGGCAAGGAAAAAATGCCTGAGAAGAATGTAAAAAGAATCTATCGTTTGAAGTTGGAAATTACCAAACCTTTTTCACCTTGGAAAAAGTTGTAATAAATGTCTCCTCGCTAATATAAACTTCCTTTTGCCTCATAAAGTGCTCTTATATCTCAAAGATGGATAAAATGAAAACCAAAATTTATTTTTCTAATTTTATTAATGCTACATCAGCCCGGTAGAGAGGGGGTGGCACTGAACTCGATGCCCACGGTCTCGGCTTTTTGCTAATTTGACGTTTTAGAAGCTCCCTCGTTTAATTTTAATTTGGTTTGGAAGTATTAACACAGAATTAATAAATATACACAAGCAAAGCTGTAGAACTCAATCATTCTTAATTTTCCACAATGGTTACAGTAGTTTGTAGACGCTTTCTTCTTTTCTGTAGGGGTCCGGGATTCTCTCTGCCCTGTGCGACATAAAACATATTTAGGAAATTTAAATATATTTTTTTATATTATCACCTAAATTCGTGACACATTTTCCCCATCGAATCGGTTTTTTAAAACTTTTTGTTCATTTACTTTTTAATTCAATCTTCGTAGAAGGGAGGATGTGAATATTAAGCCAGTTACGCGTGGCCACATTCTCAGCCGATTTTGGTGCTTTTTCTTGTTCGATTAAGAATTCGGTTTATTTATTATAACTATTCATAAGTGTTTATAAGTGGGATTATATAAAAACCAGGTATGCATTACCAATATGTTCATTCAACGAATCCACCCGATTGTGGTTAGCTTTGGTTGTCTTCCAAATGAAGAGTACTAGCAAAGAACGGTATGATACGGTTTTTGATCAAAATTGAGTTGAAAATGTCACTTTGTGTATTGAGAGTAGCTGAACACAGTGGCGTGGACAATACGGGGATAGGATGTGTGTAAATGACTCAAAACAGCGGGAAGTATTTTGCACAGCTCGAATGAACGGGCCAAAGCCGTTGACAGTTCTCGAGCATCGAGCATTTTGCTGATTTTCAACGAGCAAGATTGCAGCGAGCACCACTGTTGACACTGCCCGAGCATTTCCGATGGTCTGTCGCTCGCTAGCATTTCTTGTGATCATATTATGGCACCTTTGTTATTATCTAGATTCGACGAACATCAGTCTGGGTTGTTTACCCTGACCTTCGATGATTTGTCGGAAAACTGACATCATCTAGATCAGCCTTAAGCACGAGCAAGCCTTCCGCGCGAATATGGCTCGACTCGAAGCGACTGATTACACTGCCTGAGCCTCAAACGAATGCTCGTTCGAAACCCCTGCTCGCGGCAAATGCTCTAGCAATGTTAACACTTTATGCGAACTGTCAAAAGAATGAGTTAACGTAGAGCTGCATTGCTGATTAATCATTCACTGTTCACATCCATCTCCTTTTCCTACCAGTTACTGTCTTAGTAAAACATTTTTCAATCGATCCAGTGGTGTATATCGAGTTCTGGTTTGAAGTGTGATAAGTTTATTGAAAGTCTGCAGTGTTAGTGGTTCCTCAAATTCATCATAATGGTAAAATTATGGAAGATTTCCTCATCTTCTGATGATGCGACTAAACTTCCCACTACGTCCAGAAAACTAAATGTAACAAGAACTGTTGATGCTAATACAAAAACTCAGGATCCAATCTCATACAACTGGAACTCGTTGCAACTGTCTGAAGCTCTGATGTTTTGTTGTTGTCAATGAAAATGAGAGGATATTATTCGTTATTGTAATCAAGTTTGCAAGGTTGGAATATGGAGTTTTCCTCCTTATCTAGTCTCATCTGTGAAGTTTGAAGCGGCTTTCACACTGGTTGGACACCAGACATCAAACCAGTGGACAGGCGACGCGCTTTTTCCAAATCTAACCCATTGAAATGATTGAGAGCTTTCACACTGAAGAGACAGTGCTTCATGGCTTCTTGAAACATGAAACAAGTGTGTGAAGAAATCCGTCAGGTTGGGATTCAGAGCAGGTCTAGTGACATTGTGGGTTAATATTACCTGCAATGGCAGGCGTTCCACCCGACAAGATGGCAAACTTTACTAAATACAAAAAGCATGTGTCTCTAGTGTGTGAAGGGCTTGTCGAATGTTTCAAGTCGCTTATCTACTGGTTTGATGTCTCGTTTCTAACCACTGTGAAAGCCGCCTAAGTAAACTGTTCGGTTAGGTTAGGAGGTTTTTTGAGAAACTTGTCCACAACAAGCGTGAGATCATCGATCATCATCAGAGACGACATCCCGTTCTTTCCTAGTTTGTTGGATGGTTGTCACTTTCCTTCGTTGTACTTCATTAAACATAGTTTTGTGAAGTATTTTAGCATTATTTACTCAATATATGACTTGCACGTATACTCTTCAAATGGTAATGTTCCGGATTTCCTTTACAGAGCGGGGTAGAACTGGAACTGGTGGAAAGCCAGCCGCTTCTTGAATGGCTCGCCAACAACTACAAGAGTTTCGGTGCAACGCTGGAGATCATCACTGACAAATCGCAAGAGGGGTCACAGTTCGTGCGTGGTTTCGGTGGAATTGGAGGTAAACTTACCATTTTCACGTCAAATGTTTCATATCTTCTACCTTCTTTTCAACTAATACGTAACTGTGAATGAATATGGAACTGGGATCTGGTGTTGGCGTTTTGTCAATATTATAACCATATTAACAACGGTTGGG
Organism: Creontiades dilutus; assembly: GCA_031894815.1. Lineage (NCBI taxonomy): Eukaryota > Metazoa > Arthropoda > Insecta > Hemiptera > Miridae > Creontiades > Creontiades dilutus. The sequence goes on from JAVIWC010000254.1 coordinate 1,493,419, forward strand.
ATTGAATTCTTTGGTATCAACTACTTTTTAAAGATTGCTTCTTGTGCATATTTTGGATTCTCTTCTAACATAGAACTTCGAGTATTAATGAATTCACCAGGCCTTCCGAATTAGGTTTTCCTTGTGGAATATTCGCTGAAGGGAATAGTAGCAAGAAAAAGCCTTCTCAAAGACATCTTGTGAGAATAGGATATAAGTGGCATCAATAATTAACGTATTGTTTGAAAATATGGACAGATAATTTGAAACCCTATGATTCATTCGTTGGAAATTCTGTAATAGGTTCTCATGTTTGAATTGTTGACTTGGGAAATGTAGATTCATCTAAAGAATTGATGGAGTGGTAATGGGTTGAGGGGTTTACAGCTTCATAACAAAATTGTATTATGTATAATTGAAACTCACCATGTTCCTTCATTTACTTTCGAGATTAAAGTGTTTGGCAGGTGTCCATTATTTTCTATTAACACGGCAGACTATGGACATTATCGGAATTCAAATCTAATTTACCAGTTGGTGTATCTTTGGAGTTTACGGTACTTTCGTTACTAAACTTACAAATCTCCTATTCCCTATCACTGGATACAGTTGAAATTTGGTTGGTGAGAGCTTTTCAATTTGCTAAGTCGGTGGTCATAGTGCAGATAACTGGGAAACTGATGCTCCTTTTTATAGACCAAGCTAAAACTACCAGCTTGGGTGTCTTATGAGATCTTCAAAACTAGTATTAGTACAACAGATCAAATATAAAGCTTTTGTAGGTACCTACTGTAAAGTAGGACTCTATTTTAGGGAGTGGACATCTCTTGATATTTGTGTCTTGTTTCCTCTCTGTTCACTGCCTTCCTCTTCCCCTAACTACAACATCTACCTCCACACAAAAAGGAATACTCCGCTACAAGGTCGACTTCCAGTCGCTGCAGGCCGATGAGCCCTTGGACGACCTTGACCTCGATGATTACTAACAACGACTCGGCCTTCTGTCGTCGCCAGGCAGCTCTCAAGCTGCAGGGGACGCCATCTCGTCACCTCAACCGTCATTTTCCCCCTCTATTTTTTAAAAACTAACCTTAAACACACTTCTCAGCCGCGTCAATTCACAGGTTTTTGACATTATTTATCTTCTCAAAGTTTATTCCACAAAGTAGAGAATCAATCGTAAGCATGCTGCATGTGTGGTTTATTTCCAGTACGTAGACGACTTAATTTTGCACTACATCTCGTTCTTATAGCTCTATTTTTATCTGGACCTTGCATAGTCTTGGAGCTCCAACTTAGCGCCGTATGGCTTCTGCCTACATCTATTACATTCACCTGTACAAGTCCAGCATATTGATGATGTAATCCATTTCAGCCCAACACTACTACATGATTGTGTGTGGCTATGAGCAAGGGTTTTATTGGTATTCATTTTCTGATTTATAATTGAGATAGATCACATGCTCATTTTATTGTGTGGACTCTTCACTGCATTCTTGAGGAACAGTGAAGATGTTTAACACCCTCTCCACTCATCTTGCCAAGATTCCTCTGCAATACCGACACATCTTCAAACTCTCCCTTCAACTTCCAGCTAATTCAAAATGGAATGCATTCCATTAGAATATTGAACAGTACCTATGTTCCTGACATATTGGAAATACAATACCCTTATTTTCGCCCTTGTGAAGTTGAAGGTCTTGGACAGTTGATGCATGTAGCGTCATTGAGAGTACCATCAGTTTCGTTGCATGGAAAGCTATTCAAATTTCAAACAAAAAACTAACGTTCAAACAGACTGATGAGTTTTATTCATTCCAATCAGAGGCAGGAGCTAAGGCGCATGTGCATCTCCAATGAACAAAAAAACTAAATTGCAAAATCCATATCCTCATTTGAAGAGTAAGTTGGCTAGTGACAGATGCCTGGATTGAGATGCGGCGCCTTAAGAAGCCCACTCTGTGTGCTCAACGAAGGTAGACGGCGTGGGGAGGCATGCATGAAGATCAGCAAGTTTGGTACACTGCTTGGTGTGCTTTTTATTCAGTTTGAGTCAGGAAATCAGTTGAGATGGATTGTCACCAGCTTGTAGATCTGTTGTTGCTGAATGATCAACAAATAGCTGATGATTTGTTGTTTGAGAGGATGCTGGAAAACGGTGAAAAGCACCTGATATATTGCCAGAGACTAAGTGAAGGTTGTTCTCGACGTTTGACATTTATTGACGAAATGAAAATCAAAGCGTATCCGACTCTCCTGCAATAAATTTGAAGAGGAGCTGAAATTTCAAGTCAATTTCACATAAATCTACTCAGTACGATGGTTGAGGATAATTTGCTCATACACATGGCTGTAACTTTTTGAGTTCCAAAGGGTTCAGGCAGCGTTGCTGATGTGCTGATGCCTTGCGTAGCTGCTCCTGCGTTCATGGTGCGCAGTTATGCAGGGCGTAGATGAGCCACCCTGGAACATTCCTCGGATCTCTGCTTGCCTGCATTCAAGAACAAGCACACAGATACCCACGTGTCTGAAATGCTGCGTGAAATGAATCTCCCCCGGCTCTATGAGGAATGGAGTTGGTAGAGGTGCACCTGACCAATCAGTAGCCTTTGGGAGCACGTGCTCCGAAGTCGACCATGCTAAGGCAGAATTTCAGATTTTCAGTTTGAATTGAGGAGGGCCTGTGAGATGGAACAATCGGAGGGATCGAAAAGCAAGACAATTAGCACAATTTTACCATGCTCTGCACTAGAGGCGCTTCTTATCATTTTCTTCATCAGCGTTTTGCGTTTTCACTCCTACTTCTGTTTAGATTGTTGTCAGTTATGATTTCTGCTTCTGTTGTTTTCGAATTTATTCAAGAGTCTTAAGTAAGTATTGAGTAAACAATTCAGGAAAATGTATCAAACCGAACTTCTTTTGCTGCAGCAAACATTGAAAATGAAAAATCTTGGCGATTCGTGTCATGTGTCCTGTCAAGACACATCCAACATGTTTATTGAAAATTAGAAAATCACTTCAAATCCAATCTACAATCCTACGTTCCATTGTACTAACAATGGAACACAAACCAACAAATTTGGCGGCAGAGTCGGTAACAGCATGGTGTGGAATGTTTACCCCGTTTCCCGTTCTATCTTGGATGGTTTGGTTAGTAGGTATGTTGCGCCGTATCCCTTTCAAAAATTTTCTGCACTCCTCTCGATGACTGGATTCCCCTCCATATTGTTGCCAACACCCTTAAATAGGCACATTATGAATCCCACAAACTGTTTCGCATGCTGCTTCTATGTAATGCACTACTAAACGTGACTTTTTTGTGCGTCTTACTTTGTTTTATTGGTGTGTTTTCTGTGAATTGTTTTGACAAGTCTTTTCTGTTATCCAAGGAAAAGTTTTCTCCAAAATGTGGTCCTGCCAGTAATATCGGTAGTTCTTCAGTTCAAACTCATAACGGAGTATTTTTTGAGGAACAGTTTAGCTGAATTATATGGATCATCCTGTCCTATCTGTCTTTTTTTACATCAACTTCTTCTGATCTGACAGATTTCTTTTACTGCGGGGGTTACTTGGGAATAAGTTTCAAGATGCTGAATTATAAATGAGTAATAACTCAAGCCTATGGAATTATTGCTATTATGCAAAAATTAATTTGGTTGACAGGCCATCCGAAACTAACGGGACGGTTCATTCGACAATTACAAACTTGTGGGGGTTGTAAAACACCTTCCACGTGTTAGTTGCTGTTTCATGGAATTTGTTTAAGGGAATATTGGAAAGGTTTAATTTTCGTTAATAAATTGGTGTATCTTTTTCAGGCCTCCTCCGCTACAAAGTCGATTTTCAATCCATGCAACTCGACGAATTCGATAACGAAATGTACGATTTGGACGACTACTAAAGGGAATGCTGATTTTTCTAGCCAAATTCGGGATATGAGAAAAAAAAACAACAACAGAAACACAACTGCAGCCTTTCCAAACGGATATTACGTTGAAACCAAGCCCTTAATGAGAAACGAGGAAGCCACGGAGTGTGTGCGCGCCCCTCCCCAACAACATTCCCTCATTTGCGTCAAGAAAATCAACATTTTCTTTGATACCGCCTGTTGAAACAGATGTTAAAAAACGAATTTTGTACGTTTTGTTGGAAGTGAAGATCCAAATTTCCCCCTCCCCACTTCTCCTCTCCGACTTTCACAAGATTATATTTCATTGTAAATCCAAGTGATATTTATTTTATGATTATTTCGGTGTCTTGTACGGAAGCAATGTATTTTCAAATGACTTGTACCTACTTTTCACTTCGCATGATCATAATTCCTGGCTCCTGATTCTATTTGTGTTCTCATTCGATTACGTCTTACACTGTACAGCTATTAGTAATATTTCTTCATCGTTTCTTTGTTCCTCAACGTGAAGTTTGAGAAAGAAAGCAAGCAAATCCCAAATTAATCCCATTTCGGTAATTACGTGGGGTGTATTCATCTTAAATTAAATCAGATTTTTTTCTAATTCTCCGTTACCTATTAAAACTTTGAAATGTTTCCGGAAACGATCGATCACCTACATTTCGTTTGGCAGATATTAGCTACATCGTTAAGATTATAATGTGATTTGACATATCTATTCGTTGCTTTTAGTTCACTTATTGAAATATTCTGGAAAAATTTTGCTATTCCGTCATTTTCTCTTCCATTTTGCATCTGATTTCCGCCAAATAAATTTTAAACCGAGGTTAGAAAACGAGTTTTATGTCTTGATATTCGTCAATATTATTGTATTATTATACCTATTTGATAATATAAAATTGTTAGGTTAATAGTTTTGAAATATGAGTGATACGTTAAGGATTAAAAAAAAAAAACTACAAATTTACACGTTTTTGGAGCACAAGTTTTTCTTTTGATTTGATTTGGTTAATTTAATATTAAAATCTTAATTACGGGGAAGGGTGTACTGACATATGAAACAAAAATAGAGGTGGAAAATGAAATCTGTATTTTTTTATAATCAAACAAAAAAAACTGAAGAAAATGAGTAAATATTAACCTACTCGAAAAAAAAAAAAAATTCTTTTGAAACATTTACGATAATAACCCTTTCCCTACTGTGGGTCCCCTGGTAAAATTTTGTTATGAGGTGATGATGAAAATTGGAAAAAAAAGTTTCAATAAAAGATTACAATACGATGCCTTTGTGTTTGTTAAATCCTAGTTTTTCTCCGAACTCCTACAGGCCTAGTTTTAGGGGGTAATGAAATTTACCTTACGTTACTAATACAGTAAAAGTCCGATAATCCTGCACTGGCTCGTTGACGGACTACCGATAATTCCGGTCCATCGGGCGGTAATTATAAGAACAATCAGGTTAATAATTAAACAACATATATAGTATGCAATACATACTACGCAATCGTGATACACATCATACAGGGTGAATCAGATAAGGTGCGCAGTACTTCACCCACGTATTTTACAACTTATTTCCAACAAAAAGTGCCTCATACCGATTTTTTTTCACCTCGCTTGGTTTTTGAGTTATTTAAAAATTAATTGGCTGTTAATTCAAATTGGCTTTTGAATGTTATATCAAAAATTATTTTTGCTATTTTATTTGATCGAGAAAACCTTGTTTGAATGCAAACAACAGCGAAGCAAGACGAGGTTTTTGACGCTTGGTGATGGGTTTCAAATAAGTAGGTATTTTTTACGAACAAAACTAATCCGTTTTATCTTCTAAGGTGCAGTTTTAAATTTGTGCAAGCATTTTCTTATACGTAATTACAACAAAATTTCTAAGTGGCCTCCATTTTGTCGAATGCACTAATGTGTCCTTTTGTGCATTGCATCAACAGCACTTCGAGGCTCTCGTCGGTTTTGTTTCATTTTGGTTTCCGCAATCCATTATTCTTTGAATGAGATGATTTCTCGGCTCAATCCTGACGTTGAACACTTTTGCTTCGAGATTCCCCCAGACGTAATAGTCGATCGGAGTAAGGTCAAAATAAATTACCTATTCCCAGCTGTTTTCTCAATCCTTTTGATGCTGACGTTTTGAGGTGTTAGCACGAACATGAAGTTAACATTGTACATGAAACCCAACGCAAAGCATATCCTCGAGTATGTGTTCTGGTGAAGAGTGCGACTGTTGGAAAATTGAATGGCATATTCCCTGCCAGCTTCGGACTCTTTTTCCATTGGAGAACCCATAGTCATAAATCATATTCTTCCATGCTGTACCGAGGTTTGTTGGAACGGATATGATAAATTATTGAAAAATATGCTTCATTTAATCCCAAATATTTAGAATTAAATTTTTGAAAAAATACTCATCGAAGAGATTGAGGTCAACGTGCAGATGACGGACCAATGAAGTTGTTCGCCAACAAATAGGAAATATGGCATTCGAAAAATTTGAAACTGCACCTTAGAAGATAAAACAGATTAATTTTGTTCGTAAAAAATGCCTACTTATTTAAAACCCATTACCAAGCGTCTAAAACCTCGTTTTGCTTCGCTGTTTTTTGCATTCAAGCGAGGTTTTCTCGATCAAATAAAATAGTAAAAATTGTTTTTGATATACCATTCAAAAGCTGACCTTTTGGCGCATTTTTTAAGCTACAGGCGCCTGATCATGCAGATCAGTGTGGAGTACTGAACGTTTGAAAAACCTTATTTTTCAAATTTTCTTGAAGTTTGCTTTGTAGAGTGATTTTTCGCCAACTTGATGTGAGCAAAAAAAATCGGTTTGGCACTTGAAAGATGGACAATTTATCTCACTTTCCAACGGTATCCTCAACTTTTACTTTACATTACACTGTGAGTTATAGCCGTTTTGGTGACAAGGTCGAAAACACGAAAAAAATCTTAGAAGTGATGTACTCTTAACTCAAAAACTGTTTTGAGATTTAAAAAAATGGCTAGGAGGCACTTTTTTGTTGGAAATTGATTGTAAAATACGTGGGTGAAGTACAACGCACCTTATCTGGTACACTGTTTCGAATAGTGATCGAACTGGCAACTCCTTAGCACAGATCAGGGGGTAGTTTCCGTCATATTTAGTGGTAGGTTTTGTGTGTGGAAATAAAAATCCTATTCCATTTTGACCAGCTTTCTGGAAAAGGTGCGATATGATGGGGATTGTACCTCGTGGTATGGTAAAGCAGGTTTTGGAACCAAATCGATAGGATTAAAGACATTTTTGCAACCAAATCAAAAGTTGGGTTCTGCTGAATGAGGCAGATTTGCTACTTTAGGTATATGATACCTATGTACTTCGGTTCGGGTGGCTGATAACGTATTTTTCCCGAACTTTGTTAATTATATTGGCGAAAAATAAGTTATTATTCTTCACGCTCTCGCGACTTACCACTGAAGGAACACAACCAGTAGCCCTCACAAAATAAACCTTTTCACTGGTTATTTTCTTTGTTCATTCCCTTTTATCGGTCTCGTGACACTGAATCAGAAGATATCAAAAGGTACTTTGGAGAAATCGAGTTATGGAACAAACCCACAACTCCTACCTAGAATAACTTGAGATAAAGACAGCTCTGAAACACAAGAACTGCAATTTCTGTTGATGGCTGACCACCCTCACAAGACTAGACCAAGAAGTGATTTCCCACATTTCAGGACAAAGTCAACTTTGATTCTCAGCTCCAGATATATAAAAGCGTTAACATTCAAGGATCGATTCAGAATATTTCCGAATGGATTTTCCAGAGCCATAAAATATTTTGGAGGTATAGCAATAGCTTCAACTTGTAACAAAACTCGCTATGAAATCATCCAACAGTGCTGACAAATCGGTTATACGCCATACGACCCAACTAGTGAATGTATGTTATTGGTATTTCAAGAATCTCAGGAGGATTTCCGGAGAGGAAATTTGTTTGTTTCGTAGGTTTTAACACCACAATACTTCAGTAACTTTTGCATCTCTTCATCTCATATAGGTATAACGAAAAGATTTAAGGAATCGGGCACTCCTTTCAAAGGGCTTGGAAGCTCTGCAAACTGGTGGGATGAGGAAGAAATTTCTACAACAAAAAAGAATAGAAAACACCACGAAATTCCAGATTTATTCTCCATCGCTCAGTTACAAAATAAAATCAAAATAATAAAATTTTTTTCACGAAAGAAAATCAATTGGAACTTCATTTCTTAACGGGGGCAGCCTTGGGGGCGGCCTTAGGTGCTGGCTTGGCGGGGGCTGCGGCCTTCTCGGCGGGCTTTTTCGCCGTCTTGGGTTTCTTGGGCTTAGCGGCCCTGGACTTCTTGATCAGAAGTTTCCTCCTCTCGAGCATCTTCAGGTGGCGTTCGATGCGCGGCGTGATCTTGACCTAAAATAACGTAATACATGGACGAATTAATTAAAACATTTGACATGGTATAAGCGTGGTGAATACATAATTATGGAGAGTACGTAGCATATCTTAGGGCAAAAGGCAATAAACAGGTCTATTTTGCTTCGAATGAGAGAAACGGTGAAACATAATTGTCCAGGGTAGGTTATATTTCAAGATGTGGCATTTCGGTTCAGACTTCACTTCAGTGAACTTGTCCTCAGTTGGCCAGAGAACAGTGGAGGGGTTCTGCCATTGCTGGCTCTCCACTAGATGTCCTGAGGCTAAGACGTGTGAGAGGATCATCATAACCAGCCACAAGTGGAAACAAGACAGTGTAGTGACGCGCATCAATCGCATCAGGTCGGCGAAATATGTATCAGAGCCTTTCCTTTCCACAGTACGCGGATTTGTGAGAGAGTATCTGGGGAAAACGAGCTAACCACAAAAATCCACCTGTTACGTTCAAGGAGACCCACAGCCGAAGCGATTTGATTGAATCGGCCTCACAGCTCACATCGCTAGATTATTGCCACTAAAGGGATATTTCCCCTCATTAGTAAGGACACGAGTTCGAACTCAATCAAAGGTACCAATATTTGTTGGCCGTAACAGTTGGCGCAGTCAGTAGAACCCGAAATACCGTTTTCCTAACTACAGTGCCATCTCTTATTTGTATCTGGACCACTCATTTGTGTTATGATAAGGTTTAGAAATTCCGGCAACACCTGAATTTAGATCAGTACCGATTAAATTCTATTGAAAAATGCCTCAAGACTGAATGAAAAGCTAAATGAATCATCGTTCAGTAGATTTTTACTATGTAAACAAGTATTCAAGATCAAATTTAATTAGATTTTAAATTGGGGTAGAAAATTAGAATTGGAAAAATAAATAATATTAATTATTTTAATTTTATTAAAAATGTTCCGTTTGTTTGGAGAAAGGACAGCGGTTGAAATGACTTGTTTTGTGTGTTCTTCATAGGAGCAACAATGTACAACCTTCCTAACGTTTATTTGATTCAGATCGAATCACAATAAACGCATAAACGAAACACTGCAATTCATCAAAATGAGTGATACTTCTTGGCTTCGAATGGGAAAAACGGTGAATCAGAATTCTCCAGGGTTGGTTATATTTCAAGATGTGGCATCTCGGTTCAGACTTCACTTCAGTGAACTTGTCCTCAGTTGGCCAGAGAACAGTGGAGGGGTTCTGCCATTGCTGGCTCTCCACTAGATGTTCTGAGGCTAAGACGCGTGAGAGGATCATCATAACCGGCCACAAGTGGAACCAAGACAGTTTAGAGACGCGTAAAAGTCAATTTTATCAAGTCAGAAAAGTATGATATAAAGAGTTTTTCCTTTCAACGGTACGTGGTTTCATGACCGCGAATCTGGGGATATTAAACAAAAACTAACCAATGAAAATCCACCTATTATATTCGAGGAGTACACATCACAGCTTAGAGGTTTCATTAAATCGGACTCACAGCAACTAAAATAAAATTTCCTCTCAGTACTAAGGACACGAGTTCAAACTCAGTCAAAGGTATCAATATTTTTGGGACGTAACAGTTGGCGCAGTCGGTAGAACCCGAAATACCGTTTTCCTAACAACGGTGTTATTTCCCATTTGTATCCTAACTACTCATCTGTGTTTCATTTAGCTTTCGATGTTCTGGAAACACTTGAGTTTATGTGAATATCGATCAAATTCTACTGAAAAATGCATCAATGAACGAAAAGCTAAATCAACTAGTTTGAATGAAAGGTTTTCATTGAATCATAGAGCATTTCCCAGTAATTTTTACTCAAGTACTTATCTTAACCAGTGTTCAAGATACATTCAAGATCTAATTTAATAAGATTGTGGACTGAAGAAAATTAGCTTCCATGCTCCGTTTCTTTGGAGAAAGAACAGCGGTGACTTGTTTAGATTGTTCTTTGTAGGAGCAACAATGTACAACCTTCCTAACCATTATTTGATTCAGATAGTATCACATAAAAATACATAAACGAAACCTTGCAGCAATACATCTATCGAACTGGATGATACAAACTCGTATTTTTCGTTCTCTCAAGCCTTGTACTTCATTCATTATTTCATCACAATTCAACGAAGAATTAAATGTTTTCCTGATAAACTCTATCATGTAACTTATCGCACCCTCAACTTGACTTAAGTACCTTCGTCGTTTTCCCAGAGTTTTTCTAGAAATACCCAAAGTTTGTAACTGTTTTCTTAGGAAGCGAGAGAAAAATGTGGAGAAAGAAATTCATTGGAAGAAGCACTTTTTTCGCGAAAACGGAGTAAAGATATTTTAGATAGTACCAACTGGAAAACAATGGAACCAACTAGGTACAATACGGAACATTTTTTCCATTAATTTTGGCGAATTTACCGTGTAATGCATCTAAAGCTCCACGAAAACACATAAGTTTTCCATTAAATCGTAACATTCTATAAGATACTAGTTATTGTGGTACATGAAGAAACATCTTCCGATTTATCTGAGTTTGGGGCAGAAAAAAGATGTAATCACTGTAACATTTCGACGTTAACATAATACGGTACGGCGTCGAGACAGCCTGGCTAAACATTCGATTACAAGGGCATTTTCTGGTCCTTCGTGTTAGTTCGGCAGTTTTCCGATATCATCGGACCACTAGACTACACCTAACCATAGTACCATACTATCAATTTGTTTGATCTGCCAATAAAATTTGGGACTGATCGAGAGGATTTTAAAGTCAGCAGGGTTCAGACTTCACTTCAGTGAACGCGTCCTCATTTGGCCCAAAGAACAGTGGAGGGGTTCTGCCATTGCTGGCTCTCCACTTAACGTTCTCAAGGCTAGGACGTGTGAATGATCATCATGACCACCATTTCGAAATTTCCAAAAGAAATTAACAGTTGACAATTCAGCAATAACTAGCAAAATCAGATGATTATCCACATCTTGTTTTACATACAAAGGCCCTATATACCAGGTACGTGACGAAAGTCATAATTGAACAAGACTTACATCTCCCTTCTTGGCAGCTTCGACAATCCTGTCAATCTTCCTCTTCCTTGCCTCAAGGATGGCTTTCCTCTTGAGAACAGCAGCGTATGGATTGAGACGCAACATAGCCCTGGTGTTGCGGAGTGGGTTCAGTTTGCGGACTCGCCTCACGATGGTCTTCCTGCAATAAGATTTCTTACTATTAAGTACTTCAATGCAAAGCTATACTGAGAAAAGTACTGGTTACTGGTGTGAGAATGTAAATCAAACTGTACAAACAGAATCACACGCACTTGGGTTTCTTAAGGACAGCCTTGATTTCGGGAGCCTTGAAGAGACGAGACAGATCAGTGTTGGCCATCTTGGGCATGGGAAGGTTGTATCCAGCCTTCAGAGTGGCCTTCTTCTTCCACGTGCCATAGAGGGCGTCCAATTTCTCAAAAGCAGACTTAGTCCAGATGATGAATCTGCCGATGTGACCGCCTGGAGCCAACTTCAACAAATTGAGACGGCTGACTTCAATCAGATCGACGCCGGGAATGTTGCGGAAAGCTCTGTTCAGACCCTGGAAATGGAGAAGATATAGATTAGTTTTTTTGCAAAAATGGTTCGTGAATAATAAGGTACACAAGTGGTATCGTGGCATTCAAATAGTTCAGACTTCACTTCGGTGAACTTGTCCTCAGTCAACCCAAGAACAGTGGAGGGGTTCTGCCATTTCTGGCTCTCCACTGAACGTTCTCAGGCTAGGACGTGTGGAGTATCATCATGACCATTTGAATTGAAGATGAAAGATCAATAGCTAATATCAATCAAGCAATCAAGTTATCAATCACGTACCTGATCTTGATCGTAGATGATGAGGGGTCCTCGCCTTTGAATCCTCCTACGGTTCCTCATTTTACCTTTACCAGCACGGAATCTCTTCGACTTGTAGACCTGAACACCAGAAATGAATCCGAGTTATTATAAATTGGTACTCCTGATTAATAACGTACACATATAGCCTGTGCTAGGCTTTTAAATCGTAGCAATCCATTCAATTCTGCTGAAGTTTACAATTTCGAGACAAAGTACACTTCCCATCTGAGGATTTTAGCGAACCTCACTGTCAAGAGTATTTTCAACATCAGATCACAATTTCAAATCACAATGCACATCATTATGTGGAGAAGATTGTTGGATCATCATTTCATGAAAATACATCGACAAAAGTTGATAATACAATACACAGGCTCTTAAAGCAGTATGTATCAGCAAATTTATTCCTAGCAATGATAAAAATTTATGGTAAAGCGGCAAAAATGGTCTTCAGTTGTTGATCAATAAACGTTATTAATTACTCATTAACTTTGAATGAGATAGACAAAAGAAATGAAGAACATCTATATCATGTTGAAAAATTATTAAAAAAGTATTTTCATCAGTCACTCAAAGATAAGGTTAAATTTAAAATAGTGATCTCAAAAAACTGTGGAAAAGTTTACATGTGAGCAATCATGTACCAGCAAATATAATGTAAATCCGCATATCAACATAACAGTAAGAGTAAAAGTTAAGCTGGACACACACACATGCAGTATTCGGCGAGCACCTAGCCGAGTCTAGGAGTTTTCCCAGTGCGAAGTGCTTGGAAAAGCAAATATTTGGGCGTTCCGCTTGTTGTCGGTAAAATGCTCACTTCAAAGGAGACGAATATTCGCCTTTGGCGAGCACCGCCCTGGCACAAACATTCGCTCAAGTGCTCGGGCGTGCAGGAGTGTCGCGGGCTTCAAAAGGTCGATTGTCATTGCGGAAGACGCTTGCGGAAAATAGAATTAACGCCTTTCTTCTGTCCCCTTCCACGGGCAAGAGTGAATCACATTTTTCGTATCATCCACCTCTAGTCCAGTGATTCTCTTCGTTATCACCATCCTCAGTAGCATTTTCCTCATCTCATCGTATATCACCACGACTACGGAGTGACTCCCACCCAAAGCACAAAAGTCGCAACGATGTTTACGACGCATGGAGGAGGATCGAAGTTGGTATGGGTATTGACTGCACGACTCGTAACACTAGAATAAACACTCGCCCAAATATTCGCCATTGTCCTAGACGAGCACCGCGCTCGGCGAATCACGCATGTGTGTGTCAATCTGCTCAGTGTTCACCAAATACCGAGCAACTCTGGTAGGTACTTGGCAAACATTCGGTTCTAGGCGAATACGCATTTGAGTGCCCAGCTCAAGACTTGATGGAGCTGTTAGTAAATAATCGTGTAAGCTGACAAAACTATCATACAAACAATAAATGAATATATGAACTCTCAGCAGCATCTTCATGTAAGCACAGTCGACACACAATGCCTAATGAGTACAGACATCATGTTCTAATGTGTGCTAGTTTTCAGTACATAATCACCACTAACCCCACAAAACAAGAACCTGGATTTTGGTGAGGGGGATGTGCATACGAATATATGTTGAGAAATTACTCACCTTCTGGATATCTTGCCAGGCTTTGATGCGGTGAAGGAAGATGACCGCCTGTTTGGTTTTGGTGTACTCCTGAACTTTGTCGGAAACTACAAGAGGGAATTCAGGGACGCTTTGCACAATATGTCCTGGAAAAGAATTGATAAGAGACTCATTGAATACGGGCACAAATAAAAACAATGGGAACATTTTAATAAAATGATACTTTTAGTAAAGAAGGATCTCAAGTATCTACGGCAGGGAATGCTCCTATAGCTATTGTATCAGTCAGTAACTGTCAAGGCGTATTTTCCAATAAAAATGAAATAGCAGTAATAGTTCAGCGGGATCAGTTTCAAATATCTACAGATCTGAAAACCCAGGGCTACAAATCGAGGGCAAGAGGTTTGAAGTCCGTTGAAGGGTAGTTCGACTTCGCGCCACCCAGGGGCCCTTTTTTTCGTTTTGGTTCGACAGTTCCCACAATTACGAACTACATTATCTCAAATTTCAAGTCAATTTTTTCATACCTGAACGCATAACTCCTATCCATTTTGGGAAAGTCGAATAGGAAAAACGCAGAAAATTGTAACACATGGATTTATTTATTATTTTGAATAATGCGTGATATTCCGTCTCATTGTGAGGTTTGGGGAGTCACTTGTGGGTTTACATAATGCGATTTTTTGCTGTAGGTGAATTTCTACGGATCTGGAACATTTTGCTGTCAATTTTACAGCCAAAACTACTGTAGGACATGCCTACATCAGTAAACAATTCAAAAACACCCTTTTTTGTCAAGTTTTTGCTCGTAGCACCTATTCGTGTGAAGTCGTCGGGGTGGGCAGAAGTCCCCTTAGAGGCATGTGCAAAAGAATGGATTGTTTTACGTCAATTTTAAAGTCTTGACGGCGGACGGACATAGCAGATTTGGAATCTACGCACATAGAAACGTAAAATGACAAAATTAGAGGCGTGTTATAAAACTTTTTCAAACACGACTACCAAGAATTGAAAAATAAGCTAACAGTATTTTTTCAATATAAAAACCCGAGTTTTTTTCATGTCCCTTTCTCTGACAAACCATCAGAGCAATCTTCAAATTTAGCAGTCATCCGGCTTTGTTCATCCATAACTGTGCCTATATTTAGTTCATGTAATTGCCTATATTTAAAAAATAGAATTGAAGAATTGATTTTTTAAAATTTGTTTTAACAACTCACCTTAAAAACAAAGCACCAAACATTTGAATTATTCACTAGGTATTCTTGTAGTAACTTTTCTCAAACGAACAGGTAAATTTTCTTTAAATTCAGAACCTTTCAGTTGACATTTGAAGTTTCATATGAACACAGCAGTGTTTTGCGGAAATATACAAATTGTTTTCAACTCTAACTATAACATATATTTAAAACATGTCTGTATTGATGTGGACTAAGGATCCGGAAAGTTTAAATGCGCTGGTCTTGTCAGTTTCAAGTTGTTCAAGTGGTTTGTCAAGTGAGATTAAAACAAAAATATCCAATCATTTTAACAAAGCGTCGAAGGAAGGGCTCCTAAATGATACCTCGCAAATGAACATTATAAGGCGTCATATACCGACACGATATTTTTGTAGTTAATTTGAAATAAGTTACCTTTGGACATGACGAGAGCAGGGACACCTGATGCAGCGATGGCAGACACGACAGCGTAACGTTTTTGGTTAACGTTGACCTTGCGGTGCCAACGGCGCCAGGGGCGAGTGGGAGCGAACATCCGACCTCCGCGACACATGTTGCCGAAAGCACCCTGGCCGGAGCGATGAGTACCACCTCCGCGAACACGGGGGATACGAGCCACGGCACGACCGGTACCCCAGGACTCGGCTGAAGTCTGGTGACCTGCGAATACACAAAACACATTATGTAATACAATTAAATTTGCTCATTAAACATGTTCCATACCACCTGTGTATGGGCAAGACTCGCTGTAGGCATTTGACTCACTCAAATAAGTAAAAGAACTTACAATGACTTGTAATGAGAGGTAAGAAGTATGCAAGCTTTTTCAATTAAAAAGAAAAAAAATCGAATTTTCAAAAACTGCTCATCAATTTTTAATATCTGGAGAATTCAGAGGAAGATTTTTTAGAAATTCAATCGGGAAGTGGGTGAAAACATTTCTTGAAAATAGGAAGTCAGTTAGCAGATTGGTCACCCTCTTCTTCCACAAATTGATCCTCTAGTCTCAAGTGCACGGAGCCACAAGTATAGCGCAAGTATCGCCAAAACGAAGTAAACAAAACTCTGAGGCAAAGCTATATTCTTCTTGTTTTCCTCCCAGTAGTTTTCACAACTCAAGTTGGAAGGTAAGATGGATATGGATGGTTTCCCCTCCCGATTCTTGAAACTACAGTCTCCAGAGAAAGCCTGGCGCCTTCTAGCGTCCTGGTCATCCACTGGGTGTTGCGTCTTTAGCCGCCTCATCCCTTGGAAGGGCAACTATACCATTCCATCACCCTTCTTGTTACATGGTAGCAGAACGTGGTCACAAACCACTGAACCCCGATTACCAAATGTCCTAATGCCAAATTCCCTCGCATTGCCTCCATTTCCCCCCAAGAACGGATTTCGACACCAATTTTAAGGCCTTTATGGTCCTCTACGGGATAAAGAATATTACAGATTTTGAATCTATGCACCTTGGAACGTTAATTGAAAAGGTTTGAGGGGATTTCCAACGATTATAAAGGTTGGTTGAAATTGATTAACCAAAATGGGTTTCCACAACTTCAATGCGACTGATTTAGTATGTAAATGACTACAGTTGTACACGTGTAGAAGGACACGAGGCTGACATCTTGCAATTGCAGAAAGCAAATTACAGACAATTTGCTCGAAAGTGACGGCAATGTCATGGAAACCTTAGTTGATAATCTGCTTTCCAATGTCATTATCAAGTCTTTTAAAGGAAAAACTAACAACAAAATTGTAAACAAAGCAAATGGGAAATTGTAAACAATTTCACGGACTATGCCACATACTTACTTGAAAAAGTGTTACAAGTAGGTGTAAATATTATAAGCAAACCTTTTCAAGATAGAAGGCACTATTGATTGAAGTTTTCTACTGTACACTACGATATCCTAAGGGGTAGACAAGAGTATTTTTTCAAAATCAGATCACAAGTTAGATAATCATCGCACTTTTCATAATGTGGAGAAGTAAATGGATCATCACATTCTGAAAAATACTCTTTGAAACTGAACCGAAGGAAATAACGTGATAGACGAACTAGAAAAGAGTTGATTTGCCGCCCATGAACCAATAGTTGACTGAACAAAAATACAATTTCAACAAATTATACAAATGTTACTATCATTTCTATCAGATACTCAATAAGTAAGTAAATGAACTCTCAGTAGTATCTTATGTAAGCACAAGTGACACACAATGTCCAATGATTGTGGACATCATGCTCTAATAAGTGCTAGAAGTCACTGCTTTGTTTGCACTGCTAGAAGTCACTGCAAAGGTTTGTACCTTTGAAATCGACACATTTTCAACACAATCTTTTATTCATCAATGTAATTTTTACTGAATCTGTTTTTTAAGTATTGCAAAGCTTCTGACCACCATCACTTATAAATTTAATTGGTATGTTCATAAGCAGGTCCAATTAAAGTGAGGTGCAAGTGTACACCACATATAGAGGAGGGAGAGGGAGGGAATAGGCTGACAATCTGCTATGTATTTAACATTGCTAAGCTGTTTACTCTAAGACAATCGTATGATTTACTTCTGCAATTCCACAAGGAATTCTGTACACAATTCCTAATTTACCTTATCTAGAGCGCGAGAGGGTTACATGAAAAATGCTAAACAATGCATAAAATTAAAAAAAAACCCCTGGCTGATAGAAAAAAGGGGTAGCGGGATGTGAAACTGCGTTAAGCAATAATGTGCAGTAACTGTTCGGAAATCATCTTCTTTTAAAATTGTGAATTGTAAGGTCATTGTAGCCATAACATCATGTAACAGTAGCTATATACATAATGTATAATTGGTAGATGTCTGATAACTACTTTAAATGCCAAAATGCCCTCAAGTTCAATCCATGAGTGAATAGCCAAGACTTCCTCAACAACACTCGCCAAGCCTAGTCGTTAAGAAAGAATCTAAAGCGAGTAGCTCTTGTTCAAAATTCCCTCATCCACACCTACGCATTTGTACCAATTTTATTTGACTGAATTCGGCTGACAAATGGATTTTCAAAAATCAGATCCGAGTTTTGTAATCATCGCACATTTCATAATGTGGAGAAGTTAAGAGATCATCACATTGAAAGAATATCCATTCATGCAGCAATACATTATCCAAGTAATTATCCTAATAATCGTATCGTCGAATTAATTAATTATAGAATTTTCCTAAATTATCGTATCAAATTTCAAGTTGAATTTTGTTTAAATTTGAGCACTTTATAGATAAACCTAGTGTCATTATAAACTTCGACTCAAATAAAATGTTTTCAAGTACTATTCTGGTGCAAAATTGAATTTGACGATTTTAATCTTTGTCTTCAAGTGTTATTATCGTTTTGAAACTTCTTTCAACGAAATTTAACTATATTTTTCAGTACAATGTTTTGCATGAACTTTTAAATGACCTGGCTCATGTCTGATCAACAATGTTTCAGCAATATTCTGGGGGAAAGGGGAGAATAAAATTGATTTTTAGCCTTTTTTGAAATTTTTAATGATGTTTTAGTAGTTATTTCTTTAGAACATTTCTTGGAATTTGAACAGTTTAAATTTAATGCGACTAAAAAGTATTGTCCAACGAACATCCTTTCCTTACAGGAATGATGTTTATGGTGAAACAACGAATTTTTTATCTCAATTCTATCGACTAGAATGGCATATATCTACACAAATATAAAAGTATTGCAGTTTTCAAAACGGATTTCCGTGAAGAAGGCAATTGTGGAAAATTTAAATTTTAAAAGTTTTTGAGACCTTAACAATACCTTTATTTCCTAAGAAAATTCTCGAAAAAACTCATTGGTCAGGGGGTCTTAACGAAAGCCTGTGACAGACGTGCGAGAAATGCATTTGTTTCCAGTTTGCGAACCGAAACCATCCAGAATTTGAATAATTTATCATGATTAATTACAATGTTTCTTACAATACTATCATATAACTCAATTGATGAGTAAATGAACTCTCAGAAGTACTTTGATATAAGCACAGTTGACACACAACACCCAATGATAGTAGGCATCATGCTCTAATAAGTGCTAGACATTTTTATTCAGTAACAATAATAAACTTAATATATAAGGCCTAGAAGTCATAGTTAGGTATGTAATAAAATGCAAGGTGTGTGCTGCAATCCTACCACTTACTCCAAAAAATGAGCAAATGAACTTTCAGCCGCACATTTTATTGTAAGCACGGTTGACACACAATGTCCAATTAATACGAACATCATGTTCTTAAGAGGTGCTTTGAAAAATTAATGAGTAACTTCCTAGAAATTTCTGCATACTTGTAATATACAAAATTTATCGCAAAAAGCATTGGGTACAATGTAAGCGCCTCTTAGTTCCCGCAATTCACAAGAATTGAAGGTGTGGAAAACGCTGAAGTTTGCTCTGCGCCGATTTTGACACAAATACGAGCACGAATTACTCAAATTTGTAACACAATCGGCGGATCTATGACTGTGAATATAAAATGTTTTCGATCTATTTCAGATAAGCTCTAATATGAGGCCAGAATAACACACGCTGGCAATATCAAGTACTAATATAAGGGTTCACTGTATTTTATGAGATAATGGTGTATCGTGAAACTGTGTCCCACATTGTAGCACTAAACTTGTCAGTAACGAATCGATCTTCAGTGAGCTATTTGTTAGCACAAATACATTTCCGATTTGTTCCAAATAACAGAATCCATGTTCACAGAGCATAGAGTTGCAAGACAATATTCAAAGTTCCGACCTGAAGATGACATTAAGAGGTGCTTTTGAAGGTAGATGTTGATAAACGTTGGATGCAATGTAAGCGCCTCTTAGTTCCCGCAATTCACAAGAAATGAAGGTGTGGAAAACGCCGAAAAGTTTGCTCTGCGCCGATTTTGACACAAATACGAGCACGAATTACTCAAATTTGTAACACAATCGGCGGATCTATGAATGTGTATATCAAATGTTTTCGATCAATTTCAGATACGCTCCAACATGAGGCTAGAATAAGATCTAACCAGCAAGAGTAAATACTAATAAGGGTTCATCTTCTCTTGAGTAACATTATGAAACAATGTTCCACATGACCCTTGGGGAAATCAACTTGACAGCACCGAATCGATCTTTCGAACGTTACTAGTAAACAAACGCATTTTCGGATAGCTGAATCCATATTCATAGAGCATAAAGTTGCAGGATGGTATTCAAAGTTAGAATCTGAAGATGGCATCATGTTCTTAAAAGGTACCTTGAACCAAGAATAAGTAACTTCCCAGAGGAGAATTCTTGCATAATACACAACTTCTACTGCCAATCATCTTGCTGACAGACATCAAGTTATAAAATCATTTCGAAGCCTTAAATTCGTGAGATAGAAATGGAAGTAACATGTACATACACTTTGGGTGCAATGTAAGCGCCTCTTAGTTCCCGCAATTCACGAGAACTGAAGGTGTGGAAAACGCTGAAAAGTTTGCTCTGCGCCGATTTTGACACAAATACGAGCACGAATTACTCAAATTTGTAACACAATCGGCGGAACTATGAATGTGAATAGTTGAATTAACTATCCACAGAAGGTGAGGGGTGTTTAAAAAAGCCAATTTTGGATGAGCATCAACCTGAGACTGGATTAAGAATGAAACAGCAAGACTAAATAACAACAAGTAGAGATGTTTATTGAAATAATACGTTATTCAGTTGTTTCATGCAGCAGAATCCATGTTCGTAGAGCATTTATTAAATCGCAGGATGGTATTCAAAGTTAGGACCTGAAGATGGGACAGCCAGGACACATTGTTATATATGTAGTATGCACCCAAAACACATAGATGCGGTAAACATCTAAAACTTCCAACGCGTGGGTGATCTTGTTGTTCACGAGCAGGGCATTAGCATTCGACTAAAAACATTTTCGCCATAAGTTCGATGAAACCAACGTTAGGTATGATAAATTCAATGTTAGATCCCATCGAAGTATACAACCATCATCAGTAGATAAGGACCAAGTGACCGGATCAGTTGAACACAGGGTGATATGATGCCAATTGTAAACGGCATAGAATATGATGATAACCAGCCGAGAGCTATATTTCTGAGCAACTTTTGAAATTGAACATGCAAAAAGAATATGACGACTTGCTTTGTAGCCAGGGAGACAATAAAGTCCAGAGAAATTGGAGGAAATATGAGGTGTGTGCTGCAATCCTACCACTTACTACAAAAATTAGCAAATGAACTTTCAGCTGCACATTTTATTATAAGCACGGTTGACACACAATGTCCAATTAATGCGAACATCATGTTCTTAAGAGGTGCTTTGAACAATGAATGAGTAACTTCAATAGGAAATGGAAGTAACAAGTCTATAAACGTTGGATGCAATGTAAGCGTCTCTTAGTTCCCGTAATTCACAAGAACTGAAGGTGTGGAAAACGCTGAAAAGTTTGCTCTGCGCCGATTTTGACACAAATACGAGCACGAATTACTCAAATTTGTAACACAATCAGCGGATCTATGGATATGAATATCAAATAGCTGAATAAACTCCCAGATATCAAGGAGGCCAAAACGCTATTTGTAACAAATTGACAGATGGCAATAATTCTAAGCAGGTGTGGAAACAGCAACGTTCATTTGGCCCTCAACTCACTTTTTAGAGTTGTAATCAGTATTCAGAATCCCTATCCCTACGTGCATGCATCTATCTGGAATCAATTTCGATGTGTACAGTAATTCCAGGACTTAATTGCATAACTGAATGGGGATAGTTAGAATAGATATTGTTTGAGTAGGCAGCATAATTGGATAAACTGCCGCAAACAGGGTAGGAACTAAAACCAGTCGATTTCCGAGAAGCAGCAACGAGAAACCTGGCTAAGACAAACAAGGCCTTATACAAAGGCAAGTACAAACAACCAGAAATCGGGTTGAGGAATAAGGGTTCATTTCCCATGACGAAAATGATTTACAATTGAACAGGTATTTCAGAATTATCCAATACATTTGAAGACATGGCATATTTTTGGAAGAAGTCATTCGAGACATGAAGAAAGTGTCTCCCACTCCAGAGATGTAAACATGGCTCGGTATGCGATGGATAAAATGTAAGCGCCTCTTAGTTCCCGCAATTCACAAGAATTGAAGGTGTGGAAAACGCTGAAGTTTGCTCTGCGCCGATTTTGACACAAATACGAGCACGAATTACTCAAATTTGTAACACAATCGGCGGAACTATGAATGTGAATATCAAAAAGCTTAATAATCTGTCTTATGTAGGTGGGTTAGACGTGGTCGAGTTCAAAAAGAAGTGACAGGAGCCTAACTAGCAAATATAAGAGCCGTAATAGCAAGCTCTTTAACCGTATCCAATAATCGCCTGATAATAGGAAATCAGAATAAATAGGGAATTGCCATCTTTCAATTCATTCAGAACATATTATTTTCAGGTACAATAAGATATGTTGCTAACCAATATTAGCAATATGGAATGAGCTGGTATGTAATCTAAACCAAATTAGGCATGAAAATGAGCGATGTGATGTGACACAGATTTGTAACACAAATTGAGATGTAACACGGATTTGTAACACAAATTGAGAAATGTCGAAGAATATCTTCATCAAGAATATTTATTCGCGAACGGATGTAAAATTCAGAAAAAATGGAAAATAGAGACATTTTAACCAAATTATAAGAACAGCATATTGAAATGTATACTACAGAATGAGGCTACTCTGAATTTATTCAGAAAACTGATATTTGGAATATTCAACAGTGGTTCCATCGAGGTACCAACCCAAAATCCTTCCAACGAGTCGAAGTAACAAACATCTGACGAGCAAATACACAATTATATTTCAGTAATGTAGGAATTCTAACTAACAGGTTAGCGAAAATAACCGCACCCTGTCCTGGAGATTCCGTTTTGATATCCGTCTTGGAATGAAAATTCAAATTCACAACACGAATATTCAGTAGAAATTCGGTGCGAACCGGACAAGACGGAGCGTGAAGTAATGAGTAATAAATGACAATTTGATTCTAATCCAGCATTAAAGCTTATGAATTGAACTCGAATCGAAAACATTACTTGACAATAATTCATGATTTCTTGCTAATCCCATAACTACAAAGAATGTGACTTAGCATTGCACTGACTGTAGTATAAAATAGTACTGAATTTAAAAGTTCAATTCAAGCTGTTTCTTTATTGAATATTCAGTTGTAGTAGCTTTTTGGCGCGGGAAAGAATCAATACATTTTAACACCCCGCATGGCGAAAACTACCCAATCATTACTGTATCGTCGTTAATTATAAATCCACATCTCAGTAAATTGAACAACTGAGTGATGGTACCACTGACGAAGTTATGAGATAAGCTCATTTTTCTCTTCATCCTTGAGGTCTTTTCTCAAAACAGTGTAGATCATAAAATAGTATACTAATAAAATAAATCAAAGCATCGTATCTCTTTGTATGAATAGGTACTGTAAGATGAGCACTAACTTGTAGAAGCTTTTTGGCGCGGAACAGAGTTAATACATTATAACACCCCGCATGGCGAAAACTACCTTATCATTACTGTATCGTCGTTATTTATAAATCCACAGCTTAGTAAATTGACCAACTAAGTGTGGGTACCACAGACGAAGTTAAGACGTACGTTCATTTTTATTTTCCTTTGTAAGTTCTTTTCTCAAAACGGTGAAGATCATATTGCATTTCCAAGACCAATGAAAATAGGAGACTAATAAAATGAATCAAAAAATTACATGATTACATTGATGAATGAATAAGTATTGTAAGACGAGCGCTAACTTGTAGAAGCTTTTTGGCGCGGGATAGAATCAATACATTATAACACCCCGCATGGCGAAAACTCCTCAATCATTACTGTATCGTCGTTATTTATAAATCCACACCTCAGAAAATCAAACAACTGACTGATGGTACCACTGACGAACTTATGACAAACGTAAATTTTCCTTTTCCTTGTTAGTTTCTTTTCTCGAACACCGTGGATACGATTCACAATATGATTGCACTTCCAAGACTGATGAAAATAGTAGATTAATTTCTATAAATCAAAGCATCGTATCTCATTGTACGAATAGGTATTGTAAGTTGAGCACTAACTTGTAGTAGCTTTTTGGCGCGGGATAGAATCAATACATTATAACACCCCGCATGGCGAAAACTACTCAATCATTACTGTATCGTCATTATTTATAAATCCTCATATCAGTAAATTGAACCACTGACTGACGGTACCACTGACGATGTTATGACGTATGTTAATTTTTCTTTTCCTTGTTAAGTTCTTTTCCCAAAACAGTGTAGATCAGGGGTGCTCAAACGGTCGATCGCGAGTGCTTTTTGAATAGATCTCGAGAAGAAAAAATTGTTTAGATAACTAGTAATTTAGTAGGGAACTCAACTACAAAAATGTATTACGTAATAACACTGCTTGCGGCAAAAGGCGGCTTTATCAAAGGAACGCGATGTACATCTGATACAAATTTCTGGTGTTTAATAGCGGAAGATAAATATCCGAATCTAAGACAAATCGCCCTCAACTGACGGCAATGTTTGAGTCAACTTACTTGCGCGAGTTTGCATTTTCTGAAATGAAGATAATCAAGTCAAAATATCGCAATCGACTAACTGACGATCGTATGTCATCATGCTTGCGATTAGCACTCAGTGGTTACGCACCATCTTATGAAAAGTATGCTGAGGACATGCAGTGCCACGCTTCAACATCCAAAGTCACTCCTTAGTTTCGTAAGTTTAACACCATATGTAACTCTTTTGTTTTGTAACAACGAATAAACTCGCAATTTTGAATAACTAGGAGTTTTTTCATTGATATTGTAGAGAAGAACTTGAGTAAACCTTACTTACCCAAACCTTGATTAAAATAATGTAAATTGTGCGGAAAGCTAATATCTATATATGCTACGGTACACCCTGCCTACGTAGGTAATGTGTATCGTGTATGTACGACAACCCCGCATCACACATATTTGCAGCCTCTCAGAGTCGATCGTAAGTGATCCAAGTAATGTTGAGGTAGATCGCCAGCAGTTTAAGTTTGAGCACCCCTGGTGTAGATCATATTGCATTTCCAAGACCAATGAAATCGGTAGAATAATTTCTATAAATAAAATAATTGTATCTTGTTCTATAAGTATTATAAATGAGCGTAAACTTGTAGTAGCTTTTTGGCGCGGGATAGAATCAATACATTATAACACCCCGCATGGCGAAAACTACTCAATCATTACTGTATCGTCATTATTTATTAATCCTCATATCAGTAAATTGAACCACTGACTGATGGTACCACTGACGAAGCTATGACTCGTTTTCTTTTACTCAAAGATGAAGATCACACAACACAACACTAATAAGAATAAGAAGTTCGATACACATTTAGGTACATGAAGACGTACACACATAATGTTGTACGATAACTTCTCTGTCAGGTAAGGTTAGGTTTGGATATGCTTTTGAATTGGGGTTCTGTCAGTGGGATTGAAAGGGTTTTCAGAGTAATTGCATAATGTTGGCTGTTCGGAAACTAAAATTCTTTTGAAATTAGTAAACTGTCAACAAACTCGACAGTACCACAAAAAAAAAAAGTTTTCTATCTTGGAGTTTCTAAGGAGGGAACCATGGGTCCCTCAAAGACATAAACAACCAAGATGGCAGGGTTCTAAACAAAATTAAGTGTGGAACGTAGAAAGCTTACCAGCTTGAGCAGAGACGCAGTAGGGCTGCCTGTGGTTTTTAGCGATGTTCTGGTGAACGAAGTTCACAACATCGGGGCGGATGGGGGCGTTGAAAACGGCCGGGAGGTTGAGGAGCTCCCCGGTTGCCTCATTTTTGTCACTGTAGACAGTGACCTGAGGCCGCGACGTAGGCGGAATCTGTCAACAAACAATCCAAGCTTCATGTTATACATAATTGTACACAAATATACCCAATGAAATAGAACAAAAGGTGGGCAAATCTTCTGATCAGCTCGTACATAATAAGTTCAGCCCGCGTCTGGTTCTTCAACTCGAGAACTGAACAACCTCACTTAGCTAGAACGAACGCAGAACTGGATTATTCAGCATCTGCACCTGGCCGTCCATATGAGCTGAGGATAAAACGAAGTATATTACATCGCTCACGGATCCTAGATTAACGAAACGTACAAAGACTGAAAATCAATCCCAAAACATGAATATTTGTACATTTCTCTAAAGAAAAAAATGCTGTCAACCATAAACAGGCTGTCAGACTTACCTAGACCAACAGTTCGTACGTCTGCTGAGCAAGGTCTAGCGAATAACAGAATTCATAAAATTTTCTATAACTTGTCAAACGTCGCCATTTCATTACTGCATTGGTGCTGCATAAACACACAGCCACAAATGGGGTAGACGCTTGACAAGTATCGAATATTTGGCATTCGACGAGTGCCATTGAAAAAGCCAAGTCCACACATTCTAGATTTTCCAAATATTAGACAGCACAGCAAACATTAGCCCAGCATTATAGTAAGTTCAGTTTCTAGCGACGTGATGCCCCCAAAAAAAAGCCCCCCCCCCCCCCCCCACAAAAGAAATCGGAACCAAGCTTTTTTTCATAATTTTTTCCGCATTTCATCACGAAATGACAAGAACTTCCTTTTTGATCGGAAATTCACAAATTCAAGGGTTTTTTATAGTTCGCAATCCGTTAAGTCGCAAATTGCGTCAATATGGATATTCGTTAACCTGAAACATGAATTTTGGTTGTTCCCAACGCTGATTCACCTCACGTGGTGCTATCTGTTTTTCGATTTAGGTAAATTTCCCCAAAATTACAACAGAAATGAAATTAGTAATTTCGAACAAAGAATAACACTTCGTAGTTTCAAATGGGAAAACTTGAGAAAACCAGGTGCCACACTTACGGAATAAAGAAATGTTTCCACTACAGCCCCATTGAAGATGATGATAAGTATGATACAACTTCTTTTTTGGTGTTCCCTCATCATATCCTATCTCTCTGTAATCCATTGACGGTTTATTAAATAGGACTTCAATTCTATGTGAGTAGTGCTCCTTGTTGTAGTGAAGAAAGGAGAATTTGTATTCATTGCGGCGGCCCGAAAATATGTTTATTCTAACAAATATTTTTGCCTGTTTAATAACCGACGTGATTGAATCTTCCTCAAGGTGATGGAAATATTGGAACAATCATCAGGACTCAATGGGGAAACGTCCTCGGTTAATGGAAAAATAAGGATCAGTCAGAACTATTTAGAATAGAGAGTTCTAGCAAAGCCAACATCATAACCCGATAACACTTGACCAAAACTGCTACTCAGAACTAAAGTTTAATTGATTCGTAACTAATCAGAAAGACCACTACGTAAATAGAAAAGACTGAGAAGTAACTTATTTGGGTGACCTACCATTTCTCATAGCCAGACATGATGTGGAGACAGTAAGTAGCTTTGAGAACCGTTTTCAAAAGACATTAAAATAAGAAAGTCAAGAAAACAAGTATTAAACAAAAAAGTTACACAC
This sequence comes from Creontiades dilutus, assembly GCA_031894815.1. Taxonomy (NCBI): domain Eukaryota; kingdom Metazoa; phylum Arthropoda; class Insecta; order Hemiptera; family Miridae; genus Creontiades; species Creontiades dilutus. The sequence goes on from JAVIWC010000254.1 coordinate 1,521,015, forward strand.
TAGGTACGTATTACTACTACACAAGACGAAATAATGGTAGCGGGGAGACACCCCCGATGATGAGCAATATTGACTGAATTCTTTAAAAGATAAGAATTATAATATTAACAGTGTGAAAATTAGTAAATTGGTCTCGACAAGCAGATTCCGTGCGACTACTAACCTAATGGCACGCCGAGAGAAGGGTGCCGACAGCGTCCGGATCATGGTGGACGGAGAAGTGGGCATAACCTGTACGCTAAACTCCCAATCAACTACATACTTTCTTCAAAACTTCAAATTTATCAAGAAACTGACATAACCATAAGGTTTTACATTTGTTAAATGTGACTTTAGATGTTGAAAGAATTCACATAAGAAGTGCCAATGTTGCAGACGAAGAAAGTGAATACATGATCAAGAAAGTGGAGTTACGGTAGAAGGGCATGCTGGGATTTCAAATAACGTTAACTTCACACAAAACCCAATACAATCTAACAAAATTACAACAAAGCATTTCTAAATGAAGAGATCTACGAAATATCCATGATATAAGAGACTGTGAATGGTAAATAATTGTTAAACTAGCGAATACGATCGGTTTCATAGAACACGTGTTGCGATGGGGGGTCGGGGGCTTTGCAGATGGACCAGGGCCCCGAATGTTATGAAGTCTCAATTACTCTTAATCGATTGAAAATCGCCTGTATTTCTAAATTAAACTAAGTATAAATGATAAACGCTTACCATTATTTACTTGCAGGGACCTCAGCCAAAGGACTGACACGACACACGAAGAAAAATCTATGGTTATGTAGAGGACGTGCCTCGGTGGAAAAGGAAATTGAGAGTTTCACTCTTCTTCGTCCTCACTTTTCGAGAAAATGGCACTGCGGAGGTAGGAACAGAATGAAAAATCCATACACTACATGGAGCTCAAGTGTTCATCTGAAGTTTGAGTAATGGAAGAAGTGACGCGAGCGCTGTCAATCGTAAAAGGGATCAAACTGTAGTTCAGTAGTAGGTAGTCCTCTAATTTGTGTAGAGGAATTCAATATTCATGAAAAATGTTTTAAAAACTTGAAATAAATACTGATAGCATGGGAACATGGGAGATTTTGTAAAGGTTGGTGCAGTATTTCACATTCACCTACATAGCTCCCTACTCATCATTCTAATTTTATCATCACTCTCACTAAGCTTTGGAGTGTGTGTGTTTCACAGGTGATAGAGCGATTATTGAATTTCAGGAGATATGCATAGAGCACGTAAATTGGTTCTCAACCAAAATACCTATTTGGATTGATCAGTTGATCATATTTGTGTGCCTCCTGAAATTCAATAATCGCTCTATCACCTGCAAAACACACGCACTCCAAAGCTTAGTAGAAATTCAAATCATGAATGCAAGCCAAATGAATGAAATTGAATAATAAACCCCAGTGAAAGAATCTGCAGCGTTTTTTTAATCTTTGGTCATGGAATGATTTGGAATGGATTGGTATTCAGTAATTTTTCTCATGTTTGTATTAACCCTCACTAACCTGGATCAATTCTATTAGACTTCCCTGTATTGTGAGACGTCCCGTGACCGGAAAAAATGATGATCTCTTGATCTTTATGATTGTAGACCTGTGGTAGTTTAGTAGGGTCTTAATTGTTTCTGTACTAATTCACATGAACTCCTGTTTGCTTGTGGAGACTTAGTTCTTTCCCTTTTCTAAAAAAAATGGCTCTTGTGTTCGAGATTCCCAATCAGAAAAACAATGTTATATATCAGCTGGAACCGAGATGTCCGAAAAAGCCTGCCTGGCTGATTGAAAATTGACACATTTCTGGGGTGTGTGGAGACATTCTTTAGTGAGTGTATCTTATTCAAGTACCTACTTTTGTCCAACAGTGATCGCTCAAAAGGGGCGTGGTCTTTGAAGAATGGTCTGTCCATGGAAGAAGTCTTCCAAACAAACCATGTCTGCCGGTAAGTAATTAGAGATCCATATGTTCCATACACGGAGAATATAGCAGGAGAATAAAATCAAGTTATAAAATCGCTCCCAAACAAGACGTTCCTTTTTATATCACGCCCATAATTCTAAGAGTTTTGCAATCAAATACGGAATTGGATGCAATAAACCTACCTATTCCTACTAATTGTAATTTTATTGTAAAAGTAAAATTTCATGTCAGTTGTTTTGTTATCAAGGTCTTGTCTTCTATCTAGATGGCATAGGTAGTTTCTTCTTTCTTGTCTTATCCTATTTTCGGTTTATTGTTTAGTTTAATGTTTTGCAGCTCTGCGTAGGCCCTGCTAGGTCATATTGTTTTCGGTTCATTCGAACGGAAATCGTTGGAACGATGCGTCGCAAAAGATCGGATCTCCGGACAAATCTTTCGGGCAGACCGAAGAAGAGGGTGTGCATCTGAGAAGATGGCGCTGTCAAGATCCAGTGTTGTGGGTTGTCTTCTGCAAACGAAAAAATAACTCTCGTTCTCGAAATATACGTTTCCCTGTGTGCAGAACAAATTCGTAATATCCGTAGAGTGGGGAGAGAAAACGAGTAATAATGTGGGGCACCAAAGGTGTTGAAGTTCTAAAGGAGGTGATGTTGCCTACTGGTAGAACCCTCTACAGCTCTTGAAATAAATTCATTGTTTTCCCACAATAAAAGAAAACACTATAGTACCTACCAATTATAGTATCACAAATACGTACCTTCTGAAAATCATGTACAACCATTTGTCATAGGCATATATCCAGGTACAAAACTAGTGGATTTGTAGTCCATGAAGTGCCTTGGATTTCGTGGTTGAACTCTTGTTACCTATCAATATTACGTATTTGAGGTGGAAGTAGGTACTAAGGATCAAAATATAGACTCTAAAGAAAACTACCAACGCTCAAGGCGCATCAGACAGAGATCTCGTGGTAGGTATCTGACTTGGTAGTATAATTACTTTATTTTAAAGCTATTTATCTGGTATCCATGAAATTAATTAATAATTGTTGTGGCTTTGGAGAATAATCATTGTCTGGTGCATAATTTACTTCAGTGCAAAATACCCGGTGCATTTGGTATGCAGTTATTCTTGTGAAGGGAACTTCAATCAATATTGGTAGATAAAATTGAGTAAAAGTCGAGAATAGGTGACCCCTTCCTTATCAGACCGTCGCCATATTGAAAAACCCCATGTCTCCTAACGATATAGGAGACCCATTTAGGGGCAAAGGCAGAAATGTGTTCTGTCTAGTTTGCTGGTCTGGATGCTCGCTTCGCTCGCAATTCAAAAACAAAAAAATATCCTGAATCAATCCTTCTGGTAAAGTATAGATCAGAATGTGTTAACACTTGTGTCTCTGTGTATTAAAAATACTTTCATCGATATAACGGTCGTGAAAATCAGTATATAAAACATGGCAGTGGTATCGATATCCTATATATCGATGGAAGTACACATCGATACATGTTCAAATGAGCCTGTCATCTATTCTCTACTTCAGCCACAAATTGTATGTGTAAGATTTTAGGACAGTTGAGATTGCGAATAAACAAAAAAGTTGAGTGTAGCAAATACCTTTCTCGTAACATGGAAACAAATCTTGAAATATTTAAAAGAATTTTGAATGGTCAGTTAACCTTTGTTGCGGGTCGGTGCATAAAATTATATAGGTAAAATAATTTCAATTATTGACATGAGATTGTTTGACCAATCTTCCCCAAACATTTTAGCCCGATCGAATCACTACAACCTGAGAAAATTTGTGCATGGTAGATTTTACGCAAGCTCAGTATTGATTTGTGACCAATGAAACTCAGGAAACTGCACATTCCCAAAAAATTGCATCATTAACAGAATTCATTTATTTTAAATATTAACAGATTACTAACATTTACAATCATACTTCGGTATGCTACACCATGCTTGGTGGATGTTGCGTTTTATCATCTGCAGATTGCTGTATCAATTTTTGAGAAATGGTTCTAATAAGGGGCCTCTCTCCATCCTGACTAGCACATTTCCCGACAATTTCATCGAAGTCGGATAAAACCAGAACTAGGCTTGCGGACAGGGAGAAACACACGAAACGAAAGTTGTTCATGATGGTCTAAAATGGGAGTGGAAATGTTGATTTTGGAGAAGACGAAAAATTTCATCTCCCAAAAGTGAAAACAAAAAATTCTCCTGTAAGATTACAAGGGGTTAGTATCAAAATAATTAAGAAAAATCCACCCTAGTTAGGTGGACTTCTAGAATCGCCTATTACAGGTGGACTTGGTTAAAGTGACATAGTGTACTAAAAATTCTTGTTTCATGGCCATATTTTGAATTTTGAAGAGGGAAAAAAGCATAACAACTGCAATACTCAACACTTTATAAACTAATTCATTCTTAATAATTCTTATTACAGCTGAACAACGTAAAAATGACATAGTGTACTAAAACTTCATGTTTCATGGCCATCTTTTGAGTTTTTAAGAGGGAGAAAAGCGTACAAACTTAACTTAATATTCTTAAGAACCATTTCGAACCATGTAACAAATTTCCAGTTTTCCGTCACAGTCCTTGAAATTATAATTAATGGCTATTTAAACAGACATTTAGTGAACATTGTTCCGCCTTACCTAATAGCCCACGCACTTACTTGATAAAAGAGAACGATTTGGCAGGATTCGTGGGTCATAATTATACAAAACAAATTTTTTTAGTGTGACGAAATTGATTGCACAATCACAGTATGTAGTTTCAAGCCAAAAATCATCAAAACAGGCCCTCCTGGAGAGCACACCTTTACGTCACTGATATCACTGCACACCTAGTCCCCTGAGGCACTCAGAATGGAGCGGTCTGTAGAGAAATCGGGGAGGTTGGGGCAAGCGTCCCCACCACACGTAAAACTAGCGCAGTCCACCTAACTAGGGTTAAAAAAATATATTGTCTTTGCCCGTAATTGATGATTTTAAGTGGGGGGGGGGGGGGGGTCGTCTTGTTGGACACCCTGTATCCTGGCAGCTTTAAAGAGTTTATTTGCATGATTTGATAAGATTTTGATTGTTGTTCAAGTTCATCAATTACTTTGGGGATTTTGCTGTCGCAGGTAATTGATAGGAGCTAGTCAATATGAACCACCCTGGACAATTTAGAGCTACCGTCCCGGGTCATCACCTCCAAGGGCAGTTCCAAGGGTTCACCGCCCCTACAGGCGGTGCCGTCCGGTTCGCAGGAGCTACAACGGTGGCGGAGTTGATGCTCGACAGCGCTGGTAATTTTGCGGGGACTCAGACATCCGCGGCGCCACCGACGCAGCCACCTAACACTCGTTATGCGGGCACCTCGACCACGATGGACTCGTACCAGTGTTTCGTGAAGCAGCAGCAGCAGCCAAATCGAAATGGAAAGGTAAATTTTCACACAACAAGAAACAGATGGGATTACCCCTCCCCCCCATCCCAAGGGCCTTTCAGCTGATCAGTATGCCACCATACCTTGAAAGTGACTCGTAGATGTCCCTGGGACGATAGTACGACTTCTCCTCTTTTCTCCCACAGAAAATACTTGAAAATATCTCGAGGATCTCGTCAAAAAACTTGGGAAATTACCAAGTTTGTAGACTACGATCGCTCCATGCTAATGATGGTGGAGCGTATAATGGTCGTATAACATATTTATTAGCAAAATCAGATAAATTAACGATGATAATTTAACTTCAATATTACATTTTCTATATCTACAAATATACCCCAACATGTCTGTGAATGGCCTCAAAGATTCGGGATATTTTATAGATTAATTTTTCTCGACCCAAAATCTTTCCTATTGTACCAAAAAGTTAGGTCACTCTTTTTCTGCTGTTGACAATCTAAATTCATGGTTGTTATAACTACTTCTTTCTTTTATATTCAGATTATGGTCGACGCTGCGACAATGACTGATCCAGTAGACGAAAGTCTGACAACCTCTTGGCCAGGAGTTACCACACCCAACACCAAAGTCGCTGAGTATTTGACGAGCCTCCGGCAGTTTTTGAAGGTTAATTTCATTTTAAGACATCAACTGTAGACACACATGCTCCCTGGTGATTCTCAGCAAACGTGCAAAATCAGTTAGCGTTGAACCCCAAGCTGTCGGGAAAAACCTAAACGAAAAATTAGGGGGTTACTCTCGTCTGTATGGAAGATAAAACCACGCTTGTTTGAGCTCAAACTCTATTTTTTATCCGGAAATTTTAAAATTTAGATTTCATTGTTCCAACGCAAATTTAGATGATTGAACGATAATAGCACCGTTTGAAAATCATGTTGGAAATGGATGGGGGAATGTCACATAAGTTAGTGGGGAGTGATGCCAACCGATCGGAGTTGAAAATATCTGCTTGATTAACATTGAATCAACATAAATCCTTGTGATTAGATATTAAACCATATGTAAAGATTAATATATATAGTATTCGATACATTTATCATGGAGGCTGATCATCTTAGCACTCCCAGTGAGAGATCCACTGCAACTGTGACGTCAGACCCATGCTGATTCAAGCTGAATGTTTCGTTTCTCTATGATATATCTTCCAGTGATTTTGTTTACGTTTTCGTTGGTATTAGAGGCTGTGAAAGTTATTTTAGAGGGGTAAAATAGAATTCCAAGTAAACAATTCGCGCAAATTCCCCACATAGGAACAATAATTTTTAGGTAATCGCCTCAAAAACTACGAGCAGTTTTTCTACAATAACTTCTGGGCTCCTGGAGTTGAGACCCTTAAAATACGCCTTTCATAGAGATTGGAACAGTGGATCTCCGAAAAAACGTCTGCTTCTCTCTTTGGAACCAAGTTGTGACTTCCCAGTGACAAAATCACTCACTTTACACCAGACACTGGGACTGTTAGCTTACACCGCGAACCGCTTCAACAATGGTGCTCAATAATTATGAATTTAACTCCATTATTTCTCGAAATAAGTTAGTTTATCACATAAAATAGAATGTTTGGCTCATCATCAATCGGAATAATGAAGGAAATAGTAGTACTTTGTATTGATGAAGCACAATTGATGTGGAACCAAATTTAATCTTGATCAAAGCCCCTACTCTTCTTTATTTAATCTCCGCGTAGCTTGAATATTTATTTAATTTAAAATTTAGACGGTTGATAGATGAACTGATAGTTTAGGTAATATATCACCCTAGGAGCAATTGGGGAGTGCTTACTGATCATAACCAGAAAAAAGTGACAAAAAACATTCCAGAATTTTGCATTTACTTACTGCGACATGATGCCATTCTAAAGCGAAAGACCTATGACAAAAAGATTATCGACTATGGCAAACGTCATGATAATTTGAAACATTAGTGTTTTCTGTTTTCTAGCTATCTACCCCTTCTGAAGGTAAGCGGAGGCTTGGCGACGTGAAGATAGTCAATTCAGCTGACGGCACCCGCCTCTATTGCTGCCCTGAATGTCACATGGCCTATCCTGACAAAAGTTTACTTGAACCCCATTTGGCTTCCCACAAAATTGAACGGCGGTAAGTTTCATTAGAACTCATCTTGTGAACACACTGTCTTTATATTGGAGTGGGGATGAAATTTTGCTTCCATCCAAATGTTTCCAGTGGAATTAAGGGCACCCAACATTCCAGTGCTTAAAGTCTTGTGAATCTGCTCAGGCTTTCCAGTCTCTCATTTCTTCATTCCCTTTCTTGCATTTCTTGCTAATAACTGTTTTGTATTCTCCCACATTTTGTTGTACCTTTATATTTTCCCCTTACAATATAATTTTTTTGTGTATAAGATTTCAAATGTCAGTTTAGTTCAAAAGATTCGACTGTTTATGACCCCATTACGCCCTTCTGTTTCAGATTCGTTTGTGGGGTTTGTGGGGCAGGCTTGAAAAGGAAAGAGCACCTTGACAGGCATCAACTTTCCCACTCGGACGAGCGACCGTACTCCTGCGCCGCATGTCCCAAGACCTTCAAAAGGAACGAACATCTGGCCCGCCACTACATCGTACACTCCGGAGAAAAGGCCCAAGTATGTCCTGAATGTGGTAAAGCCTTCTACCGCAAGGACCACCTACGCAAGCATGCAGCCGGTCACCTTGCTAAGAGACTCCGTCTCGCTGCTATTGCCTCTTAAACCATAGTCTCTTCCTCCTTGATAGCTGCAAGTATCATCAATACATTTTCCCTTCCGTCAACTCACCAAAAATAGTTTTCTTAACGTTCAAACATCTCTTCATGGAAAAAAAAGTCATTTCAATGTACTGCTACCACTCACAGTTCATTATCAGTTTGGCCCAGTGTTTTCATGCTCCTCTACATAACGTCCTTTCCTGGTTTAGTTCTTCAGTAGCTGGGAGGCCCAGTCCCTACTAAAAACCAACTCAAAAAGTGAGAACTTTATAAAGTCGTGGCTTTTGGAATCTATCATATTTTGAGCCAATAACTAATCACAATTCGTTTGACATTTCATCAGGTAGGCTGGTTTTCTTTCACCAGGCTGTTCTGCCCTTACTTTTTTCAAAGGTGGTACAGAAGTGGATGAACATTTCGATGTATAGCTCTGCTCTAGTCATTCAGGATCTGTGCTGGCAACAAGAGATTGTAACATTGCTTTGGCATTTGAGTTTAGTTAACCATCAGAAGTCCAATCATATGTGCTGTATTGAGGGAACTGCCCAGTTATCCATAGAAAGTGTATGTGCCCCGCTATGTCTGTGCTTGTAATCATTGTAAGGGGAAGGACATTCATTCTACTTGCCGTGGCTTTCTTTTTTATTAGGGAACGTTTATATTCTGACAAGTTACTTCAAACTAATGAGGTGAAGTGGCGATGCCATGAGTGGAACTTGCGAACACTGGGTCCAGCTAACTTTGAATTACCTAGTTCTGTCAAACGAATTTCCATCAAAATGCTCCCAAACACATTCTCTACTCCCCTGCAATATCTGCCAATCACTCTTCTTCCCCAAATATTTTTCCATTTAAACTGCAGGAGTCCTACCTTTTCCTCAACCTATTCGTGCCATAATGTATTAGAACGGTGACCTTGCATTTTAGTTGTTTTATGTTTGGAATATTGTAACTGTGCAATACGCCATCACGTTACCATTTCAGAGTGTACCAAACTCAAAAGAATGTACTTTCTTATTTTATAATCCATACCTAATCTTATTCTTACACCTTGAAGCGTTTCATAAATCATTCATACACATTTGGGCCAATCGAATCTACGATATCGATTAAGGCTTATCCCTTTGAAAGGTCGTTATGATTAAATCATTAATATATTTGGCGTATTGCAAGTGTGTCTTTGTTGCAATATGATTTTGCTTTTAGTCAATTTTATTCTCTACGTTTTTTGTGAAAGGGTGGATGTCATTTCTCCCAACGTTAAAAAAACATTTATCCCCCCCTACTCACTGAGGTTCACCCTGGAAACTTGCAAGTCGATCTTGTTTGACTAAAAACACGTTTTCAACATAATCGAGTTACAAATCGACAAAAAACTATCTATATAATAACAGGAAAAAATATCATTAATCACTTTCTCCTTAATTCATATTTTTGCACAATTATGCTATAAGCATTTTTTTCTTATTAATTTCATAACAGACAAATCCAAGTAGAGAAAAACTCAAAAACTAAAACGTTTTTGAAGTTATCAATGAACTTAAAGTTACCTTCAATCTGATTTGACTCTAACTGATTACGTTAAAGCTATTAAAGATCCCACCTCTATTCATTTGAAAGTTTTCCCGTGTAGATTTATTTCAATCACTGAATCTGAGCATCGTTTTGTGTTTTTTTCATTATTATCATGATTTACTTTTTATTGGCATGCAAGACATTTTATCTTCAAGTGTGTTGTGTTCTTTTGCAACTCTATTTTGAACTTTCTACTGAATGAATCTGAGAACGTTGTCGATGAACCCTTTAACAATAACAAGTTATATGCATTCCGACTATCGATAACAGAGGGTGTCACAAACAAATGGAACATATATATTGATGATTCAGGCTGGAAATATAATCACCTTGATTGCATTGCATCTATTAACGAAGATATTTATTTCAATAATAAAGAATACAATAATTGTGAAGAAACTTATAAGTCTAACAATTTAACATTGTAGTAAAGGAAGAAATCAAATACACATGATTGTTATTCGAGTTCGAATCCACAAGATGGAGGGTATGAGTTTACGTTGGAACTCAAATACGAACTGTCTCTTAAAGATTTTTCTAAAGAACTTATTGAGAATAGGATTCCATCTGAAGAACGCCGTAAGGCATTGTCTGAAACTTCATCCCGAATGTTTCTTTAACGTTCCTCAAATAATTGCAAATAAATATTAATTAAATTATGAGTTTATGCCAATCCTTTTATGTTTCGTATAAACTCACTCACTGTTTTATGGTGTCGGAATATTCTTCGATGTTCATTTATAAATGGGTTCGTTCCAACAACGACAGCGCCATCTAACAGGTTTTGACAACAGTTCACAGCCTTCTAGATCTAAGAGCCTCTCGAATCGCCACTTTTGTATTGTATTTATATTGTAAGCACCTGCCTACTCAGCCATCCAAAGATTTGATGGTATCTACAAGTAGGTCTCCCTGATAGGATCAGTGATCACCTGACTGAATAGATCACATGACTGCGTTGCCCTCCCTCCCACAATCATTTGAGACATACACCATACCGGTTACGTGTCAGATATCTTGTACGGGAATGAGCAATGAATGATCGATGGTTTGGAAATGCTATATTCCAAGGGACAGCAGATACCTTGTGGCACTTGTGGTGGTTGAAAACTGTCAACATTCTGTTCATGGCACTTCATATTGGAACGAACCTATTGAGTTCCTTGGTTCAGTTGAAAGTTCAAAATTGTGGTTTACTTTGTTAGTTGATGGTGAGATGAAAATCCAAGACGTTTTGGAGTGACCTCCATCCTTGTGTATTGGCGCCATTTCCGCCTTTTGATTACAATATTTTCTGGAATTAAATGAAGTATCTACGTAAGAAGTTGGAGAATATTTAAAGTCTAAAACGTTTTAGATTTTCCCCTCACGTCCCATTTGGTGTGTCTCCCACCTTCGGTATTGTTTTTTTGTGGGGTATCGGGGTTTCTTCGTTGTAGATGGAGCGACGGTTCATCTGCGGCATATGCGGTGCGGGTCACGCTCGTCGGGAGCACCTCGAGCGTCACAGAACCTCCCACTCGGACGAGAGGCCCCACTCCTGCCCCGCTTGCCCCAAAACGTTCAAACGGGCGGAGCACTTGGCCCGTCACACGCTCACCCACGCGGGCATCAAACCTCACGTCTGCCTCATTTGTGCCAAAGCCTTTTACAGGAAAGACCACCTTCGGAAGCACACCGCTGCCCACCAACTCAAACGACTGAAAGCATCTTCTCCAACGCCACCAGTAGATAAGTTAGCTCTACTGATCAATTGAACTCACGATCAAATCACTAATAGTATATAAGTTCAATTAACTCCGTATTTTATCGTTTCAAAAATGCCATACTTCATTACTTTGAATAACTACCAATATCATTTTCCCCCTGATATATCACAAGCAGATTGACTTCTAAACAAACTATTCTTCATTCAGTTGTTTCCATTGTTCCCCCTAATTAAATTGTACCTACTTTTTTTCACTATAATTGAGAGTATAACAATTTCACTGTATGCTATCAAATATATAATTTTAAAGATCACCAAAAACAGAAACAATATAGTTGTAGGTCTTATTTCAAGTTTTCTCACTGAGTTACAAACTACCCTCCACAGATTAATGGGACAATTATAATGAAAATGTTCTTGTAAAAAATCAAAAGTTGAATTTTATTTTATTTTTTTAAATCTAAAAGTGTTTATGAATGCCAAATTCGCTACCATTTGTTCAAAACACCGTAGTAAGTAAATTGATTTCCATGATGTTCCTTATTAGAGAGGTATTTTAGTCTCTCTATTTCTTAATTATGATTGACGATCCACAAATTACATTAGCAGACCGTCTCTGAGGAAATTGTAGATGCCAGTTAGATATACTATTTTATTATTACATGGTTTCCTTAATGATGATTATTCTTAGTTGGCTGGTATTTACTTAATTTACTTAAAGGCAAGTCCATCTTTGCAGTGGTTGGTATTCCTTGTCCAGCGCAGCATAACTGATTAGGTTAGGTTGAATTAACGTATGTAATGGTAACCGAAGTGATAAAAGTTGAGAAAACAGTCTAGTTGTTGAACTGAAAGGAACTTCTAAGCTGAAACGTTTAGCTTTAAAATCACTATTAACCTTTCAGAAACAACGTGCACCTTCAGGACATATGAGATAACGTAGGGTCTGTTTGACGCAACATCACAATAAGCTGCAAGGGAATCATTTAGAACATCAGGGGAAGTTAGTTGAAGGAAACACTCAAGGAACCCATGAAACACTTAAGCAATGGTAACTAAAGTGATGAAAGTTGTGAAAATTGTCTAGTTGTTGATCTGAAAGGAACTTCTAAGCTGAAACGGATAGCTTGAAAATCACTATTAACCAAATCTAGGTACTGCAAAAATGATCCTATTGAGTTGGAAGTACTCATAAACCAGGGGACAGGTTGTCCGAGCGAGCTAAGGCATCAGTCCTTTGGCTGTTTATTTTCAGTCGGAGTACTGATTTGCCTGATTCGAATCCGGTAGGCACCAATGATTAGGGCCAAAATCCTATCAAGTGTATCCTACAAGTATACCTGTCCTGTCGTTGGACAGTTCACGTGAATCCAAATCGCTCCCAACCCAGGGGCGAGAGGCAATGGGAAGCCACGAGCAAAATCGTCTGACCTAGTTCCGATCCTCTCTAGAGGACGGCTGGCGACGTCTGCAACACCTCTGGGTAGTCGGACAAAAATCCAAGGTGAAATTCCTTGTTTACTTTACTTTATACTTTTTTACTTTACTCATAAACCACTTCACTTGAAAACCTAGATTCCGAAGAAATAAATTTCCCGGGGGGGAATTGCTGTTGAAATGCTTTCGTGCTCATTCTTGTACAATCCTGTTTCATCCGCTCTAACTACACATTTCCACTCAGCTGCTGATGTAATTTATGGATGTCTCCTAAGGTACATACGTACTATGCATGCTTGGTGTGCGTATAAACAAGTCCTTGAAATATTTTTCGGTCGGTGTTGGTCGAAGACAAAAATCGTCAAAACTCCTGATATTTATATTTTGATCTCTTTTGGAATCGCACAAAACAAAAACCGCCATTTTCGTTGCCATATCGTGCCTCCTAGTTACTTTTTTAATCAAAACTAATCGTGACTTAACACTAGCACAGGAATCTTCTGCTTTTCCAGAGCTTTTTGTCTTGTCGATATGAATATGTTAGGATATCTAGTTAACACTCTGAATACGAAAGTATATTCAAGTCAACGATGCAATTTTAGATGTATAGTCTTACAATATAGAAGAAATCACAAACGGTTTCAGTGCTGAAGTGCAATAGAATATTGTTAAAAATTTTGTTTTGAAATGACAGTTCCAAACAGCTTTTAGTTTCATTTTCTAAAAATGAATCAGTTTGGTTCTGTTGAGGGCTTTTTCTGCCAAGAAATTCATTACATATGGACTCATCAACAAATTTTAGGTGTTCGGATATGACATCCTTCAATCATGTAATGGGTTGCTGTTATTAGATATACCTTTAAGGATCGTTTACGCTGTATAAAAAGCTACTTGCAATCGTTTGAGGAGTTACTCGAGCATTTGCAGTCATTCACGCTTTGCCTGGGCGGATCTTTGGGTTTATAGAAGCCATCTGATCCAGCTTATCCACCCATTTTATACCAAGCTTGAGAATTCCAGTCAACCCCCGTCCCTTGTTCGCATTTCCATTCAAATCAAGCGGTGACTTCCACCACACTGGACTTCACAGAATTTAATGTGGCTGATCCTCTAGAGCCAATTTCTTCAATAAATGACATATACGACGCCTTGAGAACACTTTTACTTATAAAACTTCATTAAATGTGTTTCAGAAATTAATATCATTTGGTAAACATGTGGAGTCTATTGGTAAATGTAGTGATTAGCCAGAGGACATTTATAAATGAGGGAGCATTGTGTTGTTTGTACTTCAGAAACTTGGCTGTTTGAAACTGTCTGCCCAAACATATCGTACCCATACAACTGAAGAACCCAAAAAAAGAACTTTGTATAATTTTCTGATAAACAAATGTTATTTTCTGGAGTTGATAAATATATTAATCACGCATTTAACAAAGTTTTCATTGCATATGCTCAAATAAGGTAGATTTACGTCTGCCAAACGCCAGCATTTAATATGTCATCTACGTACATTTCTAACGATAATTTTAATCGTCTCTACCATCAAATATTGAAACCTACGTATTAATTTTCTTTCTGAAAACACTTAGGTAATTAACCATTTATTGCACTTCGTAGCACTTCAATCAGTTTGTGAACTTGTAAATATTGTGATCATGTGATAATTTTTTTTCGTCTTGCATACTTACCTATATATGTAAAAAGTAAATGAGCCACATATTAAAAATATTATATTATGATACTTTCTTTTAATAAGATGTTATCTAAGTTTTGGGTGTCCACCTGATGGATTTTCGATTAGCTTAAATGAGTATTGTCACGTGGTTGTACCATGTGAAACACGAAAGAGTATTTTTTTATGATGCAATGTCTTGTAACGTTTAGTCAGAGAATACTGATGGGCTATTTATTATTTTCTATATTAAGATATCATTACCATTTTATATTAAGGCTATACTGCGTGGTTGAGACTATTTGTTGATGGAAGCAAAACGAGCTTGTAAGGTAGATTTCATTTGGATCAGGATTATTTCATTATCGTTATTTTTCTTGGTGCTTATCAGTTGGGCCTTTGCATACGAGCGACGCTGGAAGTTGAACGCATACGGAACATAATGATGTTTCTACATCTCGGCCAAATAATCGTGAAGAAAAAAGTCAATTTTGTTCATTGGCTGAAATGAAACATTTGATTTTTCTTCCTCGTGGGGACGTTGTACTTGATACCTGTTTTTTCCCGATAAGGGATGGGAGGAGCCCCTGGTCACTGAGACCGCTAGGATCTATTGTGACGCTGTCCCCATTTTTAATTCAAAACCTTATTAATAACTTCTTCGTTCACAAAGTGTAGGAGGTTTTCAGGCGTTTCCAAGGCAATATCAGAGGGTGTTAGGGCACCCTTCCCGAAATTCCGGAATCTAGTTGATGCAACAGCAGGACAATTACAGAGGATGTGTTCTGCTGTTTCCGCCTCTTCGCAGCAGAGCCGGCATTCTACTGTCCTGGCCTTACCCATTTTGTTTAGGTGGTACCTTAGGGGGCAGTGGCCAGTCAGAAGACCCACTAGTTTGCGAAGGTCTTTGCGCCTCAATGATAGAAGGGCTTTGATACCTGTTACTTCAAGGTGGTTAGGTATCTCCCTTCAAGAAATGCACTTATTTCAAGACATTCACCTCATCGAACCTAACATCCATTTGTATTTGCCTTATTCATAGAAATCATCAACATCCATATTGAAACCAACTCAACCTTCAAGAACTTTACTGCTAGTCGAAAAGTAAATGTTTTTCAATGATACGTTTTCAAGTAAATGTATTTCAGTAACAATTTGACCACTTCTCTGCTGAAGTGTCGCTCGTCTGCAAAGCTAGGCCTAGGTCTGTCAAGAAAGTCGATCGTAAAGGTGCCTCAATACACCAAACCACAATGGTGTATTTTTGAATTTGGCAGTTGATCTCAACCTATAAATAACTGATGAGCGCCTTTTTCTGTAAATGAAAAAGGGACCAGTTCGGTAGCAGTCTAATTTTTTTGTTTTTGTTTAAATTGTTTAACTACCTGTTTGTTTTTCGATTCGTTTATTCAATTGTGTTCATAATTCATCCTACAAAATATGCTGGAAGAAATCGATAGTGATTATGGTTTGGAGTGTTGTACATTTCCCAGTCAGTAGGTACGCCAGTAGTATTTACCTACCCATTGTATAACACTATTGTTAACTTTTCTCTTCATCTTGTTTAGGATATTAATTATTCATTAATGAGAAATTAACGTATTACAAATTCACCAATGCCTCCACGTAATCGTTCCACGTTTTTAATTAATGATTTCATTGTTTCTCAAATTGATACCTAAAGCAGAATTAAGTAGACGGTAAATGGATTTTGAATCTTTCACAGATATTGATACCTTTATATTTATGTTAGCTGTTGGTTGTATATTGCAAATAAAATTAAATATTGTCTAATTTTTAATCGAATAGTTTCATTCGAATCCTGTGTCTGTGTCGGGGTAAGCAGTGCAATGCTGGGGAAACCGACAAATTTTTATTCAAATTCTTGTCTGTTTTCTGTGACAGTACAAAATTTCTTTCTTGTACGAAGTGGTTGGTGCTTGTTTTGTTCAAGGAGAATGTCCTACAGTCAAAGAGGTTTGATTAATTAGCCTCATACCTCATCTAGATAGTGTTGCAACCAAATGGAATTTCCCTCTTTAGTTGTAAGGACTCAAGTTCAAACTTTGCCAGAGGTACCAAATATTTTTTGACAGTAACAGCGGCGCTGTGATGCAACTAAATGGAAGTTCCTGATTAGTAGTAACGACACGAATTCAAACTGTGTCAGGAGTATCAAACATTTGGCTGGACGGCATCGGACAGATAATGACTTCAAAACCATTATGAGTTGATACTATCATTAATATTGCCTAGGTACTGATAATCCTATATGATTTAGGCTGAAAATAAATAATTAGTTTAGCCTTATTTCTCTGCATTTTATCGGCAGTAGAAATATTTCATTCAGTCATGTAAAACTGAGGCACAGGATCTCATGCTGGAGACTCGGACGTCGGCAAAAAAATATCAAAATTTCGTACAGGTAGATACAACGGAACTTGAGACGGGTTAATGAGCACTATTGAACAGTGGAGTTAATTTAAGAAGCTTTTCCTATCTTTCAAAATTCATTTTTTCATCAACGTATTTACAAAATTTGTACATTTAATGTGGTACTAGTATCTGAAAAAGGAAAATAAAATTATAAATGTTTGTTGTACAATTACGAAAGCTTATTACTGAACACCATAAGCTTGAAACTAGTGTTTTCAAAACACCCATTTCGAATAGAGTTGAGCTATTGCAACGACTGTGAAATCTTAAAAAGCATTCCAAAAGACAAGATGGGTTCATTGGGTAGCACTGTTCAAATCTAAAAATATTATAAATAACCGGCTAAAAATCGATAATTTTATAGCAGAGCATTAAGCATTTAAATTGTATTAATAAGTAATGGAACAAGATCTTAGAAATGCTAGAAATTATGTCAAAAATTGCGTTAAGTACCTAAAAATTGTATTTTTTTTAAATAGTAGGTACATTAACATTTTATTTTGATTTTAAAGTAGGTATCAAAACATGGTTTTTCAGAAACTCCAAAACATTTAGATATTATTGTAAAATGATTTTTTTGGGACATTGTGTTCATGGTCCTTCTCGAGGTGTCATCCCCATCGTAGATTGATTGATCCTTGATTAGGTCAAGATCATCAGGTTCATGCTTCAGCCATGTGAAGTCTTTGTGTCTGCACTTCATGGTACCAGGGATGAATGGCTGAACCGAGAAGGTGGACGACTGATAAGAACACGATACAAACACGACGTTGATAAGAATTTCCAGCAGAGGTCTGGTGTGGAATAGATCTGTTACTCCGTGTATAGAACACTATTCGGCAATCTGTGTATAGAAATACTCACTTAAGAAAGTATATTTTGTTGCTTTTTTGGAGGTAACAAACTTTTAGAACTTTAGGTAAGAAACAGACCATTCAATCAATTTCCAATGGCTAGGTGTTGGAGCATTTCCAATGTGGTAGTTATTCTCGAGTGTGCTTTAGCATTATGCAATGTTGTATAGGAATTGTATCTACCCTCTTTAATCCAAGCCTGCTCGTCATCACCTTATGAAGTAGCTCATTTATTATTATTAAGGTTGGCTACTATATATTATTTTTCTTGTGTAGGTTTTTAGCAATTTCACTCCAATAATATGCAAAGGAAAGAAGCTGTTCAAAAAGAAGATGTGGTGCAAGCTGTCATCATCGCTGACACCTACCACAACACGTTTCATCCTGTTACGGATTTTCCAGTAAGTCAATGTCATTAACCCCTAAGAATAATTTAGGATATATCTTTTATTCTATTCAGCCCACTCAGCTACACATACCACTCATATAGCATTCATACACTGATTTAATAGGGGCTAATTAATTATAATTTAATAATAGGGCTGATTCAGTTAATTTTATTCCTGAGATGGGTGCTATTTGTTAAAATTTGACTGTCATGTCTTACACTTTAACTACACTTTTACTTCATCAACCATCTCATTTGTTTGAAATTTGTATTTTTTCCCATTTTCAGAGCCTCATGCCCCTTGTGAACAAACCTCTTCTTGAATATACGCTGAGAAGTTTGTCATCAGCTAAAGTCGACGAGGCCATTGTATTCTGCACATCTGACACTGAAGAAGTCAAATCATTCATTAGGTAACTATTGTATTTCGCGAATATCACGTTTTCAATTTTTTCATAAAATGCAGGTGGCCTTTTTAAATTTAATGTGGCTTACAGAATTGTATTAAGGCGCGTATCCACTATGTTCGCGCCTTTAGGTGTTGCAGATTGTGAAACTAATTCGCATTTACATCTTGTATGATTGAATTTCTTATATGTTTACACCAACATTTTTGGAATGATGTTTCAACCAGTCTGGACTAGTAAAGGCAAACAGAGGTGTGGCTTATCTGTGAAATTACTGTTTCTTATATTTTAGCTTACCTGCTGATACCAATGTCAGCTTAGCTTATTTCCAGGATTCTGGAAAAGGACAAAGTGGGACAATTTAGGTTACGATTGTTGCGGTTTCAATCCAATCAAGTGTTTTTTTCTTTATTAATTAATATATTTTCATTGGCTAGCAATCAAGAATGGGGACGAATGAGTGTCTCAGTTGTCACCTCAGACCGCTGTGGTTCACTGGGTGACGCGATGCGAGACTTGGACGCCAAAGCCCTAATTAGAGGTGATTTTATACTCCTCAGCGGTAACCTTGTTGGGAATCTTGAACTTCTCCCTGCCCTGGAACGTCACAAGTGAGTACAATATATACCTATTTGAAGTCCAAATTTTGGACAAGTAGGTAGGAGACATGGTGATTTCACCAGTGATGTAATTTCTTCATAACCCGTACGTTCTTCTCTCTAACCCAATTGTCGTTCACTTTTCTAGAAAAACTCAAAAAACGGACAAAGGAGCAGCGATGACCCTAATATACAAGAACTGTGGCAAAAAATCCAGAAGTTCGGAAGACGAAGTGTTTTTGGGGATTGACAACAAGACTGGCAGAATCGTAGCTTTTCAGAGGCGCTTGAATGGAGGAATGCTTGAAGTTAACATGGCAAGCCTATTCACAACATTTTAGTGATTTATTTGGGGTTTGAGGAGGGTGGTTTAAAAACATACCTCATTTTTGGTTGTAAATGTATTAGGTCCAAGTGGTTTTAACTTTTAAAGAATCTTCAGGGATGTAGTGTTAGTTGTCAAATTATATAGGGCACCGTTAATTGTCCATGTCTCGACAGGTAGGTAGAGCACTCAAGCTGTCGCGAATATGAATGAAATTGATTGGTTTTGTGCATAGGCAACAAAAAATAGTAATCTATTTCCGCAAGAACGAAGAACTTGTCCCCAGGGACGTAACAGGGAGCAAGAAATAAATTTGGCGCCCCCCGATAGACCCGAAATCTCATGACTCATACCATCTTAATATACCAATGAACCAAAACATAAATATAATTAATTTGATTTATTCACAATGTATAAACTCTTTTACTAAAAGGAGGAAGGTTTGGTAATTAAGTGCTCAATGTAAAATACCAAATAATTTTTACTAAATTTAACAAACTAATAGATGATAAGTAAATTTTTGTACGGAATGGAAGCCCTAAACAACCTTTAAAATGAAAATTGTCGCGCTTTTTTTGCTGCAAATGTTTTAATGATACCATCAAGAAGATTGCGCTGGAGCGATTTTGTGTTCTATTGATATGATGGCCAAGTGCAAAGTCGTTGTTGTCCTGTCAAGTTCCTGATGTAGTTTTTTATTATCCTCAGTTTTCTAAAACTTCTTTCATTCGATGCTACACACACGGGTATTGTAAGAAAAATACTCAAAGCTGTGGTTATATTGGGATAGGCGTCATGGAGGCCGTTTTGGCAAATATAAACCAAAAGTTCGAATGGAGTAGACTCGCCTCCTCAACTACCCTGCTTACGGCCGCTCAAGGCTAGTTCTCGCCTCGCGAAGTACCCCCTTAGGCCTTTATTGTAGGCCTATTGCATTCCTTATTTATATTATTTTTCCTTTTAGTAAATATTTTCAAATTTACTCCAAACGGTCATAATATTTAAAAGAACTTGGTAAGCTGTCACTTTTTTGCCTATTTATCGCCCGGGGCAGCCCCCCCCCCCCCCTAGTTACGTCCCTGCTTGTCCCAGCAACAATGACAGTTACAGTTCATGACAGTTGGAGCTCGCCATTCTATTCCCAGCTACGATGAACAATCAGTAAAAGCCATACAAAAACTTTTTAAGTTCTCGTATTTCTAATGTTGAACTTATCCTTTTCTTGTAAGAAACTACTCAATTACTTTTTGCCCCACTCTGGTACATATTTCACCAGTGAGTTTTACTGTGTGGTATGTTTTACTTGTGATAATGTGTTCTCAGGAGGCGATACTGGGCCATAGTCAGGTCGACATCAGGAACGATTTGTTAGACTGCAAAGTGTGCGTCTGTTCAGTGACTGTGCCTCCGTTGTTTTCGGATAATTTCGATTTTCAAACTTTGGACGACTTCGTTCACGGACTCATCATCAACGAGGACATCCTCGCGAGTACAGTTTACTCCTACGTTCTTCCTAGCGATCAGTACGCCGCCGGAGTCACATCGTGGCAGAACTATCATTATATCAGGTGAGAAACTTAGTTATACATGTATCTTAATACGGACTTTCTTCTCTACCAACTGTACTATAATTTCTAAACTGCTGTAACGTAAGCCTGGTAATGGACATGGATAGTGCCGTTTCTCGCAGAAAAAATGTGCTTGTTTCATTATATTTTCCACCTCAATATAACCAATTTCCAACTTATTTATTACATATTCACAAATGGAAGCCTTCGATTAAGTTTGTGATTTGGAATCCCACTGTTCGTAAAGTTCCCGGTGTGTAACGATATTTCCTGAAAACTTGAAAACGACGCTTGTGAACGTTGTGGGCATTATCGGCATTGGAGGGGCTACTACACCATTCAATCACCTCCCCATGTTACAGCTATTGAAAGTTTAAGACATATAGATGCTACGATTTTTTTATGTGCGAGCAGAAAATATTGTAGCGATATGACAGCTACAGATGAGGTTGAACCTAGATAAGCGATTGGACGTGGATGAGTGACATAACTTTTTTAATGAAAACTGTCTAGTTTTGATTTGATGGGTTCATAATCAGACTGTATTTCTTTTTCATTTGCAGTATGGACATAATTCATAGATGGACCTACCCTTTTGTTCCTGATCGGTGGGAAGATGAAGTTTACACCATCAATAGAAATAGCGTTTACTTACAAAATGATATAGCACTCGCTAAGTAAGTCATTTAAGATAACTGCTATCACCCCATTATGTTAGAAATTTAAATTTGTCAGGTATACTTATGATGTATTTGTACATTTCATTATAGGGATTGCCGTCTGAGGTCGGACGTAGTTATTGGTAGCAAAAGTTCTGTCCAAGGGATGACATCTGTCTCATCGTCAGTTATAGGCAAGAACTGTCACATTGGCGCTAACTGTGAAATAAAAAATTCCCACATCTTCGACAACGTGAATATAGCAGTGAGTATTTTTACAAGCCTAATGAAATTCAGTTCTTTTCAATTGATGTGTGTGGCAGCACCTACTGTTAAGTGATGATATTCGTAAAAATGTCATCTATATAGAGTTCTTGTTGATTACACATTACTCCATATTAGGAAAGTACCATGTAGCAAGTGATTCCCTTATCCCAACAGATATATCCAAGCCTTGTTTCTATGAAAACCTATTTAATTCAGATATTTCACTCTACAAGTTTATCTATCAAGTGCTCACACTGCTCAGGCACAAAACCACCATTTTCGTTCGTAGTTGTCCACAATTATTCGTAGTTGTCCTTTAACTAGGAGGTAGTTGCCCAATAAATTTTTTATATCTTAGTTTTCAAGTTGTCAGTTGTACGATTTTTTACCTCACTAAAATGATCATAACTCCCTTAATTGAACTAAAAAACTAACTAACTTCAAATTTGATTTTACTGTTTGAAAGATCGTTACATTTCCTATCCCTCCGAAGGAGAACCAAAGTTTTTCGAATTGATAAAACGGATGAAAAATTGACAAATATTGAAAATAAAATTTTTCAACCGCCCATAGTGATTGACAGTATAAATTTACATGTGAGCCTAAAAATGATGCCAAAATTTCAAATTTCACAAGGTCTAATCAAAAATTTTATATTAGTGGAGAAATTGACATTTGGGAA
This sequence comes from Creontiades dilutus, assembly GCA_031894815.1. Taxonomy (NCBI): domain Eukaryota; kingdom Metazoa; phylum Arthropoda; class Insecta; order Hemiptera; family Miridae; genus Creontiades; species Creontiades dilutus. The sequence goes on from JAVIWC010000254.1 coordinate 1,543,700, forward strand.
AACGTGGGTTCTACAGTAAAATCCACATAAATGAGTGAATCAGGCCTCCTCGCTCATCAAATAAGGGATTTTTCTGGTCCTCCAAATCCTCATTGAAGCGATGTTTTGATTGACTCTTGTAAAGGTTTTTTTTCGTGTTTTATATTCCAGAATGGCACCTCCTTAGATTACTGTGTAATTGGCAGTGGATCCGTCATCGGTGCCGGGGTTTGTCTCAAAAATTGCATAGTTGGCCCTGGCGTGACCGTGGATGAAGGATGTTCGGCTGATCACCAGCGGATACAGCAGTCCAAAACATCAGGTATTTCCCGAAATTGAATGAGTTCCCCCAAAACATTGTATATTCGACTAAAACGTAAGAGCATCATCAGTTGTATACACTGGACCCATATCTCTTTGGGGAAGCATTGTTAGTCTACGCCATTAAAAGTTTGATACGCGGGTTCGCTCTACCTGTTCATAATGTATTCAATTTCCTAGGATTTTATTGATGTCTTCCATGCTACTATTACTGTTACAGTATTGTAATATGTCTCCTGAATTCCAATCCCCTTAACATGAGAATGAAAGATAATAATTTGCTAATGAGCGAGTGCACATGACATTTCCTGAATTGATGGTTGTCAGAACAGACCATGAAGACTAACAGAGTTCACTAGACGTCTGAGATGTAGCAGAAGATATGTCTTTTATCCTTTAATTCCTACATAATTCATTTTAGTCATTAGTTGCACTAGGCGTTAAGGGGGGCACCAGTCTTGGTTCAATTTTACGCCCGGATCTCTCGATGTTCCACAGTTGTGACAGCAAGTCATTGATATACAAAATAAGCGTGGCCCCAATCCAGAATCTTTTTATTTCACACAGAGAATCGCTACCCAAAATATTAGGTACCCATTTTCAAAGTTCTGAAACGAACTTAGTATGGTAAAATTACTTGAATTTGTATTCCTCTGACATCAACTAAATAGGTTGGATTGTAGAATTGTTAGTGTAAGTACAATGTATTATTCGAGGGTATTGACTGGGTGGTGATAAAATATCGGTTGTATTGATTACGTTTCAGAGAGTAACGAACCATTGGGTGCTGGGGCTTTCACGTACAAATCCGATTCAGAAAACGAGTCATCGGACGAAGACAGTGAAGACGAAGGTTACGTTGCTCCCTCTTGGAGAGGCCTCCATCTGGAACCTGCACCAGTCATCGAGGTTGCTGAAGATAGCGAATCCGACAGTGGGGATTCCATGCGACCCGAATCTCCTATTCAGGATGACACTAATCGTAAGTAGCATTTCACCTGGTGAGGTAACTTTGTGCATCTTGTACATTTGTACTTTTTGGGTACCAGCAGAAGGAAACTAATACTCATTACAACAAACATATTTGCATGCAGTTATTTGAGTATTTGTAAAAGATATGTGTGAGGATAGTGAATCGATAATGATTTTGCTACATACAGAACTTTAAGCGTGTAAACGTTCACTCCCTCACTAACATAAATAATGAATTATGTGCTGGTTTTTTATTGTAAAATCAAACAAAGAAGGAATCCCAACTTGACTAAGAAAGGTTTACACAGAGAAAACAAACCTACTTCAAGCAATAAGAGCAGCAATAAAAAAATGGAATCACAGACCTCGATTGAGAATAATTCAGTTGTTAGTTCATTTCAGTTCAGTTGACAGTTCCTTTTCCTTGCCATCACAGGTCCTTATGAACGATCCGCCATTAAAATTACATTCTCAATTTTTTTCGGTCTGAACTAAAGTTTTAAGAATTGCCACCTTTTCTAATGGGCTTTGAAACTTGATTGTTTTAAAAACTAGACCGCTTTCTTGATTGAACAGAAAGGAATTACGAAAATCGGTTGTGAATTATAGCCTGAGCAGTGTTTCAATGGATTTTCCACATACACCTACATTCCGCATCCTGACAGCACTTGCAAAATGATAAGACTTAGGATTCAGTATTAAAAGTTATATTCAGTTATTTTTTCTCTCATAGTTGGGTTGTTCCACATTACCTAGATCTATTCTACTTGGTGTCTATTGTCGAAATCTTGCTTCAGAGGGACATCCTAACAAATTTAACACTCTTTGTTCTTTTTAAAACATACGACGTACCAATCCAGTGAAATTTGTTTCCTTAAACCGATTAAATACCCGTTTCTTCATCAGTCCTGTCGTAAATCTCCTACATACCTGTCTAGGTTTCACAAATGGGCTGTGGAACCTGATGGGGAGGGCGCTATACCAGCACTAACCAGTGGGTAGGAGCAAAACATCCCTTCCGGGCAAACCCTGGTCGCCAGGTGTACTAGGGTCAGCCTCATCGAAGGAAACACGTGTAAATTCAAACTTAGCCTCATCTCTTTCAACCTTCACCTAGTTAGTTCACGTGGTCCAGGATCCAAGCATCTCCTACATTATCGTAGCCCACAGGGTCTAGAAACTCGGAGCTACTCCTTAATCAAACATGCTGCAGGCCTTGCACTCCGACTTGCACCATCCTCTCATATTTTCGAAGAGTAGCAGGATATCCCATTCTGACTTGGAAGAAGTATTCAATTCCTCTCCAATACAACCTTCACTCATAAGAGTTGTAGGTAGCTAAGTTCAACGGTTAGTAGTAGGATGGGAATATGCCATGAACACCATAACATCACAATTCCTTTGTTGTTTTTCAGTGTTTTACAGTGAAGTAGTCGACTCCATGTTGAGAGGATATGAGGATAAACTCCCCTGCACCAATCTCGTGTTGGAAATCAACTCCTCCCGCTACGCATACAACGTGCCTTTGAATGAAGTAAACTACAACGTAGTCCGAGCCATCCTCACTCTTCAGCACGACTTTTCCTGGGACTCTCTCACTGACCGCTTGAAATACTTCATGCCCCTCTTCGTCAACTACGTCAGGAATGAAAGTGCCATGATTGATTGCCTAAATGCAATTGAAGTAAGCATCACTCCTTGTTTTTACATTGGATAACTAACCTAATAATATTATGGGCCCTCATAAAGTTAAAGTTTGTAGTTTAAAATTTGTTGTAAGTCCAATGGTGGTGTAGGGTGCAAAACAGGAAAAAGACACAGGATCTGCAGGATAAATGTGGGAGAAAGTTGTAGAATGATGGAACATTATAATCTGTATGAACATCCCAAAAGTACTGGTAAAACTAAATAAATATCTCCAATTAATCCAAGAATATCTCAGATATATGTGCATGTGAGCAAGTAGAAACCATGGAACATTACTTATATGCATGCAGCCCCATAGATGGGGTGTGTGTGTGTGTGCACTGGACCGATTATGGAGTTAAACTGCAACAATTCTTGTATTTTGCACTCGTTTAAAGGCATTTGCTAGTTTTCAAGTCGTTTGATGTCATTTCCTTTAATTGTAATTTGGTTGGGAAGTATTAATAAAGAATTAATAAATATACACGTATAAAGCCGTGGAGTCATTCTCGAATTTCCACAATCGATATTCCTCCCCTACCTCTCGAAATGGCTTACAATTCATTACGGTACATGGTTGCAATAGTTCGTAGACGTTTTTTGCCCGGATTTTCTCTCCACGACGAGATTATAGATGTAGGCTCCTTAGCTTTGAGGATAATATAATTTGTAACGTGAAATTCTAATTTCAATTCATGCAGCAGTTACATTTTGATTTTTAGTGGTTCGTTGACAGCTTGACTATGTTTTGATCTTCCTAACCAATCATAAATTACCATAAATTTCGGTCTAGTTGAGCAAGCAGCATCTGGAGGTTATTAGCAACATCTATGAGGTCCAGGATTATTATTGTGAATCTTACGGATACCTTTATTACAGGATGTGGCAGAGATTAACCCACCACTCCAAGCAGTTACAATGAAACTCATTCATCTACTGTATGATAAAGATGTGCTGGAAGAAGATGCGATCATGAGCTGGTTCTCTCATCCCCGGAACCCAAGTGATGGACAGTCGCTGAGGAAACTTGTAAGTGGGATTTCCTCATCATTGACAGGAAATTAAAGTAGCAAACATAATTTTAACATAAATCCAACAACACTGTGGTTCCTCCTTGCAGTATACCGGTCTCCTTAAGTTGTTATTCTTCACTCATTACCACAATTGACTAATGGACTACCATTGAACGTATTTACTGTACCCATTTGAGCTGTGTTCGATGGTATTTATACACTATTACGGGTCAGCAACAATTATTGTGTGTTATAATGATGGAAATTAATTTAAATTTTGTTATCCTGAACCCAATGTTTTTAACTATCTGGGCAGCTGAGAATAACAAATTCCTTATTGATAACTATATGGTAAGAGAAGCCCCAAAAATTGGTGGTTAACAATAAACCTAGGATCCTTGAGTCGTGGACTATGGGTTTTCCCCAGTCACGACAGAAGGGATGGGAAATCCACCCATATAAATAAGCATGGACCAGCCCAAGGGGATTCATTCAGATCCTCTCCCTTGATTCTGTCTGTCTGTCCTAAACCAACTCTGCTCTTAATAAATCACCATCATGTTCAAATACTTATTCATTATCCAAATTTAACTCTTCCAAATTAGTTCACCCTTTCGAAATTCACATGTTCAAAATTTCACCTCTCCACACCAAATTTTCATCCGTTAAAATTTGATGCCCCTTAAATTCACAACACTATATATATTTAAGTAAATAAGAACTGATGGTATTGAGAGTGAATGGAATAAACTTTGTAGTATGGTATTATAAATCAGGAATTTATCAACTGAAATATACCAAGGAAATTCTGCTCTATGAACGTAAAATGAACCGCATGTTTGGATCTGTGTTACGGCGTCAAATATGACGTGCGTTACGGGTTTTCTATAGTCAACCATCTATGAAAACAAGATAATGCTCCTCGTTTGATAGAAAATTTGGGTCCAGTATCCACCTAGATTACCAGTTTTTCGTAGTGTGGGGGCAGTTCCACTCTCAGCATGTTAAAGAAAATATTGTACGCAGTAGATGACGAAAAAGGTAGACAGGCTTTTGTTTGTAAAGCTCCTTTTACGTTTCACTTACCTTGGAACAAACAGTTAAGTCAAATGCAAAGCGTGTGTCATGTCCCTTAAAGATTCAAACTGGCTCTATTCCAGGCCCCCGATCTTTATAAAGCAGAACATCATCAAATTGTGAATAAGGGTGAAACTAATTAACCACCTCACTTACAAACTTTCGTCAATCTAATTCTAGGTGTATATTTCTATTGATTCGAGCTGTACCTAACCTCATTCTTTTTTCAAGTTCTTACCCTTTCGTTTCGTTACAGGTAAAACCATTCATCGATTGGTTGGAGAACGCAGAATCGTCTGAAGAAGAATGAAGTTAATTTCGTGTTTGTGATATTTCTGTGATCACTTGACCAGAAGAGCTCATGTTGACTTTCCCCGGAGTGCTTGAAATATAATTTTTTAAAGGCAGGATTCATTCAAAAGTTGTTCATTAATCGCAAATTTATGATTTTAAAAAGTCTGGGTACGAAAATTCAGAGAAACTTTCAAGAACTTGTCCACATATGTAGTTCCCCTACATTAAACCCTATAGGTACTTAACGCAGTGAAATCATATAAAACTCGAGTATTGATTAAAATGTAAAACGCAATTGGGGTATATTACAATAAATTTTGACAGAATTTGTAATTTTTTCTTTTCCCACAAGAATTACTTGCCTGCCTAGGGCAATTAATTTATCAAACCTCTCAATATTACAGGAGATAACCTGCATGTAACATCTCCTAGTAAAACTAGCTGTATAGGGTGTAACTATGAACTCAGCCAGTTGGCTTTCCTGAGAGACTTCAGATGTGAAACTGACGCATTAGGAGATTTATGATATTATCGTTGGAGAGGGTTTGCTTATTGAAGTTTTGGCTCTACTGACTGCGCCTTTCTATTTAGTTGTGTTAACAAAAATACAGATCTCGGCAAAATCAAACTCAAACCTGATCCAACGAGGAAACACTGGAGAGAGGTCTCCTTCTAAACCACACGGTTTATAACAACGCTTAACCTTTTCGATGCTACGTCCGAACATATATGAGGCAGATGTGTCTAGCAAGCCATACTATGCTCGAGAATACTAGCGCCACTCGAGACTGCTTTGTCGTTCATTGCAGCAATATATTCGTGCTTCCTCCGCCAATCGACAGGTTTCCTTAGGGCTTTTTTCACCAATTTCTCTACAGGTAGTGGCACTGCCTATATCCAAAGATGATTACGATTATTGTCCCCATCTTATCTGCCTGATAACATGTTAACTTGCTTTTGATTTGCCTGGCAATCTCAAAGAAAGTGAATTCACGATCAGTTTACAGTGGTCATAAATCAATGAATATTCTTAAAAATTGCGATAATGAATTATTTTGTGATTTGTTTTCCAATAATGATAAGAGTGGTTCAATCACGATCGTTTCCCTATTGTTGAAATATTTGATTATAGTTTATTTCTATTTGAAAGCGTATTTAATGCAATTGCATGCTTTTTTCTCTATGCTTATCCACCTTTTTAAAATACGAATATAGGTTATACACCAGTTATTTTCAGTGCAAAACTTCATGTCTTTCATTTTTTCACATTTGAGTGAGGTCATTGATGAAACACAAGTAGAAAAATTCCATGTTGCTAGCGAAAAAGTATTCAACACAGAGATTTTGTGTGAGATTTTAGAAGAATGCAGGTAGCTGACTCCGCTGCTCTGGCTGGGCGTAGCAGTGAAAGGGTTAAGGTTAAAATGTTGGGTCTGGTGAAGAAATGTCCAAACTAGGAAATAGATTGAATCGGTGATTCCTCGAAGTAGGGAATGAATTAAAAGCTTTCCGTACCACTGGTTCTAACATCCAACGGATTTTAATGAACGTCAAACCTCCTACTTAATTTAAAATATTTACATTCAAAGAAGTGACACCAACAATCCAGTTAATCATATTTCAAAATTCACTGATGTAGCAGAATAACTAATATATTTAAGTTATCTCTCATGTGATGGCTTAGGAGTTGTATCATGTTGTGGTTTAGTTCATTCATTAAGTAAAGCAGTTTTCAATCGGGAACTTAATACTTTTTAATGGGAACAGTGAAATATTAATAAAATATCAACATACTCGCATAATCTTTTAGTTCTTTCGTCTTGAAGGAAATATATATCACTTTGCATAAAGCAAATGTTTCAAGGGGAAATAAAATGTACTGTAATGATCACAGTTTTGAACATAAAATCTTAACCGTTTAATTTCAACATTTATGTACACAATTCATAAACTAAAATGTACAATGCCGAAAACAAAATACCTACACACACTTCAATCTAACAACTTATCTTAAATATCTACATAATCTTGAATTGCGTTTGTTACCCGGCAAAAATAGCGGATAGTTTACTTTTTTACTACCATGATAAGAGAATTGCTGCTAAATTATAATTCCGATTTTTCAACATCCGGCTTTATGAAGTATGAAGTACAATAGAAGCCAGCATGCTGGATAATTTCTTAAGTATAATAAGGAATGTGCAAGTTAGGAAACGTTACCTGCCCAGCTGATATTAAAATCCCTTTAAATTTCGTTTTTATTCTCTTCAAATGTATAACATACAGACTGCAACAAACTGGAATTTGTTTCTACGACTCGATTAAAATGTTTGCATTCAGCCGTTGCTTTCTTTACTTTCCAACGATCAGAGTTCAGAAACCAAACTCCTTGATCAGCATTGCCGCAGAATGAGAAGAAAGATGATATTGCAAATATCAGTGTAGTACCAAGTTACATGAGAAAAAGTTGAATTAGACATCAACAAAGTCCGCAGTCGAGCTGTGGGTTTTCCGTTAGTACTCCCAAAACTACAGAAGATAGTGGTCGTGGAATACCATTTTGAGATTTGAAGCATTCAACAAAAAGCTAGCAAATACATCAATACGGTACTCTTTTTTGGGGTGGATAGATCAAGGGTCCTCATGGGCAAACACCATATAAAGGCAATTGGGTTTAAATATGTAATCACCGTAACAATGCAAGATTTCAAGGTTAACTTCGTTCAACGGACCAAGTTTGTATGGGATCATATGTTATCTACTGCCCACTTCATACGTAGTTGGGAGAAATGGCAAAGACGGACAGAACGGACATGGAATTAACATAACGGCGTCAAGCTTGTATTCTTACCATTAGAAGTATGAAGATTCAACAGATCAGTGTCAACATACAACTAAATTCCATCTATACATTTCATAATATGAATCCGTCATCTTCCCACCTTTCTGCGAAATGTTATTAGCGGAACGGTTAAGTTTTAATACTCACCTCCAAGAATCTTAATTCTAACCTCTCCCAAATAACTACACTAACTGGATCTAAATTTGGTGGAAGTTTTGGGCTAATACCTCAATTCGTGTTATACTGGCAGAGAATACTCTCAAGCATCTCGTTTAAAAATTGTTTTTACAAATAAATAATACATAATTTTTTTCAGGAAATTAGGACCTTCAGCTGTTTTCTACATTCATGATTAATTGTGTATTCAAAATCTTCTTCCTTATTGAAAAAAAGGATCAACGAGACAGTAGATTTAGCTGAACTTCCTAGGTTGAAATTTGCTTTATACACATTGTGATTCCAATAGCTATTCAATTTAGTAATAATGTCGAGAAATGAACAGTATGTTTCTATGAGCCAGAGTTCTTTTCCGTTCTGCTCAAGTTATTACAAGAGATGAACAATAAATTATTGGTGAAGAAATGATGAAGTCGATAAAGTTAGAAGGTTGAACCTGTGAAGCACTGGCGCCCATCTCTTGCTCATTAGTTTCGTTATGTGAAGTTCGAGTGATTAGTTGTCTTTCTTCATTCGGTTACTTGTCATTCTGTAAATGATGGAATCTCTGCCTGGGTCCATATCGGCGATGCCAACTTTAAACAGAAAGTGAAAACAAATGATGAATGGCTAATTGGGTTAGATCAGATCATTTTAATTGCGTTCTTTACCACAGAGCTGGTATTTGTACCATTGAAAAAAATAAATATACAAGTGATGAATTGAAAACTCACTTGATGTAGCGAGGAGAGCCATGAAGAATGCGATTCCAAACCAAAGGAAGATGTTAAACATGACTGGGTAGTCCGGATCTGACGTGTCTTTTGGCGCTTGTCGGGTGCTGGGTTTAGCTGATGAACTCTGAAATATCAGGGATTTGTTGTGTTACACACCTACATATATATGTCGTCGAGCTTTGGTAAATTCAAATATCCTATGGTCTATAAACTACAAACAATAGTCTATAAACAATCCAGACTGGACCTTGAGAGGCAACATAGGTGAAGTACCAATCAATTATGAATAGATCAAGCATAATGGAATCACTGAGATGCACTCCCCTTCTGCCCGCAAGGCGGTAGTAGCCCTCTCGAAGAGCTGCCCCGTATTGTTAGATTTTTATGAGATGTTCACCTAATTATACTCCTACAGTGAATTACAGTGACAACGACCTCAGTGTTATTAAATTCACTTCTTCGCCCACTGATTATGTTTGCTCCGATAAATAGAAAAATTATTTACAAATCTATTTGAGGGCTCACTACTTAAAAACTTGCAGAGCTATTGGTGAGCATGTTCGAGTTGCATTGTAGTTTGTAAGCAATCAGCCATGCCGTTCATCACTTATGCATTTTAAGCAAATGCAGAATGTTGTGGCGTAGGAGTTTAGTTTTCTACGTAATCTAACCACCTCAAATAAATTATACATTTTTTCTATTCGTGCGGCATTGCTTGACACGACGTTTGAAACGTAAAAGGATAGAACTGAAAACAAACTATCAATTGATAAGTGAATAATCTTACATCGTTCGCTGAAGCCTCGCGCCTGAACCTCCTGGTGTGAATAACATCGCTTGAAATGAGTCCAAAGACCACCTGAAATATATAAAGACACTTTTCTAGAGAAATACCAACTAAATATATTCCCTTAAAATGTCATCTATAGGTACTAACTGATTTAATGTATTTGTGGCGATTGCAAAGATCAGCGCAAACCCAGACTAAACCAAAATTATACACGAAACAAGAGCGAAAATAAATACTTTGTTTAACCTATTGAAAATAATCACAATGCTGCAATGATACACCTTGTGATGGATAAGGATAATTCCCCCTTCTTGAATTTTGAATCTGCTGCCTCTGAAGATGATGTAGATGCACCGAGATATCTTCTGAGAGTTGCAGGCATTAATCGCCTCATTCCTTGGAAGGGGCAAATCTACAGTTCCATCACCTCCCGTGTTATGTGATAACCAAGCATGGTTATGATCCACTGGCCCTCTTTTATCAGCTGTCCTGACTCCTCCCTTCCCACACATTCCCCACATAAGCTAAATGCCATTTATGTACCATGCCAATTGATTAATTCTATGATATTTAACCTGCCCTTTTCTACTGTGAGCCTTCCCTGTTTAAAGCCCCAGGAGTGTGATGAATATGGATAGTTTCCCCTTACAGAATCTTGAATCCACTACCTATGAAGATGAACCACACACTCTTTCTAGCATCTGGGATATCCTCCGACTTTTGCAGGCATTAAATGCCTCGCCCCTAGTAAGGGCCACATTATAGATAATTCTACTGTTACCATTCATTCTCGAGAGGTGGCCTCCCACAATAAACCTACCTTGTCATTGTATGCTGTGTTGAAAACCTCAGAAAGAAGGAGAGTGGAAGACGAGAGAAGGCGTTTGGCTTCTTCAACTTGTTTACTGTGAGGGCCATAGGTGTCGACCAGAGCGTGGAGTCCAGGAACAGAAAACCAGTGCAGGTCTGGAACGCCATTGTTTGAAAGGCCTTTCTCAGCAATCTGCAGGAAGAACAAGATGAATGGCAATGTATCATTTACAATCATCAAAAGGTGCAAGTCTTTTTAAGAAATATGTATGTAAACAAGAATACTCGAAATAGGGTGTAAGGCCTACCTTGGTAGTGATAGCATCAAGGAGAGTCACTTGATCGATGAAGGCCTGATCTACAGCTACTGATGGCTTCAAATAGTCGACCTGAGGAGCTTCTTTCTTCTCCAGTTCTCCATACAAATTTTCCTGCCAGACAATAATGGACATTTTGGTTTATTGTTTCCAAAAATGAGTTATGTTTGTATGAGTGAGCTGTAATTGTGTATTAAAGAAGCATAACGTTAAGGGATGTATGTTAATTAGGTTTGAGGAAGATCTGTTAACTTACAGCGTCACCACGGTTATCCACTGACAAATGATTGAGAGTGAGGTTTTCAGAAAGAAGAGGATATCTGTCTTCCATTCTCCAGGTCAAGGCGGTCCACGTGTCTTCCAGTGGCTCGTCAGTCGCCAAGGGGTAAGTCCTGCCTTGTACTGAATCGAGAGATGCCACCCCAGGAACAGCCATAACAATGACAGCATCGGCGAAATGGAAGGGGTCCTTTACCGTGAGACCTGACCATCTGGGAGTCTGAAATAGAGAATTACCATTCGAAATTAAGACACCAACTTGAATTATACGAAAGGTTTGACGGTTGTAGAAAACTACTTACTTCAGGAACTGAGAACCCAAGGGCAGTGGCCAGCACGTTCTTGACAGAGCTCAGATCCAGCTGTTGCTGCCCAGAGAAATGCAGGGAGTCTGGAGTTTGCAGAATTGATAGCTCACCGCTGCCATAAACTAGAAAAAAAACCATAGCTGATATAAGATCTTCGACAAAAGGCTGACCCTACATATGTGCAGTCAAATATAAAAAGTATTAACAGATCAAGGTCACCTGAAGGTGTTGGGAGTGCTTTTTGCAATGACCTCTACATTAAAAAATGTATTGTTCCCTCTACCCGTTCTATATTCACATTTATCAATGATCCCCCTTCTGATTAGAGAAGGTTGATTTGTTTAGGAGAGCCTACCCTTCTTGGACTGCCCCCCATGCAAACAGACAGGACAGCCACTCAAGCAAGCTGAGGAAGGGCGAGAGGAATGACATGGCTCACCATGTCATTCAGGAGACCTTGTTCATAAATCACCTTACAAGGTACGTGTTCGTTGAGGTACTGCAGGTTAAGTCAAACCATCTAACTGGTTCTACCTGCTAAGGATGTTGGTAACCAAGTTTGTAACAAAACTCACTTGCCAATATACATAACCAGGGTACAAGTCCACTGTCTCTGCCACTGAATAGTCAGTGCAAATCCTGTGAACTGGGGTATGCTCAACCACTGCTACCACGAATTCTACTCCAAGAGGGAGGCAGGCTGGTGGTACAGCAGGTGGCGGCGGTTTGCTGATAGCATGCAGTCAGTTAACCCAGAGGCCCTTCACGAGCAATTTACAAATCCTCCACATGACTCCAGATGTAGGACTGGGTAGCAGGTCCAAAGGCAGAGAATTTGTGCCTACCTTACTGCTCATTTGTTCTCACTAGTCGAACTGCTCCTTTGAACCAACCTCCGCCTGAATAAGAGTGTTCCTTCTCAAGTTCTGCAAAATCAATATGGAAGTGCGGAGGAGTGGCTGGCTGCAAAAAAGTTATATGCAGCGATTCGCTCAATGACATTCAAGCGTTACAGAACGTGACTACTCACACCCCCTGGGGTCTGACATGTTCAGGATCCTCAATTAAGGGAATTCCGTTTAACTTTGCTGAGTTCCTGGACATGTCGGATAACTGGGAAACAGAAAAGCAGATGAAAAGTCACGAGAAGCTACGCAATAATTAAAACGGCAATGTGGAATCGATGGAGGGAAGAATGGGAGGTGCGAAGCTGTGACGAATCAAGGTGCACGGGGCTAGTCTAGTCCTTGGAGTTGATGGTTCAGCAGTACACGCTCGAGGAGAAAATATAATTTTAACAGGTTTACTCATAGCCCACACAAATCTCATCCATGGTTATTTGATGTACAGTCAAGAGAGACCACTTCCGCCGCTCATTCTCCTTACGGTACAGCACCTTTTAAAAGAATGCCTCGCCTTTCTCGGAACAATTTCATCGATAGCATTACGACTCCAAATGATACTCGGAAAAGACTCTACACACTTCTTTTGTAGACAGAAATCTTATCACCCGTACCATCAAGCTCGAACACATTGAACTGTGTTTGAATAAGTTGATAATACCTATGTTAGTCTATAATATTCTTTAGTCGTATTGACAACAATGACCTAAATTGTTTCATGTAGGTACCAAATAAAACAAGCAAGCAACAGATCAAGGTTAAACAATTCTAACTGGAACTTCCAACATGTTGTTCTACAATAAATTTGAGTCTTACCTAGGATTATTTTACTATTTACTAGATACTTATATAGTAAAAACCTGGTGGGGAATGAGTCTTGTATTTTATAACAATCATATTGATAAGGATCCGAAATTACTCCAGGCTTGCGGAGTGAGCAGCCAGGCAAAAGTGGGCGTGTCACCGAACATCAGTCACTAACTTGACAACAAGTTTTGATGTTCTCTTTGCTTTCTGACCTTTCGCGAATTTAAGACCAGCCGTTAACTAAATTACTTACTGCTCAGTAGAAGATGATCTCAATAAAGAGAGAATATTCTGTTGGAGGAATCATTGATTTTTTGAGGGGAGGTGAGAGAGGTTGGATTGTGACAGCCGCCGAGTTGGAAGATAAGTCAAGTAACCGGGGAACTTACCAGCGACGAACATTGCTGCTAATACTGCGAAATTCCACATGATTAAAAACTTATTAAACAGGGCTAAAAATTGATAATTTGTGATTCACTTGACGAAAAACTAATGAACTTGACCCAAGGTATAGGGCCAGGAGGAGTGACCAAGATGAACAGCTGTGAGGTGTGGCCACTTTTGCCAACGTCAACGACCATGAGAAAAAAACGTATCTCTAGTTCAAAAGTATGTTTACGAAAATTATTCTGGTTATGTTAAATTTTAAAGTATAGTAAATTCAATAGACCAAGGGTATTATTTTTTAAATTTGTCACACACAAAAATCTTTCTCCTTAATACAGAGCTCCACTCTATAGAATTTTCTCTTCCATGCCATGGACCAGAAACACGAAGACATAGACAACAAACTAAGAAAAACCCATACACACAGAGCGGCATATTCGTGGATGTTTGTTATTCTATAGATAGAATGTTTTCAGTTATAAGTTCCTTCCATTTATAAATATCTAGTTATATCATTTTGATTTTATGAACAGGCTATTTGGAAACTCTCTTCGAATGATGAGTTCTCAAAAAGAAGTAGTTTTCGTGACAGGTAACGCTAAAAAGCTGGAGGAAGTCGTGGCCATCCTGGGGCCCAGTGTCCCGTTCAAGGTACTCTACTTGGGTTTTAGTTACTGAAACGCTTGTTTAAGATAACATACTCTGCAAATGCAGATCTAATGATAATTAACTAATGTACTTCGTTAAGTTACGAAGAGCGATGGGGATGGGACGAACAAAAACTGACCCTAACATTATCTAAGATCACCATCCACGATGTTTGAGATTACAGAGATAAAATATCAGTCTCAACAGATCTGAAAACATACCCCCCGGGGGGGGGGTTCATGTTAGACGAGAAGGCGGAGAGGTGGCCGCGTACTAGACCAGCACCGCCTTAGGTACTGTAAATTATCCCAAATGCCAACTTGTTGATGCTGTTGGCAGGTCCCACTGACTTATGGTCTGGATTTGGTGGCAGTTAGGTGATGTAACATTGCCTCCAGTTAGTTCCTTGGGTTCAGGACCTGAATCTCGGGTGATTGTCAGGTGGCATTCTGCTGTTGTCAGTGTGACTGAAGATGAACAGTCCACAACTCGAGTCTTCTTGATACGGGTTGGTGGATATTGCCTTATTTAATTGACTTGGCTCGTGGGCTGGCGTTTATTTGTCGTGAAAGCCTCGTTTCCACGATGCCTGTCAATGGAATATAGCAAGAAGACAGCAATAGCAGGTTCAAGGATAGGTACTCCTTAAGACATGGAATTTTTCACTGGGCTGGAAGTTTGTGGCCTCCTGTTGAGTTGTCAATGGCTAAAGTCTCTAGAAAGCAACAAATTAGAAAAGTCAGAATAGATAATATTTCGGTGTTGGCATCACCTTCGTATTCAGATATCTAAAACGTTTTCCTGTTGAAGAATATGATAAAGATGTCAAGGAATTAAGTTTGGAATTCTGGTTTTTATTATGAATGAATGAGAATTCAGCCTGAAGCGATTCAGTATGAAAATTTGTTCTAGAAGTATATTTGGTAGAAAATGAACCTAAGTCAATAGCACATTACATCATCTCTGCCTACGCCACCAATGAATTGGATACCCATCATGATAGAAATGGGAGGGTTACGTTCCGATTAATTGCCTTAGTTAACGGAAGATTTCAATCTTTAACCTTTGTACAGATTTTGCCTCAAATGTAACTCAAACTTTCATTTACAGTTGGTGAATAGAAAAATAGACTTACCTGAACTTCAGGGAGAAGTGAACGACGTTTGTGAGAAAAAGTGTCTGGAGGCAGCTGGTATCGTTCAAGGACCCGTAATTGTTGAAGACACCTGCCTATGTTTCGAAGCACTCGGTGGTTTACCAGGTAAATTTATGTTAAAACTATTGTTCCATCTATGGGTTAGCGTAATGGGGTATATGAATGATTTTTTAAATTTTTTTTGTATTTATTGGAGGCTAGAGGTGAATTAAGACTGTCGACGGCGTAATTTGGCGGAGAAAGTCCATCTCATCCATCAGAAGCTTACCAAAATTCGGAGATTTGAATTGGCGACTGCAGATGATGATATCTTAAGCCACAGTGGTAACCCTGTCTACGGACTCCTAAATTCCGTTGGCTACCCTTCAAATAATTCATATATTGCCATAACGAACGTTCAAAGGAGATTCTGTTTTGTTGTCTTAAGAGTTGGAATGGCTGTCAACAGTGAAAATGATGAAAAACGCGCTAACAGGATACTAGTTTTCTGAAAATAATGTTTAGTGTTGAGTAAAGTTTGTTTAAGGTTATATTTATCACCTTAATGTGACATGTCCTGGATTATTAATTTTCACTTAGCATCAGCGTGTAAGGTTTCATGCAAAGTTCAAATTATAGTAGAGTTAATGCATGATTCCAGTACCAACGAATGAGATAGTAAACATTGAACACATACTTTTTAGTGTTAAGCATTATCAGTGTTCTGTTCAGAACTTAACTTTTCACCAAATGAAGTTCAGAGTATTAGAGTTGAAGTACTCATGCGGCACTAACGTCAAACTAACGCGTTTTTGCATTGCCAAATTTTCCTACGTCTATCAATGAATTTGCGATGGATTGATCAGATCTGTCAGACCGTTTGAGAGTGAAATTAGTGAATTTTTGACTTACAGTGTCAAAAAAAATGTTAGGGCTTTGAGAAATAGTTGCAATTTTGCGAGGATGTATCTAGAAATTCCAGTTTTGTTGTTTTCCTTATTCTAGGTCCTTACATCAAATGGTTTTTGGACAAACTCGGCCCCGAAGGACTTCATAAAATGTTGGTTGGCTTTGACGAATTTGCCGCGAGTGCTATCTGCACAATGGCATACGCTGACGGCCCTGGATCCAAAGTTGTGCTTTTCCAGGGAATCACCCGAGGGAAGATCGTAGTTCCTCGTGGGAAACGAGATTTTGGTTGGGACCCTTGTTTTCAACCTGATGGTTATGACGTGAGTTGCAATTCTTTAATATAATAATAATAAGTATAATTTAAGTACAATCATCTTTATGCATTCTGTTTGCCAAGTAACTAATCAAAATGATTGGATTTTAGGTTTTTATCATGCATTAACCTAAATTATAAAAGTCTTAATTATTCTTCTTCTTGCGAAACTGTGTAGATCATCAATTTATTTGAAATCAAGCCCACTCTCTGAGTTACGTTATGAGCAGTTGTTCAAAATGAATTCAATTTGATTAATTTTGCTCTTCTTTCTGAAATAATATTGCCATTGTTAATTTTGTCATACAATTTTTTCCTACTCGACATTTATCTGATGAAAATTTGATTGCAGATGACTTATGGTGAAATGCCCAAAGAGGAAAAGAACAAGATATCCCACCGAAGCAAAGCTGTACAGATAATGAAAGAACACTTCGAAGGCCTTGGCAACGGTAGTTGATAATAATTTTAACACCAATTGGTTACCGACCTTATTCTAAGATGAGTTCCTTTAAATGGTTATCTAAACTTGATAATTGCTTAAAATAATGAAATAACGATGAATTTTAAAAGACAGTTAAATTTATTAAAGCGATTATGAGATTTCATAAGTTCATGGAATAAAGTAATTGAAGTTCGATTCAATTAGGGATACAAGTTGTTTTAGCTTACCAAGAACCCTGTGTACACCCTAATACCTTAAGGAAGACCATCATTATCATCAGATGGGCCATCCAATAAACTGATAGATGTTAGTGCAATATTGAAGGACACGCTCACATTAAACTGCATGGCGATTGAACCCAACTCCACAATTACTGAAGGTCTACTAGGGAAGGAAACTTTAGGGAACTAAAAACAATGGTTGAAGTCATATCCTGCTTTGCATCCCAACGATTTCATCTTCATCGCAAAGGGATCACCTTGAGTTTAATCCTTTGGAGTCAGGAGACAAATGACGCGGCATCTCACATGATCTTTGTGTGCAACTCTACTAATGATCGGCTCTCCCATCTTAGATTTGAACTATTGAAGCACAAATTTCTATGATATCTGAGAGGGGGGTATCAAGAAATTAAGGTTACATCAATAAAATAATAAATCCAAATGTGCAAACATTTACAAAATTAAAAGATTGTAATTGTTTAGTTGTACATATCACTTATTTTTCTAAGTAATCGCCCCCTAATTCTACGAACTACTGGTACTGGGCCGCTATTTTTGTATTCGGCGTCAAACTCCCCCGATGGCTAACCATATAGTCGTGATGTGGTTCCCTCTTAGAGCTCCTCATCTATTGCAAAGTGTTTCCCATCCAAAAATTCCCTTAGGCACTGGAAGAGGTGCTGATTGGAAGGGGATTTCGAGCGTTTGAAGCTCTGTGATTGGTCAATCTCACTGGCACTTATAATTTCTAACTGAAAATCCTCTTAAATTTTGCATTTAGGATGGTAGACTTGGGTGCTTAGATGATATCTGATCCTGATTGGTCAGATGCACCCTCCAAACTGCATTTGACATAGAGCCTGGGGCATCTATTTTGCATTGGTTCTAAAAATGTATCCCAGTCTTATGTCATAGGTACTGGTTTTTTTTCTTTTTTAAATAATCTCCCCTCAAATAAAAAACTAAATGAAATAAAAGTGGGGAGGACGCCCAGGTTTACCCGATGCCAGCCCTTGGGAAATGGGAAGTTGAGGATGATGGAGGAGGAAGGGAGGGATGAAAGGAAGTGCCCCTATAAAATGACCACCAATTTGAGTACGAGTCCCAGATGACGGGGGTGGTGATACCATTAAGTACTCCTGAAGTTACTCCAGCTCAAGTAACTCCGTGGCACTTTTCCCGCTCCATGAAACGGTTGCAGCCATAACCTTGATGCTGTTAGGCGCCACTCCTTTTAGCTCAGATACTGCTTGCCGCAGGTCGTTCCTATCATATTTACTTATCTTAGCCCATCCAGGTCTGCTCCATGTCCATGCTGCCACTGACAACTTGGACATCCAGGATTATGGCAGACCCATTGGGCTTAATGGCAATGATATCTGGCTTCTTGCCCTGGTCACTTGGCATATGATACAGTCTGTCCCTCTCTCCACATCCCATCCGCTGGATGACAATGCACCTGCTACCTGCTTGGCAACCGCATCATGATGGAGAATGCGGCCACCATGAAGAATAGAAAGATTCATTCACACCTGTACCTCTTCAGTCAATTAGAAAATAACAAAACCCAGGGGAGTTACATTGAAGACACATGGTGGTTTCAGATGGTCTGAAACAGATGAGGCAGTATTTTTTTTCTCATATTTATTGGGTTTATCCCACACCCCCTTGGATAAATTCTAACAGGTGTCCCTCTACTGAGGAAGCCTTGCTGAAGAGGGACGTCCTGAAAATTGAGCACAAATTGGACGCAATTTATGGATTTCACATGGTTGCACCTCGAGTTAGAGGGACAATATTTGGATGTTGGTTCCACCGACACAATGCCCATAATCACCTGGCTTGGTTTCAGGTTCCCGCTAGGGCGGAGTTAACGTGTCATTCTTCCCGTTCCATGTAAACCTATCCCAATCTGGGGTACCGATAATTTTATACTTAGCTTCCATTAGCTTGTTGACCTCCAAACCTTGCAAGGTGACCAACCTCATTCGAAAATCCGTAGTTTCAGATAGCGACGAACACAAGTCAAGTCTTGGTTCAAGACTCTTTTATTGGGCATAACAATTGTAACGACCAAAATATTAATAGTTTAATAGCTCCAATAAAAGTTTGATATTGTAGAAATATGACTATAATGATGTTGATTAGGATAGATTTATTTTTCATAGCTGTCTCGGACAAGTTTTCAAAAGTGTTCCCAACAACTATCGTTTATTTGATTAGCTGAGTTCATTTTAAAAACGTTGTTAAAATGTCAAGACCTATAGTTTTCTAATTTAACAATTTTTACTTTGCTTCTACAGAAAAACGTTAGCCTACAGATTTTAGTTTTCTGCCCAAGAGGGTTGGCAGCTTTGAAACGCCACAAACCAAACAAGTTGACATTTTTTCAAGACAATCCGCTAGGTGGGCGCCTAATGTTATGTAAAATGTCGCTTCGCTTCTGAGAATTTCGTCAAATGAAAGTTTTTCCTTGAAATACATTCGAACTGCAGTGTGGGGAACAGTGGAATGGCGACCGCCGAGATGACACCCGTCAGCGTAAGTTGCCCACAATCCATAATATCGGAATGTCGTTTTTGAATATTTCATCACGCCCCTTGCAGTAGATCTGATTTCTACCATGACAGAATGACTCATAATGGTCAGAGAGTGTTGAGCACCGACCATATCATTATCCATCGAAAAACGTATAGGGCAGGTGGCAGGGCACCTGTTGGACACTGGATATTTTTCGAACTCATGTTGGTTGTTTGGTTCCATTTCAACATAACGTGGAACGAAATTTATGGTCACCTGGATGACAGTTCGCGAACCTTGAAAATGACATACACCTAAAATCTTATCTTGAGTAAACGAATTCTTGAGTTGTGTACCGAGTTAATGCGAACGGTATACAAGGAATGCGTTCTACAAATGTTGAGCGCATCTGCGGGAATCCTCTGCATTTACCATAAAAAACCCAACTAATATTTGAAAAACAAATCTTTTTAGATACAGTCGTGCAACATAGGCGACACTTTTTATTATGCGATGTTACACTTCTATTTTGAATGTCCAGTAAGTATGACGTTGTACTCAAGTTCTTGATAATTTTTGTGAGGAGAAAAACAAAAGGCCACCTTTCCAGAATAGCAGATAAAAATACTTTTCAAGCCACTCCCCTCATCGATACATTCAATACTTTCACACAAATATTTTCGATATATCTTTTATAGTATACATCTAAGTAAACTGGGAGCCCAACATACTTCCAAACAAAATTTTGCTGGATGAAGTTCGATTAAGGAATCCGTGCACCTATTGGTCTAAAAACTTAGTTAAATATTTTTAAATGTTGATAGATTTCACCTTGAGCAGTTCGAGACCACGTTTTCCCACGATTAGTGAATGCTATTCATGGTTTTTCAGTTTTTGTAAAATGTGACGTCATAATTGATTAGGAAGAATTCTGAAGAGGTGCTATGCTGTAACGTCTAAGGTTAAACATTGGAAACTAAGGAATTCAGTGCAGGGACGTCTCTATGTTTGGTTTGTAGAAGTACGAACGAATTATCCTCAACTAACTGCTTCCAACACGGGCATAGTGCGTAATTAGGTAGTTGATGTGATTAACATAATGAAGATAAACAATACCTAGAATTAGAAATTAAAGAATAAACTAGAAACAATCAAAATCAGGGATCTTCTTCACACAAAAACCGGACTGCGGGGCGTCCGTTTAACACACCCTGCACTTAACAATATGTGGGTTAAGAATTTTGCTCTACTTTTGAAGCAAATGTTAGAGCTTTCAAATTCAATTATGAAATGGAGGCGAATTAATTACCTAATAACAATAAATCGTTATTTCTGATTTTGGATATTTTTCGAATGTGTACCACTACTACTGTTTTGGGTTGTGATTCCGTTAATTCTCCCCCAATACTCCTAAAACTTAGAGGAGGTTTAGGTCTTTACATCAAAACGCAGAGACACTAGTGTTAACACATCTGTGATCTAGGTATTTGTCAAACTAGAAGGATTGATTTAGGATATTTTTTGTTTTTGAGGTGCTAGCGTAGCGAACATCTAGACTACCCAACTAGACAGAACACATGCCTTCGCCCCCTAATGGGTTGTTGGATCTTTCCCGTTTGATGATCAGAAATAACGATTTACCACTATTAGGTAAACCCCCTCCATTCTCCCCCTTTCCTTAATTAAATTTGAAAGTTCCAAAATATGTTTCACAAGTGGATCAAAATTCTTAATCGAATAACGCATATTGTTGAATAGTGTGTGCATTAAACGGAAGCCCCGCTGTCCGGTTTTTGTATGATCACACTTAAGGATATTGTTTAAAGCAGCGTTTTTGAATTTGTTTTCTCAGCGAATTGCTAATCTTTGAGCACTCAAAAGTGGAAGGCATCCTTAGAATTCATTCTTTCATAGGGTACAATTGTTGATCTAGGGATGTAATAATGAAGGAGTTATGTTTACTGCAAAATTTCGCGTTATCACTCACAAGACGAGATTACCATTGGTTTTAATCCGATTAGAATCATTTTTAATGCGATCTGCTTGCTCAATTGGAGCAATTCATAAAACCTCGAATGAACATAGTGAGATTCATCCGTATCTACCTTGGTTTTTAAATGTTGTTCCCATCAATGGAATACAGAATTTGTCTATTGCTGAACATGAGATGTGAGAAGCTTTGAGACATTGGATCATAACTAACGAAATTGATTAGATAATTAAAGTTCATGAGAAAGACAAACCTCTGACCGGTGATTACTAAGTAAACCTTGGGGATACAACGTGCGGCTCAAGGGAGCAGAGGGTTGGGCTTGGGGCCTTGGGTGGCTGTCAAACCAGTGTACCTGTTTTTGACAACCAGGTGGAAACCAGTTTCAGATGTGGTCACTCACTATATGAAAATAGTGAGAGAAAGTGTGGTCTGGGTCAGCATCATTTGTTGGATTATTATTTGATTATTATTTCTTCATCTTTTTTCTGATTAGTAAGCATTTTGACCTCTAGTAATTTGTGCATTTAGGTATTTGTCTTGATTTTTTTTCTCTTCCGTCGGAGTTACATTTTATTTATCTTGTGTTTGGGTAGTCCATTTGGTACTTCGAACTACGTGATTTTGGATAAAAATTCGTTGATGGTAGATTGAAAATATTGTTTCATGACTTAAATAGAACCAAATTGTGTCCCAGAATGTTTTGAATAGTGACCTTGATGATGACCCCACGTTGTCTCATGTGTCCTGGAGGTTCACATTGTCTCTAGAGGGTTAATATTCATGTAACGTTTTATCTGTTAGGGTCGAAGATTGCCTTTCCAAAGGACCGAATCTAATGGAAGCAGCATGGGAGAGATGGAGCCGAGATTTGAATGCCCCATTTGCCTCAAGTGCCTGGAGAAACCTGTACAGACCAGTTGTGGCCACAGATTTTGTGCTGAATGCATCAACAAATGGCTGCAGTGAGTATTTCCATTGGGCAATTCCTGTTTGTAAAATTGTATTATATTGATAACAAATTACAGCAAGAGAAATTGTGCCTGTAAACTTTTTGGTAGGTACAACCCTCCTTATCTTTCTTCACTATTTAAATTTTTCTCGTGTTTTCCTTACTTCATCAAAATGGCCATAACTCTGTTATTTGCGAAATAAATTCAAATCTGAGGTTACAGTTGGAAAGAGCGACAAATTTCCTTTTTTCTCAATCCACATTCAAAATTTTGTAAACGACCTGAGTAATTGAAAAATCAAACCAAAGAGAAAATTTTGTCAGTTACAACTTTTTGGTTGAAACTGATGTTATTTTTAGATAGGTGGATAGATTACATTACATCATTTCCATTACATGTTACATTCTTCAAATTAATAATAATCGATGATCGAGCTGTATGGTGTAACATTGTGGCCATCCCGAAGTTGGTTCTTGATTTTAATCTTTATGAAGTACCTATAACACTATATTTACACCACATTAATTATTAAAATTAAAATCCTCTTCCATGAAAGATGTACTTAGTTGATCAGTAATTTATATTGCTATTAATATTATAAAATTATTAATTTTCAATTAAAAAGTTCTCATGCGGGTTATTTTGTATTAGTTTACAAGTTTCTCTTTTGAATAGCCGTTCACTATTTATCTTCATTAGATTTCTAATTTTTTCTCTGTATTTCGTCGTCATTTGAGCGAACGTATTTTCAACTCTCGGCAACTGTCTCAGATCAGCAAAATATAGGTACGGATCAGCGAAATATGTGTTTACGAATTAGTTTGAGCATATTCAATGTGTAAAATTGGTGGACAGTTAACAATTTCATATCGTGGGATGATGTCTCGTTGGGATGGCGCCTGGTCTTATTGAACAGTGTTGTTAATGTAATTTTTTGAGTCTTGAAAATTGTATCAATTAGGTACTTGAAAGTGCTTCCCCATATTTCACTTTTTCTCCCAAAATTGACTGACCATAAAATAAGAGCACATTTTCTTAGCTTTTGACACAAACTTTGAATGTGTTAGACTTATTTCATTTTAGAATCAAACTTCACTTTAGATCTTCGAACAGAATCTGTTGGTTTTAAATCTTTCCTCTCGGAAAAACGTCTGCAATTCATGCAACGTGGGTTTTGGTATGTATTCTTTCGCTGAATCGAGTATTAACCCAATGAATGTTCTCGGGTCCCCTCTCCCAATAAATGTGTGATTTTGATGCCTTTTCCCTTATTTAAAAGTTTAATTTATCTTTTTATTTGAAATTTTCAACTGTTGGTTCAGCCCTTCAGATCAGGGGAAAGGGCCTGAAAATCTCTATTTGTTTGTTGAGGCCAGAGAGAGTCACCATTCGATTCAGCGAGGAAAGACACATGCAATTTTTGGGAATGGAGGTGCTGGACGTTTGCCGATTGATCTGGTGGCGTTCCGTGCCTATTACATCCATCTCGGATCTGTAATTCCACCGTTTTATTTCTAGGAAAAACAAGGGGTGCTGCCCGATCGATGGGAGGGCCCTGGACCCGAGTAAGGACGTGTTCCCTGACAACGCTCTCGGGAGGGAAATCGACCAGCAGTCCGTCGTGTGCTCCTACCCAGGTTGCCGCCTCGTCATGCCTCTCCTGGCCTACGACAAACACGTCGCTGAAGTTCACGAACAGGTCGGTATCTCCCGAAACACAGTTTCACTCGAATAAAACTCTGTAAATGCTTACACGCCAAAACCTTGTTCTGAATGTAATCACTAGTTGTCGTTTTTTGAAGACAATCCATTTATTTTTGAAGCAGCAACGCTGGGTGTAGCACCTCAAGATATGCACGCTGCCCCCCCCCCCCCCCCCTATAATCGTTATTTTTATTCGTTTTTTTTTATCTGCCTTTTTTTTTTAAGTATCTCAAATGGAAAGTATCTCAAAAGCTCACAGTGCAGTGGATTTTCACCATACACTTGGCCGAAATGTTTTGAAATTTTAAATTTTTATTGATTGATCGATCGTTTTACTTCATGATTTTAAATGCATTTTCAATCGAAGAAAATTATAAACCAAATGTACAGGAAAGCATACAAACTGGATGCTTCACCTCCGATTCGATTTTAGGAACCTATTAGGCAAATACCTATTACCTCATGATACCTATCCATTTGAATAAAAAAATATCAGTTCAATCATGTTTTACAGAAGTTTTACTCGAAAATGATCTGGAATTTCAATACCGCAATTTTTTTATACTTGACTATCCTAAACTTACGTTAACGTTTGGTTTTCTTTCATTTTTGCAGTTTGAAAAGCACGAATCTTTTCAGTTGTGCCCCTTCAAAAATATCGGCTGCCTTTATCAGTTCAAAAACCCAAATCAGTTGAACACGCACGTTGAAAAACTAACGCACCACCATCTTCAGGTAAGCTATCTTATGGACATATCGTAAACAGCTATTACAAATTAAGTGAGTTGATTATCTTCACTATCCGAAATAGATATGAAGGAATAATGTTAGTAAGGCAAAGTGGAGCTATTGGCTTGGTATGGTTCGCAAAGTTCAACTTTAAGAAGCTCTCAAAAATACAATCATTGAAGCTGGATTAATGTTGATTATTTTCCTAGTTACCTCTGAATTGTCAGACTTTGTAAATTGTAATCATGGAAATTACAAACTTCAAGAACAGAAATGTTTACCAAGTGTCACTACCGCATTTTCCCTGTCAAAATAGGGTGCGTAAGCCCCTCGTAAAATGCATAGAACCACCTTTCTAATTATGATGGGGCAAGTATCGTAATAATCAACTTTCAACGGATTATTTTGTGATTTAAAATTCCAAAATCGGGCTATGATTCATTGAGTAGTTCACTTTTGCTGTGTATCAAATCATCTGGACAAGAAGAGAGAAACAAATGAAGATATCAAAACCTCTATAAAGTCTTTTTACGAGGGGTGTCTCAAAAGTTACGATCCCTATGTTAGTTCTTCTTTTGAGGAGGTGTGTGAGCGATGGGGATGTGGTATGTAATGGAGAAGCGGTCTGAGGCCACCCATTCCTAGCCCTTTCCAAACACTTTACATCCAGTGCGCTTTCATAACGATGGGTGTCGCTGCCGATTGCAAAATTCGTTCCATAACTCGGCACTACACCCTAAAAAATAAAAGCGCAACTGAAAACCCGTCGTAAACTTGCAGCATTGTGTGGAGAACGAGCTACGAACGTTCAAAATGTGCGTAGATGGCGCAAAATGTTTCTTGAAGGGCGCCTAAATCTCCGTGATGAAGATCGAAGTGGCCGGCCATCGACCTCACCTACCCCTGACATTGTTGAGGCTTTCCAGAATGCTATTGAGGAGGATAGGCGTTTCACGTTGGTCGAAATTCTTCAGGAACTCCCACTGGAGATTGAAAGCAGTTGTGCTTCTCTTCAGAGAAACCTTTCTGACGACCTTGAACTCTCAAAAGTCAGTGCAAGGTGGGGCCCTCGTTCGTTGTCTCAGGCTCACAAAGAACAGCAAGTGGATGCTGCACCACAGTTTTTCCAATTTTTTGAGGATGAAGGGAACAATCTTTTCACTCGCATTGTGACTGTAGACGAGACTTGGATCCGTCATTCAACTCCGGGGAGTAAGGGAGACATCGTGGTGTGGATACAAAGACGAGCCAGCCCCGAGAAAAGTGAAGGTCACAGAGTCTGCCAGTAAAGTGATACTTGGACACAAAATTTCTACGGTATTTCGCATTGTTTCCATTTCTGCACTTGCCCCACTTTGCTTTGCCTTGTGATGCATTACCGTTAAATCCATTTTCTTGTTCGCTTCCATATCAGCTTTTGTTTTAACATTTGTTTTTTGTTTGGTTCGTTATTTCAGCTTTTGGCGAATTCGTTCGAACTGTTGAGCATGAAAGTACCTGGGGCTTCGGTCAACAAAGAGATCGAAGCCATGAGTTGGGATCCGCCACAAAAGGAAGGCGCTCCCACCACGGAAGCGTCCATGCAAAATCTCATCAAGTGAGTTTTCTCTGCTAGTAAGACTTTCTTCCTTGAATGTACCGAATTATAAAAGAACTGCTGCATTTAATATTTTTTTAAATCTCATTAAGCTAGCAATAGTGTTGAATATCAGTTTTGTCCTGTCAATTCGGGTATTATTAATAAAATGCCGTTGTTTCAGTTATTGTTCTCTTACTGATGATCATCTGACCGACGGAATCGATTTTACGTGTATAACTCATTCATTTTGTGGAAATGGAATTAATTTTTTTCTACAAAGTCTTCGTTTTGCTTGGATTGTTTCAGATCTCTATACGAAAGGGTTGTCACTTTGGAGCAGAGGAACACCGAGCAAGAGCTCCAATTGAGGCGGATGTCTGAGAAATTGAATCACATGAGGTCGCGAAGTCAGTTCGAGGCTGAGTTAAGTTTGAGGATTTGCAACGGGGAGTACACCTGGGTAGTGCCGGAATTGGAAGACAAAATCACGAGAATCCTCATGGCTGGATCGAGAGCTCACGAGCTGTCATGTGTCATCATGTATAGCGACGGCTTCTACACGTCTTACAATGGCTACAGGTGGGTAATAAAACAAAGTGGATTTCAGCTTCGTGTTCAGCACATTATGAATTTCCTTAGGGGCTGATTTGATAACGATTAAACATAGTTGATTTATAACGAATTTTTATGAAGAATCGCTATTTTGTGCACGAAGGGAGCGTTTTATAAAAAAAAGACTTCGGTAATTAAGTGACTTAACTTTGCTTACGATTTTTTTTGAGGTGAAAAACCGTTTATGGGCTGTCTGCGGGGAGGTGTTTGCCATCTACTGCCCTTTGTGTCGAGGTCCCGGCCTAAATGGCTTGTATACCGACTGAAAAACAACCCTTATCCTCTGCCCCGGAACGACTTCTGCAGTATTACTGCTCCCAGTTCCTGTGCTATCCATCGACGCCTTGTTGCTCTTCCCCCTTTCGATAATATCGTCTTTTCTGCGCTCTTGGCTTCCCTTTCCTAGTGCCCCTTTCTCCCATCACAAGGTCGTTTTATGGTTCATACAACACTACTTACAGCTACGTACACTATAACATTTTACGTCACACTATACTATTTTACACTACACTTCACTATTGGCTATCAACAGTCCTTTCCTCCTACCAGTAGCTCTTCACAAAACCTTGACCTTTGTCCCTTAAGCTGCGTTTACACGAGGCCAGCTGTTAGTCCAGCTAACTGGCGCCAGTCAGCTGGACTGCTAGCTGGCTTCCTGTAAACACTAATGGCTCCAGCTGACACTCCAGTCCAGTGGAAAAAATCCTATCCAGTGCACTGGCTAGAGGAGTAGATTTGACGCCAGTCCAGTTCCCCACCACCACCAAAAACCGAGAATGGCGCGGCCTACTGGAAGCGTGTGAACGACTCAGGCCTCATGCCAGTCCAGTACAGACCTGTTTGGCAATCAAGGGTGATACTCGATGCAGAAGTTCATTGAAAATAATAGAGCCAATTCTCAACAGAGATCTATATTCAATGGGATTTTCTAATCGCAATTCTGTTAACAGCTGATCCATTTTCTTGTCCACTCTTGTTTCTTGTTAAGTTCTTCTAGCAACACCTTACAGGATTCCCTCACAAAATCTCGACACAAATCTCGAAAAATGTTATTCAACTCAACGACGGTGAGGCTTGTAGATGCACTCTCCTCCGTCGTTCTAGCTCAACTGGCGGCAGTCAACTGGATACGTCTAAACGGTTACTGGAGTTCTCACAATCAGCTGGCGCCAGTCACTGACCTCGTGTAATCGCGCCTTTAGTGACCACCCTCCCAATCTCTTGTAATCTCCTTTGCCTTAAGGACTAAGATGACGTAGGTGTTCATTGCAGCCCAAGTCCCTTTTGCTGATGTCATCTTGGCAATGATATTTTCTGGGCTAATCTCTCCAATTTGAACGAATTGCTTACAAACTTGGCTTACAATAACAACATTCAGAACGTAACCTAAGTTGATACTCGAAATTGATTTCAAGGATGTGAATGATTGATTATGGTTTTTATTTACAGATTCTGTGCGAAAATCCTCGTCAACCCCTCCCTAAGACACCTTTCGCTCCACATCCACTTGGTGAAAGGGGAGAAAGACGACTTCCTCGATTGGCCGTTCAAAGGGAAAATCGCCTTCACCCTCATCCATCCGTCGGACTCCGAGCTGAGCGTTCGTGAGGTGATGTGCTCCCGCCCCGACGTCGAGGCTTTCAAAAGGCCGACCGACTCCATGAACAAAAGAGGTTTCGGCTACCCGCAGTTCATCTCGTTGGCCGATCTCGTCACCAAAAAGTATTTCAATCCTAACGGCTCCCTCAACATTAGAGTTCAGGTAGACGTGTTTTGAATCTCCTATTCCCAACAAAAATTGGTGAAATGTTCGTTTTTTCAAACCTGTAGCCTATAATGGCTATCCAGGTTGAAAATTTAGTATGTTTGAAACTTCGTTGACTACCTCAAGAGATCAAAGTACGTACCTACGTCGGTAATCAATGTATACACACTTTTCCCGGTTGGGGCCGCGAATTTATCAACTTCGACGCGTTGAAAGTTAATTTTCGCGTCATTGCCGAATACAGGTGAAACTGTAACTATTTGTATCCGTCCAAAATTCATTGAAAATTCCATACATGTACAAATTCGACGGAATCCTAGAACTATTGTAATCTCGACATCAGTTTGGTCGATGACTGCCATCTTTTGCTATCTTCAATTGATGCGTATTGTATTGTTAAACCTTCAGCATTTACCAGATGGCTACTTCACACGTGAAATTATTTCGTCTGGTTTGGATTTTGGAATTGTCTCCGTATAGGTTGAAAATTTTACGTACTACATGGTATACTATGGTTGGATGTCCAAGTACTAAGTTACTTTATTAAAAATGATCATTGTGTGTTTCCTGTAGCAACCATTTGCCTGAAATGTACAGGTGTTAAACTTGAAGCCCTGTATTTCGCGTTCTTGTTGAAAAATTATCAACGGGCGCTACTTTTTAACAATTGGTATGTCATCATCAATGTTTTTGGTACCAATTAGAAAACATTCGTTCCTCTTCATTCTCGCAGATACGAACATATCGGTCAGCGATTTCTGGATCTCAAGAAAAAATTTATAAATATCAGAGACTGGAAAAAGCGAAAATCTTGCAAACGTTTTTACCGTTTTATTTTTATATTTTTGACAACCGATTCAACTTTTAACATTGCAATTGAGTCGGCGTACGACTGAACCACTTGCTCTTAAAATCACGATTAATCATCGGGTTACAACGTTTTAGTAGCAATGTCCTTAAAAAAAAAAACCTTTATTTTAATTTTAATATGTTCGAACGCGCAAAACTTAGTTCGGTTCCTGCATTTCTGGTCAGTGATCTGAGCTCATACTCGTACAATTCAAATGACTGTTTTGAACGAGTTGATTTTGAATTTGAAATGAAACTGGCCAAAATTTTGGGATTTAAATTCCTATTTTTCATGTAATAACAAAGTCTCGTCTTTTGGATTTCAAGTTTTCAAACCTTATTCGTTGCAAACGATGAACATGTAGAATTCAGATGTATACAAGAATCTACTAGATTCTAGTGTAGTAATGGCTTATTTTCATTCAAACAATTTTTCATTGCATTCCTTGAGTGGTCAATATTCAATTTGTCAAATTCGTAGTGCAAAGTTCCTTTTGATTTTACTGCAAACTGATCTTTTTCACTTCAATGTACTTGTTAATTAGTGAGGTTATGTTTTATTATAATTGACAAAGTCTATATTTTGTAGTTGGTTAAAATGTAAACTGAAAAAAAAAATTAAATAATTTTTCTTTATGTTTTGTTATATTGATTGCTAATCTGCATTTTAAAATATTTTAAATATTGCATTCCCTTAACTACGCTTGAGCAATGTAAGTTTATGCTCAACAATGTAGACTTATAAACAATGTAATTTGTTATTGTTCATTGTTATTGTCATC
The DNA here is from genome assembly GCA_031894815.1 of Creontiades dilutus. Lineage (NCBI taxonomy): Eukaryota > Metazoa > Arthropoda > Insecta > Hemiptera > Miridae > Creontiades > Creontiades dilutus. The sequence continues at coordinate 1,574,534 of JAVIWC010000254.1, forward strand.
AGGAGTGTGACTATCTTTGTTAATTGTATAAATTAATTATTCGAGTTGCTTGAAAGGCGCTGAGTTTTAAAGATGATTCGGATGTAGATTTGTTTATGACTACGAATTGTTGTTAGCAGTAAAGTAATGGTTGGTATATTTTGATCGCGGATGTTATCTGATTCCACCTGTTGATGCTGACACAAATTTACAACCTAGCTCATATGGGCTAGGAAGACGAAAATTTAAATTTAATTCTGGAAAGTTGGCTTCTGCAGGGTCAGATTTTATTAGGTTTATAACAGCATTATTCAACCGATGGATCTCCCCAATGATTCTCACGTATTGGTTTGACCAATCTTGTAAGAAATTGCTAACGCAATTCGAGTGGTTTATTGATACGGCCAAGATGGTTTTGGTACTTAATGATCAAATTTTTGCTGTATTTTGACGTGGAATTGAAAAGATTGAATTTCTTATTTATTTACTGATAAATAGTTTTGTAGATATTGTTTTAGTAGTAAGAGTAAGTGATGTTTCAGCTCAATTTGAAATTTATAGAATTTATGAGCTCAAAATTATGAATTTGTTACGCAAAGTAAACTCGCACGCTTTTAGAAATCGGAAAGATTTCCCAACGCAATACAAATGATTTATAAATATTGCCGTCAGTGTCTTGCCGATTATGTTAATGATCGATCGTGGTATAAAATTGTTAACATTTTTTAGGGTACCTATTCATCTAAAATATTGTTTTTAAAATGTAAAATGATTTGATGATGAATATTAAGAATCCTCAAGGGCAATATTAATTTCTATCTGGTATTGCTAAAATGATTGGTTTCAATCCATATTGTACTGTACGATTTGTGGTAGGATTTTATAAGATCTAGTCGGCAGCTTGATCTATTCAGCTGTAATTTTAACGAACATTTGAATAGCTATTTCGATCGCAACTTCCACTAAAAATCAGGCATGTACCAAATTGTAGAAGGGAATTTAGAGTGATTAATTTTGAATTGTTGGCTCATCAATAGAGTAACGAATTACCGCCATATTTGTGTTCCCCTCAAGAACGTACAATGTTTGACAATCAAAAAAATCTAAGGTGTTCCTTAACATTTTGCATATCTCTACAGCCCTCCAATTAGTGTTTTATCAATATTATGGGGGTTACTGATTATTTTATCCAATTTGTCTTGTGCCGGGTGATTCAAAACTCTTGATTGATTGCGAAATATCTGAACTTTTGGCCCTTAAACCTGTTTCAAAGCTTAAAATCAGTCCCAAATAGTCAAATTTTATGTTAACGTTAATCGCACATCTGCTTGTAAAGGCATTCATCCAAGAAATTTGCAGCAGGTGTTTACGGCTTTGAGCAATTGTGATACCTTATTTCAAATCTTCAAAATTATAGGTTAGGAAGATGGGAGGGGAACTGCTATGATAAGCTGTTCGCTGCTGGCGTTCTAGTTTAGCAAGGTTTGAAATTGCACCTCACCACTTATCTGATTCCAGTGCTGCTAGATAACTGGTGGCATCTTTTAAGGCTGATCAAACGCTTCCTCAAGAGGTTTTCTTCGCCTAGCATCCTTAGTAGTTGACCAATTTCACATTCCAAAGCTTGCTTACCTCAACTCGGCATGCAATTTCCAACGGACCAAAGAAAAATTCGAAATTCTGTACAATTCTGTCAGATTGCCCAAAATTGGCTACTTATTGTTTACATTTTTGGCTCTCTCTAGTATTGATTGGATTTTCACAATTTACAATCTCATGGCTCGTATTTACCACCTCCTTTTTCGATGAGACCAACTGAACCAGACAATGTCAGAATTTTAGACAATCTGTAAAATGAAACTGAAAATTCTCTGCACTGTTCTGGAATAATGTGGAACAGGCGTGGTCCTCGTTTCTACCTTGTCAAGGAGGCACTCGACACTCCAGCTCGAGGAAACCAGCTGATATCGTCACCACTTACAAAACTGTTCAACCCTCCCCATTTTGCTATCATCCATCAGTCGCCACGATGATATGAGGACACTTTCTGAAGAAGGCAGAATTCTCAATCTGGTCGTGCCCTCTTCAAAACTTTCATGGTCAACTCACTATCTAACAATATCTCATTTCCTGATTACCAAAGACAGAAAACTGCAGTTCTGTAACATTTTGAAAACATTTTAATCTTTCAAATCGATCTTTTCTCTTGATTTTAGTTCGGTGTCAGCCTGTTTGCAATATGTGCCAGTCCTTTGTTACGCCAGAAATTTTAGTCTGATTTCAGATTCGATAAGCAATTGACCTCCCAGTTCTTGGGCAACATTTCTGAAACGTAAACCAATACATTTTGATGGGAACTTGAACATTTATTTTGTGATGAATTTTAGCAATAGGTAAAAGAAGCTACAGCTCCGAACTTTTATAAATTAAAATTTTCGATATTTCCCCCTCCACCCATTGAAATGTCTCGTCCCCATTGCCAATCTCATTCCAAAGTTACAACCAGTATCATATCAAAAATTGAATCACTCTGTACTAAGGACCTCAAGCTAATTTTTTTTTATAAGTGGATCGGAAGCTGTGAATTTGAACATTTTACAAATGTAGCTTAAAATATTGAAACCAACTTTTAGCAGTACTTCGCTGAAATGCTTTTTTAATGAAAAAACTGGTAGGTTAATACATTTTATGGAAATTAATAGTTAGAAACTAGAGGATTCCCCAGACACATCGTCATTTTATAGAAAGAGAAACATCAATATTTGTTAGTTACTCTGATTCAACGATGGTCATTTTTGACTTATATTTTTGGAGAACAAGAGATTTTGGAATTTGTGCATTTGAGTTTGAAAAGAAACAGAAAGTATTCAACATCTACTTAGAACAGAATGTATCAATTAACGCATAGGACTTGAAAGATTGATTACTCTTAATTTGTAATATATTTTAGTATTTATTTTTTTCATTATTGGTGTGATGAGGTTTTGAATTTTCTAAGTCGATTGCATGTTATTGTGCGAGAAACGAATTAGTTGTGAATATTGTGATAAGGGTATACGTCCGTCCAGAACTCAATTTTATCGGCTTGCCTTAAATTGACCCTGAACAAAAAGTTGGTGTTTGAACGATGAATTCTCTGTTATCTGGGGCAATGTTTTACCGAATTAAATTGGTACCTAATGTATTTATATAATAAGAAACTTGTGCTAAAGCTAACTTTACAAGAGTTTCCTAGAGAAAATTTTAAGGGCTCGACTGTATAAACATTGCAGAACATAATATATATTTTACATGATTTGTTTTAAAAAAATTTGTCTGATGCCTTAATCTGCGATGAGGAATTGGCGCAGTCTATCGAAACTTATTCTGAATATGAAGGGAGTCGTTTTCAAATCTTGAGAAATGAGCTTCTGGGTTCATGTGATTATGAACCCTTTGCTCGTGTTTTGTCTCAAATATTTTATTCGCTTCCTTCGCTGTTTCTATTGGTGTATTATTTCAATAACCAAGAAAAAAACCAAATTGAACCCCCCTTAAGAGTTGATTTATGTTTCAAGATGATGCACCTAGATTTCAAAAATTGAATTTAAAAAAATGCTTCCGTCTGCCTTACATTGTCCAAAGCTTTTTTCCAAAACGAACTGACTAAAGATTACGAAATTTGACTCAAAAATCCTACATAGATCCAGGATGTGCTTGTAATCTCATTGTCTTAATCAATCTTTAAGGGTGGAAATATTGAAAAATCGAAGCTTTTGAAGATAGAAATTAGTTCCCTGTATCGAAAGAGACCACTCCGGTTGCTATACAATCATCCAGTCCCTCACCAGTAATAGGGTTGTCTTTAACGTGAGAGTGGATTGATACTATTAACAACATGGCTGGTGACAGCCCTTTAGCGAGATGGCTACCATACAAATGTTTCAAACATAACACGGTCTCCCAAGCTTTAATTCAGTTCGGTAACAGGTCAAGGAGAACATGCAGAAACATTCTTAAGCAGGTTTTTTAAATTTATCTCGTTGAATTTCAGGTTTTCTGTTAGTGGGTTTGTTTTCTTGTCTTCTCAACCATTGTTTAACGTTTTGAAGTGAGTCTCACTAGTACTTTCCTAACTTCTTTACTGTCCCAGAACAGTTTAAGCAAGGCTACACACATCTTCTTTACTTCTCTGTCACCTAAAATACCTTAAGAGTGAAATTCAACAACTCTCACCTGAACGTTGCTCTATTTTTTTTTTAGTTTCTTAAGGCTTTCTGGGTAGGATAACTCCGTTTTGTGTCATAATTTTGGTTCTTCCTTGAAAAAATACAAAACGACCCCTTATATATTTCAATTTGGGATTTCTATACTGCCGAGAGCTTCTCACATCTCATTGTTTAGCCACTCAATGAAAGGCAATGAACAAAATCCAGAAGCTTCTCCGTTCCTCATCAGTTAGTGCCTAAGAAACTTGTCACCATGTATTCTATTAATAGATTTAAAAATACCGTATTTTAAATAAAATTGCCGCGTGGCCTATAGATGCGTTCCTTGTTTAATAAGATGCCGTCCATTTTTATCTTATCGTGGATGGCGAATGCCTTGTCAAAGTTTTGCTCATTGATGTTTAATAGTATTAGGTCGTATTCAAACATTTGATTACTTGGGGAATACAACTGAAGGTTTACCTACCTACTTTTGTTGTTTCTGTTCCGTAGGTAAATGGTAAAACCTTGTGAAAAATCCTAGGTACCTTCATTTGTCGGGCTACCCGAGTTCTGCTTAGAAATTTGTTCGGCTGACCTCTTATTTTCGAAACTTTTGAAAAGACATTTGTCTTTAAATTTGGAATATTTTATTTCAAGGTATGTAAGAGCTGATATTATGATTGAGTTTATTCAATGTTTGCAAAGTTACTATCGTAACATTGATGTTTTGAAAGGAAAACAACACAATTCTTGGAAAACCTGTATTTTATGCGGAAATTTTTAAATTTTTGAAATTGCGTTAAAAAGTTACAATCAGAACTTCTTAAACTGACTTTAGCTGTACAAGGTATCAGCATTCATGTTAGGGGTATATTAAAAACAACTCATTACCAACAATGTTTGTCTTGAAGATTTTTTAGAGCTCTTTATGGTTGGGTTTTTTACATTACGATTTTTTCGTGTTTTCGACCTCGTTTCCTTAAAACGGCCCGAAAATTTCATAAAATTGACTATTTCCCTGATGCAAAACGAAACTGGAGTCTAAAAACTGAAATTAGGAAAAACACTATTTCTGTCGAAAGTTTCCATTCAAAATTAATCTGAGTGTTTGTCCCCAACTGCAAATCTAAAAGTAGCTTTCATAATTCTGTCACAATTGCGGTCAATACCTGTGATTATGATTGAAGATTGAGTTTGCAAGATTTTCAGTTATCAAAGGTGCAGAATACGGTTCTGAGATCAAAATACAACATTTCACACCGTAAGAAATTTTGGAGACGGTTTGATGGTTTAATTTTCGATATTATCTCTCCTACTTGGTGAAAGCTTCAAGTCAAATTTTAAAAAGTTGGAATTTACCTTGTAAAAAGCCCAACACTTGAATTGTTTTATACCGTCAGTATGATTTGTATACTTTCAACTCATCCTTCATAACCCTTACTACCGTATGCTGAATTAAAGAAATATAATATGTACCTAACGGTGTAAGGTTATTTATTGTGTTTATTTTGTGGTTTATTTCTAGAGATTTAATGATCTCAAGTGCCTACTTACCTTTTCTTATTACTGTGAAAATAAGTTGTAAGTACCTTCTTTATTTTTACTGACAAAATTTGTATCCACGTACGTTCGATAACAAGAAAAAGAATTGTAGAAATAAAAATATTCTGAGATTGTAATTAGTGAACAGCTTTATTGTTGTATTCTCCCTTCCTCTCTCCGTGTTGATAGTTTTTTGGGGGGCGCATGTACGAGCGTCCCCAGGGTGAAAGTAATAGGCATGAGCGGTGAAAACGGTCGTGTTTATATAGAAAATAATCATATCGTAAAAAATCCAGAAAGAATTGGTTAATGCAACAAACAGAATGGTACTTTTTGGTAGCTATTTGTATGGAGTGAAACTTGAAACCGATTACTTCCGTTAGTGGCGCGTTCTGAACGGCTTTTTCAAAATTATCAACACAAACGGCCGGTGAGAGAGAAATTTCGAGTTCCTCGGCTTTGGAAAGGAGAAAGCGAAGTGCTTGGCTTCACAATTGGATCGTCAAAAACGAAAGAGGGGACATAACCCTAATCGCATTTGTACAAATAGCTGCCAAAAAGTACCATCCTGTTTAGAGCCTCAACCAATTTTTAATGTTTTGACCAATTCTGATATTTCTGGATTTTTTTATATGAACACGTGTACGTTTTGTATACATTTTTTATCTGAACAAGACCGTTTTCACGCCTGCTCGTCAAGTAATCACGGGGACGCTCGTACATACGAAGATAAGGGGGACGGGGACGCTCGTACATTTCGTCAACACGAAAAAACCACGTTCAGCTCCGATGGGGACGCTCGTGGTATCACCCGTTTTTGGGAGTGTCATGAAAAGAGCGCGATAACTATTTCAAGCGCATTCTAGCGGGATTTCGTTCAACCAACTTAACGGCGTGGTTAGACACCCTTATCGCCTTCGAAAGACAGCCGCAAAGAGGGCGAAAACAGTTTCAAGCGCGTTCTAGCGGGATTTCGTTCAACCAACTTAACGGCGTGGTTAGACAAAATGCCGCTAGAATGCGCTTGACACCCCCCCCCTTTTTCGCCTTCAGTAGACTCCCCCCCGAAGAGGGCGAAAACAGTTTCAAGCGCATTCTAGCGGGAGTCTGTTCAACCTACTTAACGGCGTGGTTAGACAGAATGCCGCTAGAATGCGCTTGACACCCTTATCGCCTTCAATGGACTCGCGCGAAGGGGGGGAAAACAGTTTCAAGCGCATTCTAGCGGAATTCTGTTCAACCAACTTAACAGCGTGGTTAGACAGAATGCGCCGACACCCTTATCGCCTTCAATGGACTCTCGCGAAGGGGGGGAAAACAGTTTCAAGCGCATTCTAGCGGGATTTCGTTCAACCAACTTAACAGCGTGGTTAGACAGGATGCCGCTAGAATGCGCTCGACACCCGTATCACCTTCAATGGACTCTCGCTGAAGGGGGGGGGGGGGAAACGGGATTCTGTTCAACCAACTTAACGGCGTGGTTAAACAGAATGCCGCTAGAATGCGCTCGACACCCTTATCGCCTTCAGTAGACCACTCAACGATGGTTTTACTACATCTGTGTTTTGCTTTCGATGTTGAAATCGATGCCAACATCTATGTTTTAGCTTTTTTGTCCCATTCCTAATTGAAAAGTTTTTGTTCGTTCGCCTGAACTCGCGTGAAACTACCTCTTCACGTGGTTGGGATCCCATTTGAACCCCTTTCTTCAAGTGAGGCAAACTGTTCGCAAACAGAAATATTCGGAACAGTAGCATAAAAACCAAAGCCCACAAATTGATTAGTAATAAATTGTGTCAAGTACCAAATGTCCTCCTTTCAAAAACAAAGATTTTTAAAAACTTACTGAAGTACGGATTTGGTTTTGAAATTTCGCGGAATGGTGAAGACAGCGATCCCAGCGTGAGATTGGCAAACTACGGAACAACAGGTTGATTGAGGTAGGTTAGGCAGCGGCGAAGGTTACAGGAAACTACGCCCGCTCCTGTATAGCCCATGCTTTTGGGACGAAATTGTTTGTTAAGTGGTTAACTCGTTTCTTGTCGACCCAATTTAAATCGTTTCAGTGACAGAATAGTGTGGTACGGGTTCGTACGGAAGAATCGCTAAAGTGTTTATTGAAAATGGATACCTTTAACGATGACGTAAAAGCTCTTGTGCTCCAACTTTTCGACATCGGAGCTTTGAAATTTGGAGATTTCAAGATGAAAGTCGGTCTGAATTCACCCGTGTATTTCGATCTTCGAGTTATGGTCTCTTACCCACCTCTGATGGTGAGTTGAATGATGATACATCAAATCTTAATGTTTCGTACGAAAACAGGTAGTTTTCCAAGGGGATGTGGGTACGTACCTGCGTAAAACTAACGCTATACCTTCACAGGTATCTTGTACAGAAGTTCGTTACCTGTCGCATGTAAAAAGCTGACCACCTGTTTCACTTCGTTGACAAGAAATTGAGTTTTCAAGTATAATTATTCTCAACGTATAGGATAATGAATGTGTTAATTTGTAGCATTCTTTGTTAGCTTCCTGAGAACCACTCAAATGATTTGTCTGCATCGATACCGTTTTTTACCGACCTCATTAGTATTTCGGAAAAGCTACTCCCTCTTAGCATAATTCCATAAGCATTTCACTTTTAATTTGAGGATCCTACTTCATTATTCCATCCAGTTACACCCTTTAGGTTTTGATGTTCTCCATGCTTACCCTGAATTATGTACTTGTTTGAAGGCGTCTTGATATTGGTGTCCCTTCGTACATTTACCAGCTCCCTGAAATTGAGATAGGTAGTGATATTCCTCAAGATGTGATATTGATTTTCCTAATTGGCTTTTTGAAGCACTCTCAAATTACCTTGCATCCTACTCAAATGAGACTGTAGTTATTAGTATTTCAAAATATTTCTAAGATTTCTGTTACCAACTGAAGCGTTTTTCCTTGGTGAACTAGAAAACTGTTCACTGTGACCAGTAGTATCTATTGAGGCAATGTCAGTATTTCACTTCAGTATTTTGTGGATAAATAAGTAAATAAGAACCTTCGTTCACAATAGGTTAGTCCGGAAAAATCGTCCGGAATCGAACTGAAAAGGGGGCTGGATTGGCATTCAGGAGAATTCCAAATTCAGTGGTCCGAACGACTTGACGATGGATCATCAGATTGCCTCCGTCAAACAACCACTCGTTATTTTTTCAAATAATTCCAAGAAGGAAGTTGATTCTGGTGTTTAGGAGAAGAGATGCTGTGAGATGATATATTGAATTGTCGAATCATTCACCTTTTCACGAAAACGTTAACAGACAGCAGTTAGTTGTAAACGTTGAAATGTTCACCGATCAATTCAATTATCTCCAGAAATTACTACCAATTTTCGGCTTCGTCTCCTATTAAATGGAAGATGAGTCTAAAAGTGGTGACTGTAGATGTAGATGTGAAGTAAAACCCTCAGGGTGGGGGTTAGGGAGCCCCCAACACGGAAGAATGTTGGCTTATTGTACTTTCCCGAGAGTTTTGCTTTTAATCAAGGAGATTCAGCCCTTCGTGTGTAAAAGTGGTGGTGCTGAACCCTGAACGAAAAATCCTTTTTTTCCCATCTCTCCCATAATTATCCAAGTAAAATCAAAGTTGATTAAACCATTTGAGATTCTGTGATAGTTTTCCTCGTTGAGAATCCGACGATAGCTCTATTTATTACAAATTAGCCCGAAAAACTGATTTCCTAACAGAATTTAAAACATTGACTAAGGCCTATTTCGTTAAATATGAAAATTGGTTCGCGTAAGTTCATTTCCTTCTAACTGATAGGAAATTCAACGCTCTTTTCAACGGTATCCTCAAATTTGACTTCATTTTGTAAAGGAAGGGGGTTAAGGTCATTTTAGTGACCAAAATAACTCGAGTCAATTCTTAAAAGGGCAATAATCCGGAAACGATGTCTCTAAATCCTCACGCGCTGTTTGGCCGACTTGAAAATTTTCCATCGATCGGTCCTGGGAAATAATCGAATCACCATCGCTCCTGGAAAATGTGAACTTGATGGTTTCCCCGTCCTGATTCCACAAACCTCTTTTGGACACCGTTTTCTCAGACTAATTACCTCTACAATATGCCACTAATGAATCATGCAGAAATTCTCGGAATTGGACATTTTCTTGGAGTCACCTGTAGTAGTTGGATATTGGTAACACGTTAAAACCTTTTCTTCGAAATGAATTTTGTATTTTTTTAATTTTTCTCGCTTACATTGAATTATTAAATGTAGGTGTATTGTTGTTGTATTGGGCTTTGCCCATATTATAAGTGAATAAAACACTACGTTAAGGGGCAATTTTTAGTTGCAGCATAGACTTAAAGTTTTGTGAATTAAACTTGAGACAACCTATAGATTTGTCTTACTAAATCATATGATTAACTACCAGACAGCACCTACCGATCGATAGGGGTACAGAACCGCCAAAAATCGCTTAATAATCGGATTTTCTAAGTCTAAATTTTGAAGTGAAAACTTTTTTCTCTTCTATATTACCTTAATTCTGCTCATTAGACCTGCGAATGTGATGAAGCTCAGGTTTCGGTCTCCAATAATATAGTAAATATTGAGTTTGTGAGATCGAACAACCCAGTTCAAATGATTATCTCTTATTCCATTCTTTCAGGACAAGATTGCTGACTTGGTGTGGGCTTACGCGCAACACAAGAACATCAAGTCTACAGTTCTGTGCGGGGTTCCCTACACAGCTCTACCCGTCGCCACTCTCGTCTCAGTCAAATCTGGACTCCCCATGCTGATCAGACGGAAGGAACCCAAGTCCTACGGGACAATGAAACTTATCGAAGGCAAATTCAATCCTGGAGAGGAGTGCCTGATCATCGAAGATGTTGTTACCTCAGGAGGTAGCATCTTGGAAACTGCAAATGTTAGTACTTTTGAAATATTGTTATTAAATATGTGAATTTATTGATTATATTATGCTCTATTATTATTTCGGTGGACTTGTACGTTTCAGCTGGGGTTTTTTAAAGGTACAACAAATTGCCAGCTCCTTTACCAGTGGCTTATCAAAGCGGAATGCTTAATCAGGGCTCCAAAATCGTTGTAATCCTGTTTATTTTGACTCATAAAATCTGTTTCTGTTCATTTGGTGATTTTGAAAAGTTTTCTTTCAGGATTTAAAAAAGGATGGGCTCGTGGTGAAAGATGCCATCGTAATGGTCGACAGGGAACAAGGTGGAATAAGAAATCTCACGGACAATGGAATCAATATGCACAGTATTCTAACTCTATCAAAGGTACGTAGATATTTCTTGTATATTAATCTATATTTTTGGGTAGGCGAATTGAATTATGAATAGTACATATTTGAATTTCAAATTTTTGAAAGTAGACCTTTTGAAACAGAAAAATGTTGCATAATCTCTTGGGAAAGCGTGTATGCATTAAGTAATGCACTGCATTTATGTTACAAAGTGATTGCATTAGATAATGATACCATCAACTCCTCAGAATTCAAATTTTAAGACTACAACAATGTTCAAATCAAATCATCCTTTTTTATCGATACTTCAGTTACCAAGGAAATTGAGCACTTAGGTCAACAAGGCAAACATTCCAAGACCAGTTAACTGTGTAAATAGTTTGTAATTATTAATTTATGCTAACCATTTTAGGCTCTCAGTATTTTGTTGGAGAATGGGAAACTTGACCAGGCAAAAGTGGACGAAGTAAGAAAATACATCGATGCCAATCAGATTTTCCCCAACGGGGATATCATCCCTAAAAGTAAGTTCTTTAATATTATGTTCTTACTAAAAACGAGCTTTGTGCTTTTGCTTCTGCGCTGTAGATATGTATAAGTAAATGATTGATTATCCAAGTTGTGATGGATAAAGGTAGTTCTCCCAGCTTTTGGTACTCCTGAGCATGAACCTGACGTATTATAGCTTCAGGGATATCCTCAGGGTGTTGCAGGCATATCGCCTCACCCTTTGAAGGCCCTAGACCATGGGTCTCCAACCTTTCAGCAAGGTGGGCTAAATTGAAATTTTCCCTCAAAATCTCTGGCCGAACAGTATACAAAACAAAACAAGGTAAAATTGCAACACAAAAGATTATCACTTCAAAGTGAGGGTTGCCATTGTTTGTTGCTCAAAATATTTATGTAATCTGCCTCAAATTTAGTCGTTTATCCAAAATGTTCACAACTTAAGTTAGCCCTGTGTTTAGATTTTGTGAACTTCATCCTCGAAAAGGTTTGTCCGCACAGATGGGTAGAACTGAAGAAAAACGGGTCAGGCACAGTCTCGGAGGTTTGGAAAAGCTTTTTCTAAGAGCGCGCAGTAGAATTTTCGGATATCCTTATTCTGGAAGCTGTTTTTGTGGATGTCATTCGATTGCAGTTCAATGAACTTCCAGTTCATAGCCAGGAGTTAACTGCTCCTGAGTCTTTAACTGTTGTAGTTGAAGGGTTTTCAAAAATCCTAATGTTCAAAGATGCTTCCTCAAAATCTTGAAAACGGGTCTCAAACTGGTCTCGCATGCACCTGATAAGATTTACTCCAAATTCACTCGGAAATTCTTCATCATTATCGGATTTAAGGTTGTTACAGGTTGGAAAATGGACCAGGTTTTTCATTCCTGTATGTTTTTCGAAAAGAGCCAGTTTCATTTTAAAGGCCTTGATGTGGGAGTATAAATCAGATATCAGGTTGTTCGTTCCTTGAAGTTTTCGTCCCACACGTGTTACGTCCTCCATCATGCAAGCAGCACCTTTCAAACGTTTAAAATCAGGACTCTTTTTTAAAATGGTGTTTTTTACTTTCTCAAGTTTAAAGGTGAAAATGCAAGTTCAAAAAGCTCGGCGGGCCTCATGTAGCCTACGGGCCGTAGGTTGGAGACCCCTGAACTAGACCATTACTTTCTTGTTGCAAAGTCTACAGTTGAAAATGTTTATTTTCCATAATTTCAAACCCTTAATGTATTTTAAGTCTGCACGTTAATATGTTCATCTTTTGAAATGACGTTCCTGTTGTCTATTGAAATAACTGGTTTATTAAAATGTAAGAGTATTCCACAAACTAGTATACCAATTCATTTATACATCTTTTATGCCTGAAAAGCCTTCACAATATTGTTCATAACTGCCATAGTTTTAGTCAGTAAAACATTAGTAGCACCCATGCGTAGTAAACCCATACGCAGTGTTGATCCTGTATCACGTGCGTTTTGGCTTGATACCAACTCTACTTTGTGCTGCACCATCCATCCATCTCACATTAATGCATGAATGTCTTAAATTGTTGGTGTTCCTAGCGTATGTGCTGTACGAACTAATAGTTTTCTATTATATCTTATTACAGAAGAAAATACTGCATGACCAGCGTATTTCGCCCACCGTATAAACCTTGGCTGGTGTGTTGTCCTCAAATAAAAACATGATTGCTAAACTTTTGCTAAGTTTCAGTTGGCATTTCATTCTTTCGTTCATGTCCTTACACTGAAAAAACATTAATTGCCTGGCGTACTGACCGTATCGTCTGGTGGAAATCTCGGTCTTCTCTAGTGAGATGTGCCAACGTTGAAATGCCAAGGAGTTTTCCTCGCTGCTCAAAACCGTAACACAAAACTACACTAGAATCCAAGACCGAAGCTGAAAAGCCTACCTACAAACATGATATTATCATCCTTCGTTTCGTTTAATTTAAATATGTCGTAGGCTTTGAACTGAAATCATAAGGTAACCCGATGTTGATATTATTCTTCCAACATGTTCCAAAGCGGAAAACAAAAAGTAGAATGCACCCAGTATCCATAGAGAGCATACTCAGGAAGATTCAAGACAGTAAAGCGCACACGCTAGGAGCACCAAATGTTTTTGCTTCTGCTTGGCTTTGCTAGACGCTTGGGTTGATTGTTTACCATTCTCTTTCTCATCTTGAAAAATCTTGTTCTAGGTTAAACGTTTCAAATTTGCCATGGCTACATTCTTACCGCAATGAGTAACACCAATATTCGATGAGTGATAGTGTGCCTTTAAGGAAGTATTCTCAAACGCAATTCCACAATATTACTACTTATTAAACGTATCATTATGTGCCTTTTAAAATTAGATATTTGGTGATTGATCAGTGAATAAATTCAGTATTAGTATGTAAGATAATGAACCACCTTGAAGTTAGACTTATTGAATAATGTACCATTCTTGAAATGTTTATAAAACAAAAACGTTTGACAATCAGCGTGCTTTTATTATTACCTGTCAAAATATGGTTGATTTGTACATTACGATGATTTGCTTATAGTAAATACCTAATTGGACCTACAATTAACATTGCGGCTCTATCAAGTAGCTTCATGACGATTTCTTCAAGTTGAGAAAGTAGAAAAGTTTTTATGTACCTGTAAACATTTTAATGTTGTTTTATAGCTTCCACAGTAGAATCTTTTTTTTTTGAACCCCCCAAGTATTATCTTGATCATCGGTTATTCTGGTTGTTTAGAACTTGGTACTTTCAACTTTTAAACCTACTCTTTCGACTTTCAACCTCCTAGTCAAATCTTCCCATCCTCTCTTCATGTCTATTGTGCCTTCACTGCAAAAATACAAAATTGTGCGCGACAAAAAGTTGAGAAAACATTGAAGTGGTGCAGTTACTGGATGGAAGGCATCACTGACGAAGGCTCATTGACTACCTCTGTAACCAGCTATGTTATCCCCAAAATTGATTGAGACCTCAACATAAATCCCCGTTCCGCTTTGGCGTGTCAGGAAAGAATGAGGGACACTTTCTTGGAATGTGGCACATGTGAACATCATGACTTTGTACCAGTGTCGTGTATGTTGTCATCAGTAACAAACAAACTGGAGGTACATCACAAAAAGCTCATCTTATATAGGCCCAGGTGAAAGGAGATTGAATCCTATTGGCTCAGGGAAGTGAAAAGGGAGAGGAAGACCAACCAATGGCACTTGAGGCTTAAAAAGTGAAAGGGGCACAAAAATTTGTGGATTCAATCTCAACAACAAACAAAGAACGTACATGTTTGATTTCACTAATCTATTTTCTTGCGCACTACCGCCTTTTCTTCCCTGTTCCTTTGAAGTGACCTTTGAAATTTGTATTAAGCTTAGAAAAGCACCTCTTCTCTCCCCTGGTGATTTCTGTGCAATGGCTGAGTTTTACGGAAGGAGCTAGATCAGTAGACAAAACCCCCACGCGCTGCATAATTTTTAATATAATGGGAATGGGACAGAAACAGTTTTACCAACATTGGATAATCGTTACCAATGATAACTAGTAACAAAAATTGTAACAGTTACGTTGACTTAACGAAACTAGGTTTTCTACGGTTTTCTGTTGGAAGGTTACGCTGTTGTTTTCGCTCGTGAAGGAGTCTAGCAGTAGTTATGTTTGCTCGTTTCTTTATGACTCTTTTTTGTTAAACTTAATTTGATTTATATGTTTAAAATCTCGTTTTGAAGTAAAACTACTGAAATGTATGAACTTGAAACTGTCCATTCTAACTTCACAAGACTGTTAACATACCAACTGAATTAATTTAAACAAAAAAAAGAACCATCAATAAGACAAGCAAGACTCTTATTTTTTAAGGTCAATTTGTGTGTGCACAGAGTGATTTACCACATGCACTCTACAGCCAAAAGTAAAAAAATGTCGGTGTTTACCATCAGTCTAAAAGTTCTGTCGGACAGCTGATTGTAAGCTGCAAGAGCTTACAAGGAAGCGTAAACAACTTCGCGGTGTTAAAAGTCATATTGCCCTAAGATTGGGTCATTTGATTTTTGTAGAAAGTTGCAATAACACCACCCCAGTATGCTAGTGTAGTGGCTTAATATAGTATACCAAAGCAGAAGTAATTTTTTACTACTTTATACTTTTGTTAAACTTCTACAGTACGTGCATGCTGTTAACTGACCAAATACTGGTTCCTAGAAGCCTACGTTGTGATGGATATAGGCAGCAGTTAATTTGCTGTGATTCTCTCTACTAAGAGCATCTGAATCGTACCTATAAAATTATAGGGTAGTCCTCTGGAATGGACTCCAATAGTAGGAGGCGCTGCCTTGGCCTTGGAAGGTCTGTGATGGCTCATTCGAACAGTTACCTGATTTAGGATCAATGGGTATGATTCATCGTGCCCTTGCTTACATCAACGCATTTGTCAAAAACAATGATCAATCACTTTCAACCTTGGACGTCACAGAAATGTTTTCAGTCGGAAAACATTATTGAGGTATATCACAGCTTTTCTCACAACAGGAAACATTGAGAAAATGAAAACCAGAGACAGTGACAATCCCCAGAGAACACAGAGAGGGTAAGAGCAGAGGTTATTCACCACCCTGGACGTTTTGTCCACAAGCAAGAATGAACAGTGAGAACATCCCTTGTGCAAACGAAGATTACTGAGGTTAATGACTAGGTTAAAACTGTTGAACTAAAACCAACTTCACCATAACTCACGTTTGTGATGGATATGGGTAGTTTCTGATCCACGATTTTTGAGAATGCTACGACTGAGCATAGATCTGACACCTTAGAGCTTCAGGGATATCCTCTGGGTGTTGCAGGGATTAATTGCACCAACCTTTCTAAGGTGAAAACATTCCTTCACCTCCATGTTACACGTTTAATGATTCGTAGAACTGACATGCGTTTAATTTGCAAGTTCTGAGCTTGAATAGTTGCGCCCTGGATTGTGGGATTAGCCCTCTCCGTGTTTTCTGGGGTTGTCAGGGCCTTTAGTTTTTATTTTCGTAGTGTTCCCAGTTGAGCGAAAAGCTATGACCCACTTCAATAATGTTTTACGAGTGGGAAAATCTCCTTGACGTCCGAGGTTGAACATGATTCTGAATGCTCGCTGTACCGCTACGATCGATTCATTGTTTATAACCTACACATCATAAGCAAGGCAACCACACCCCATTGATCCGAAGAGAACAATTCAAATGAGTCCTCACGGACTTTCCTACCTCAATCCTGGGCCTAGAAAGAGCCTCCTACTTTTGGGTCTATCCCCCCTGTATCGTATATAGGGATGACTAGTTCTAAATGATTCAGTATTTTCCTTGTTGCAATAAATTTCATGAAACCTCGTTCCACAACTATCGTGTCCCCTTAGACAGGCTTAAAATGAAGTTCGACGAAAGAGCTTCCTACGCGAAAAACGCTCTTGCCCGTCGCATCTTGACGCTAATGGCTCAGAAGAAGAGTAACCTGTGTATCGCTCTTGATGTGCCGACTTGGGAAGAATCCATCCGGATCATTCAAGAAGTTGGGGAATTCGTCGTTGTGGTCAAGACACATTTTGACGCATTACCAACCTGGTCACCTGCTTGCGGAGAGAAACTGAAGGAGCTAGCAGTGAAATTTAATTTCATCATTGTTGAAGACAGGTACGTATACAAGTGGTATGCCATATCGCTTATAATTTATTTATCATAACCGTAATATTAGATTTTATGGGTTTAGTATTCATGGGTTTTTAGTGTCAGCCAATTTTCATGCTTTTTATTGTTCATATAAGAATTTGTTCTAGGTTTTAAAAATATTTGTTATGACTTAATTTACCATTTACTTACTTGACCTTATTAGTGCCTCAGTTAGTCCTTTACAAAGAAAATATACATCTGTCATCTGTCTTGCTAATATCAAATAATACATGCCTCCAACAAGAAGATTGATGTATTCCTTCCCATTATTGTATTGCAGAAAATTTGGAGACATTGGAAACATAGTGAAGAGCCAAGCCAGTGCTGTTTTCAACTGGGCCCAGGGAGCAACCATGCACTCCATTTGTGGGGCAGGGTCATTGGAAGGTGTGAATAGCGCTATAAACATGAGTGATTCTACCGTCGAACGAGGCGTATTTCTGGTAGCTGAGTTGAGCTGCGCTGAAAACTTGATTTCATCTCAATACACTAAAAGTGAGTGTTGTGCTTGTAGCATATATTAATCATCTGCTTTCTACTTTGTTGCCAAACTACTGTGTTTACTCATTTGAAATCTTCCCTAGGTCTCTTCAGAGCAGAAAATCTGACTGTTATTCAACGTCCATTATTGAAATTGCATTAAACTTATTCATATGTCCCATTCAAATATTGATGCCGTGTCCTACGTGAACTAAGCGATACCGACGGGTCGGGCGATTTTCCGATTAAACCATCGGAATCCGATTAAACCATGTGAATCCTGAGCACACGCTCTACCGAAAATCGCTGACAAGGACACGCTATTCGCGGCTAAAACTTGGAAAACATGGAAAGGAGGGTGAAGTCCCAGACCTGATTTGCTGGGGATGTCTCAAGCAGCTTACGAAATAAGGGTCTGACAAATCTGCCCAAAAATTCGTCTTCCATTAAAACCTGATACGTCTGACCTACTAGGAGTTCACAGACTTCTCCCGGACACCAAGTTGGGATCTGTGTAGGTTCTTGTCCTAACCAATTCGCCTTCCATCAGCTCCAGGTGTCGTTTCCCTCTTCTTTCCATTTGCTGCTCCTCGCAGATCTCGTCTCTTTCTTCTTAAGAAGGAAGCAGATGGTCAAACAGCATTGGAGGTTGCTGTTTGAGGAGCAAATGCGATGGTGTGTTGCAACATTTAGGTTGTTCCTGTAGTTGAAAAGCAACTTGTTTAACGATTCATGGAGGTCTTGGTGCGACTATAAGAGCTTCCTGAAGGCACCGTTTTACCAATCTGTCTTCACCTTCCGCTGCCCCATTAGTTTGAGGGTCAAACTGAGCCATACAACACAAAAGCTGCTGTATGCCTCATTTTCCCAAGAAAATCCAAAACGCCTGCCCAGCGAAACAAGTGGTTATGTCTAATGTAACTGCTCACTCAACTTCGCAATCACAACATTTGCAGTGCAGTTGCTCACTAAAACTGCTTCCACCCATTTAGGCTCCCACGTCCACATCCTCTCTGACAGCCAAGTATCCATAAAAGCACTAGCGGCTCCAGCCATCTCATCGTGAGTGGTATAGTGGTGCAACATGCAAACCTTCAACAACCTTGTCAAACATAACCAGGTTCGCTTGGAGTGGGTGCCAGGGCATAGAGGCATAACCTGTGACGCCAAGCCTGACGACCTTGCCAGAAGGAGCACGAAATTGTAACATTTTTTTTAACATGATGAAAGTACAAAAGTTTGCTTTCCTCTTCTTCAGCTCCAGTGAAATCGATAATCGTTAATGTTGTGATTTGATATAAAATCGATCAAATATATGGAGGATGAGGATTTATGTCAAATTAGCCAATAAAGGGTTAGCAGACAATTTAGGATAATGCGCAAACACATGTTTCAGGATAGGTATTTTGAAATAAAGAGCTTTCGATAGTCTGGGGACTGAATTTGAAGTGAACACTGACTTCGCTTGATGCGAATTCAAATTTAGTTCTCTATAAACGTGTCCATTCCACCCTTTAAAAACCTGTCTTTAATTTTCAGAATCAACAGAATTAGCGATTGAGTACAGTAACTTAGTCACCGGATTAGTTGCTCAAACCCCGCTCCTCAAAAAAGAACCTGGATTCGTGCAACTCACTCCTGGAGTCAGTTCTAAAGCAGGTACATCAACAAATTGTACTTAGGTCAATAAGTCAATGTTTGAATCACATATAACGTGGTTGATGTTGGTAATGAGATGCGGATGAACTTTTTAACTAAAATTTGACGTGTTTCTGATTTAGGAGGAGACAATCTGGGGCAAACCTATGTCACTCCGAGTGATGCCGTTCTCGTAAAAGGTGGAGATCTGATAGTTGTCGGCCGAGCTATCACTCAGAGCTCAGACCCCAAGGTATGATATGATTTTAATACATTCAACATAAATTCTTATTTAATCAACACGTATTTTCAACAATAGCTATTTCATGATATGAATCTTTTGTCATGCTTCTCAATAATTCTATATATCGAGGGTGAAGTTGCAACATGACCTACCTGAGATAGAGCTGGCCAACACAGCTTATCTGAGTTGGTGCAAAACTACATGACCATATGACATTTTGACGATGAGAAATAAATAAGTGAATATATTTCAGACTAGTTGCCGTAAGTATCATTTGAAATGAACAGTCATCAATAATGTAAAATATGATAAATGAAAAGATTTTTGCCTCTCCTGAAAAATTGCAAAAACACACTTAGGTCATGTTGTTTAGCACCATCCCAGATAGGTCGTGTTGTGTTTATTTCAAGTAGGTCATAAGGTCACTTCACCCTTTATATGGTATTCTAGACGGCTTTTGGAAATATCTGAACATGGTTTGGAAAGATCTGAATTTGAATTTCAAAAGCTATATGTACAGGGTGATTCTAATCTCGCGAAAATTTGATATTTGAATTCCTTGTGAACAATTATGGACGTACAGTTTGAAATTGTTTTTACTTTTTTTATGACAAATAGGAAGGGTGGATCGTTTGATGTATACCAATGATACAGGTATTTGCCATAAGCTTTACACTGCAGTATCGGACTTTTTCGGTGTCATTATATCTTTTTGTCATCTTGAGATTATTGTTTTCGAAGAATACACCAAGATTACACCATCAAGTTTATTATTATGTGAATAGTTAAGAATAAAATCGTATTGTTATCAAAACAATCAGGTTCATTGAGGAACAAGAAACTTGCCGCGCCAAAATACTGGTATTTGCTTCATGTAAATAAACAAATTACGGCTAAAATCGAAAGGCACAAGTAGTTCTGTCTTAATTCTGTCCACTTGAAATTCATGAACTTATTTTAAAAACCTACAAATTTGCTAATTGTTTCAGGCTGCTGCCCAAAACATGAGAGATTCGCTGTGGAACGCTTACTTGGAACGGATTTCTGATCTCTAGGGTCAAGTTCATTTGGACGTGTGTAATATAATTTT
The DNA here is from genome assembly GCA_031894815.1 of Creontiades dilutus. Classification (NCBI taxonomy): domain Eukaryota; kingdom Metazoa; phylum Arthropoda; class Insecta; order Hemiptera; family Miridae; genus Creontiades; species Creontiades dilutus. The sequence continues at coordinate 1,595,152 of JAVIWC010000254.1, forward strand.
TAATTTTGGTGCATAGATTTTTCTTTGTTATCTTCAATAATGAAATATTTTGAATTGACCATCACAAATATTTTCCCCTCTCCCTCTCACAATGCGGTGTTTCACACTACACATTTATAAATTGAATGAGGTTCTTGGAATGGGTGGATCTGTGTATTTAGGAGCCCAACTAATTTTGTTTCCCTGTAAACTGGGGAAAAAAATGAAGCTTTTTGAATTTTGGAGCGTTGTTGGAAGTGTTGGGTTAATATGATGATAAGGAATTAGTTGAGTTGGGGGCTAATTGGTTTAGAAATTTTTAATTGCTAACAGGGGTATATTCAACCAACATAATCCCTTGTCAATTTGGATTATCAAAAATCGGCTTAATTTAAAAAAACAGATACCTGCGATGACCTTGTCCACAATTCGACATCAATCAACTCAGACTAGAACATTTGAACACTGAAGAAATGGTCGCCACAGTCAACTTTTGTAAATAAATAAGCAGACATATAAATAGCAGACACAAAGAAAACCATATACAATACAAAACATAACTTCTTAACAAAATGAAACAAGCAGTCTGCACTAACAACGAAATCTCAGTATGTGCTCATAATTCCCTGAAATGCATAAAGGCGAAATAGAAAAACAGATTCAAGAAATGCTTGCTTGGTGAAGTTCGTCCTTCAGACAGCCCTTGGAACTCCCAAATTTGGATTGTCTCAAACAAAATGGGCCAGTATCAAACGACTTAATTATGATTGAAGATAGATGCCCGTTACCCCAAATTACAGAAATCTTGTACATATACAATCGATTTAAAATCCGGGTTTCATCAAATTGAGGCGTCTCCAGAAACACTATTCGGCGTCCCAAATCATCATTTAGAAAGCACACGTTTACTATTTGGGTTTGAGAAATCTCCCTCAACTTTTCGAAAATTGCACGATACCATCCTCAGGGACATGGCTAACGAACGCAAGAATTTGTTGACGTAATGGAGTGACATTGCAGACATTTGGAATATACGCTCTTTGAAGGGGTTATAAACAATTATTCCTACACCGTTACAAAGGCTTACAGTGAAAATATACAAACATTTTTGAAAATGCTAAGAACCATTTTCATTTTTGAAAATTCAAACATCAATTCATCTAAGATCCATTATAAAATAAACATCAAGTAAAAAGTTGGGACGTTCTGTAATAAAAAAGAAACCAATTAAATTAATAACTTTATTGCTCTGCAAAAATTCTTACAATAAAATAAATATAATTTTGTTACAACCGCAGCCCACAATAAAACCACGGGCCGCTTTTATTCAAAATAAAAACTCCTCCGTTAACAAATATTTCAATTTTACTTGTTCTTGCTCTAAAATCCACATCACGAAAAACTAATTTTTTAGTATCAAAAAAGGTATCCGCGGAAAAAACTGGGGGTAGGGTAGGGTACACAACGGAAAATCTATCTTACAATCAGCCATAGATTATTTTGATTAAATAAATTAGTATAGCACTCCTTATTTAAATTGTAGAGAAACCGCCCAGAAGTGAAATAAGAATTAAATAGAAACTTGAAAAAAGAACGATATTTAAATTAAAGGAACATTGATAGCTTAATAGAAAAAAAAAAAACCAATTCGTACAAGTGGACGAACATTTTAGAAATTAATTTTTAAGAAGAGTAACTTTAAAATGAACGTACATACATTTTAAATGCAAAATAAGTATAATTTTTCCCTTTAAATGCGCACTAGAAACTACTTTTATAGACAAATTTTAAAATATATAAAACGACAGAGAGAGAGACTAGTTTGGCAAGATGTCCCTCATTAGGCCAAAAACAATTTGAAGAGTATTTCGGAACACCCATTCAAAGAAAAATGGACAGGTACCTGCATATTGTTTTGGTAAATTGATTTTTCCTGATTAATTTCAGGGTTGTTACGAAAATTTGACAGGGTATGCATAAATGGGGTGTAGTTTGTTAGAGTTGTTTCTTGGGAAATGTAATACACATGTTTAATATTGATAAGGGATTGTTATGCCATATTAAATTACGGTTGAAATCCCAAAATAAACGTGGTAACTTTTCATAGTACAGATGTGCACAATGGTGTTTATTTCTCAAATTCAACGGATTGTGTAAAGGTGAAGTTTGTGTACGAGTTTGCGTTGGAAGTCCAGAAATGGAGGACTTCTAAGAGAAATGCAAGAAAAGCCCGAATCGGGAATTTTCCTAGAGTGTTTACACATAACGTTGTGGGTCACTTGCCATGGCATACAGTTAAAGGTCCACGTTTCTACCATTGTTTTGGAGGTATTACATAGAGTTGAACAGCATGAATCTCAAATTTTGGAGACTAATCGGCATTAATAACATTAAACCGTAAAAAGAACTGTATATGATATGCTTTTCGTGTTCAGTTTGTATAAAATCTCACTTCAATCTTTAGATATGGAGGGATTCTGAATTTAACACGTTCCAGACATTCTAACAATTAAAGTGGCTAGTAATCGATCAAGGTTCACTCGAAACTCTTGATAGCAAACAGGGCCTGTTCAACGTGCGGTGGATCGACTTGATTGCCCACACTGAAGTGAGGTTCACTTGAATCTCGGATTTATATCGAATGAGGCTAATGCCATACTTTATACGGCGTAGAGTGATAGGCCACAGAACTGAGCAACTCACACAACAAACTACAATCAAATAGATTTTACAATTACATGGACCACTTGCACTCAATAGTTCACACTAATGATGGTTCACTTGAATCTCAGTTTCTACACGTTGTACGTAGTGTTTTGGGACACCAGCAATCCACAGCTCAGTAAAGCAATTCACTGGAATTTCGGTTTTATATGTAAAACATACATTATAGTACGTAGTATGCTGAGAAAATTTGCAGTTCACAGTAAAGCAAGGTTCACTTGAACTTCGCTTTAATGGAAAAGAGGCCTAGTTCCCGTTAATACACTAATTTGACGGGGCATTTGTTCTAATCCACATACATCGAGGCTTAACCATTATGTGAACGCATTCAATCACTGAAACCAATTAGCTTGCTGCGCTGAACTGTTTCATTATCTGAATGTCCAACTATGCCAAGGATTAAAACATACAGTGATAGGCTCGAGCACTCGATAGTTCGCATTAAACCATCTTTCGCTTGAATCTCGGTTTCAGACTAGATGGTAGTTCCATACATTATGCTAGGGAGGGTAGTGTTCCACAAGAACTTTAGAGCTCTCATTGGACCAACGTTCACTTGTACTGGACCACTAAAACTTCACAATTGAACAAACAAGGCTAGTTCCACGCCTTATTATATTAATGTAATGGACCACTTGTGCTAACCCACAGAAATCGAGGCCTCATCAACTGCAACTAATTCCTTTACCGAAACCGTTTACTGCGGTGAATTTTTCATCATTTGATTGCTAAACTTGTAACTATGGAAAGTATTTGAGCAATGTAGTATTCTACGCACCTCCAAACATGTAGGTACATCATAATATAAATGGGCATTAAACAAATCGATTTGGCAATTCAACAGTTTAATTTAGATTGCCGTTAGTTCATGTGTTCCAATAGCTACTTCAGTATCTACGTCCGAAAAGCCGCTTGTTTTCTGCCCGAAAAATTGTGTTGTGGAAGGGAATCCAGGTCTACAGAAAGGCCGCGAATCGAAGCTACAACTGTAAAATGCATCGACGTAAGTACCAAGTCAACAATTTCGTTTTCTCCAATGTTACAACTATTACAGGTACCGGAAATATAAAAAAAGAAAAGAACATGATTTTCATGTACTGCGAAGCTAACACCAACACAATAATATCCCTTAGTAAAAACGAAACACTGAAAATTCTTAGCGACTGCATCATCAATCACGAAAAAAAAGCCAAATGTCACCTGAACTCTTTCTGGTGTCAGGGATACCTTTCCCTGATTAATATAAAATCAAGAACCAATTGCTTAAGCAGAGAATTGAGGATTTAACCAAAACGATTTCAAAAAGTAGAAAACTTACTGCCATTGTATTTTGTATAAAAATCAACCACAATTGGACGATTTTGTTCGGAAAACAATTTGAATGGTGTAACTTGTAAACTACAAGAAATTTTGAAACTCATATATACCATTTTCGTTTCTTATTTTAGTTTGTTTTATTTTGAATTGCCGAAGAATTGGTAAATCCATTTGAGTTTTTACTGCTATCAACAGTTTAGTGAATATTGTAGAAAACACGTGTATCAAAAAGTCCAGATGACATTGACTATTAAATATAGTACAAGAAACAAGAAGGAAAACGGGCTTTTGACTCTGGGATCCGGGATTTTCTCAAGGGGAAATAAATCAATAATAATAAAGAATAAATAAAAACTATTGGGATGTTACGAAATCGGAGTAATATTCCAAATTTTCGTATTGCAGTCTTGCCCGACGGAGACAACCGTTTCGTCGTCCAGCCACACCAACCTGGTGATTTGACTTTGCGGATGAGCATCTGGAAAAACACAATAAGTCAGAATTATGTCGAGCAGAACAACTGGTGGTTTATAATAGTAACATTGGATAGAATTAGATCATGACACCATCCACATTAAGTAATAACAACAATAAAGTCTAAATGAATAACACTGGAGAGCAAAAAAACCGGCGCATTTTAAGATTTGTGATGTTATGTTTGGTAGAGGAATGAAGTTGGAAGAAATTTGAACGTTAGCGTAAAATTTGGCCTCAAGGGCCACTTGACTATCTGAAAGAATATAGATTGTTGCTCCATCTATCCACAAGAGTCTGTCGGCGCAAGAGCTTATGGCATGTACTTCTGCCTGGAAAACGGTAGCAACTGTTCCCAGTGATTCCGTAATCGCCGTTCTTGGGCCATATATGCCCGATCCAGCTCTACCATATGACGGAGCCATCCGTGTAGAACACTAGAGCCCCTTGTTCGAATTGGGGCCTCCCTTCAGACCATAGTGATCTACTGTGAATGTAGACCTTGAAGGGGGATCGATGATCCGCACCTCCGCCATGTAGACAGAGACACTGAAGGCTGACTCATCCACTGCCATCACCTCAAGCATGACGTAGTGAGCACACCCAGATCCCCTCTTGAGGAAGCCATTCCTCCACAACCTGACTCCCTGAAGAAACGCCATTCTCTGCACGAAGATATAAACGGCCTTAGACTTGATGTAAAATATCCGTTCTTTCGCAAAAGGAATCCACAAAGGGTCTAGTTGGTCCTCATTTCTGACCAGTCCGATCGCTTCACACACATAGATGCTATGGGCCAAAACCTGGTCAAAAGCATGGTTTTTCGAGATTTTTGCTGACATTGTACGTAATAAGACTCACTTTTGATTATGGTATGCTTTGCTGGGTGTAGCACGCTCCAAATGATGATGGTGGTGTCCAGGCTCCCTGAGGCTACTTGCAAAGAGTTGGGTGACCACGCGACACAATTGACTCGAGCGTTGTGAAATCCCCATTCCTTGTTGTGGGCCAACTGTAAAACGAATTTCGAATTATTATTAAACAATAATAGATCAACAGTACAATGGCGTGAAAGGCTAAGTGTAAGCTCCATTTCACGTGTCACTTTTTAACCACTGTTTTGACGAATGTACATTGAGTTATTGTTCCGTTACTGATGATGACTTAACTGTCAAAATCGATTTAACGTATAACTTTTGAATTTTTTGGAGGCAAAGTGTAAGCTTGGGAGAAGATTTAATCTAGGAAGCATGATAAAAATCGATGATGTAAAAATATGAGAGAACGAGAAAATACATGCAGGCGTGATATGTTACATACCGTCTTAATTTCCAAATGAACAGCACAACATACAAAAGCACATTAGGAAAGGGAGGGGGAACAACAAATGACATAAGGGGAAATGTGAATGAAATATGAAGCTTGTGCATTGGCACACAGCTGGAGCAAATGAGCAGAGGCCGACTGTTACGTCAAACACAAGAAGGCGAAAACAAGTACACAAGACCAACACGAATTACGGGGCAGAACTGGATCGATAATTACGATAAATATAGTAATTGAAATTATCGATAAATATGACAATTGAAAAAGTTGTTTGACAATTAATAGAATTTTTTGTGAAATTACGGGTTTGTAGTGAACTTCTGATCTCCCCTAGACCTGCTTGAGGTACCTAAGCTGAGAATAGGTCCTAAATCCGTGGACAAGTGACTTAAAGATTTTGAACAATTATGACGTTTTTGTTTATTACTAGGGAATATTAGGAGTTTTGGTGGACAAAATTTGGGCTGTTTTAGGTGTTGTGTGGGTGGATATTGAGTGTTTTGGTAAAGAGTAAGAGGGTGAATTTAGAATTTTTCGGGAGCTGAATATGAGAGGATATGTGTGGTTTGGTGGGTAGAATTTGTTTCATTGAGTGTATAAGGGGGTGATTTTTTGCTGTTTCAGAAGAGTTAGTAATATGGGAGAATATTACGTTTTGATGGGTAGAATTTGTATTTAAGGAGGTGATAAGAGGTTATGGAAGAATGTGTGGTTTGGTGGGAGGTGAATAACAGTAGATACTAGGTGATTTATTGAGTTTATAAGGGGGAGAATTTTCACTGTTCCAGGAGGTCAAAATGAGTGGGTATTCGGTGTTTTAGTGGGAATTCGTGAGTGCGAATTTTTAATGTTTCGGGGACAGAATATGGAAGAAAATTCTGTGTTTCGATGGGTAGAATTTGGACTACTTAAGGTGGTGATTATGAGGTGTTTTAACCGTGAGAAAATGATCCTTGATGTATTTTGCGATTGTGTTCACGCAGAGTGAAATACTGATTTGCAGGAACTTGAACTGGCAGTAAATTGACTACAGCCCAACCCGCACATTCCCTGCTTCATCTGATTCTGATGGAAACGGTCGAAATTAAGCTCTTAGCAAGAATTTGCAGTCATAGACTTAAATCTACTAGAAAACAAAGGTGTACAGAATAGTGGAAAAGCGAAACGTGACTTTAGTAGACTCGTGAACAAAACTGTAAAGGATTGTGCGTTTCAAGTTATTTTAATGATTACGGTGAAAGTTTTAGAATAGGCAATATTGATTATAAAACTTGTGAATAACGAATAAAGACAAATTACTTATTTTGTTGATTTACTATTCTGTTAATTAATTACGCTTTTTCTACAAATTATTATCATAATATTGAGATAATGAAATACCAACCTCGAACTCGGGCACTTTGTAGCAGATGACCTTTCGGTTGGCGTCACTAGCCACGAGGTAGTTGCCATCTGGCGAGAAGGCGCAGTCAGTTACGGGCCCCAAATGTTCGCAAACGCACTTCTCACTCAACGAGGTTCCGTTCAGTTCGTAAATGTGGACCTGGATAATCGAAAATAAACCGAATTGTAAGGAATCAACACGAAAGAGACAGGTGGAGTATATATGTTGCATATTTGTTACTGTGCCTACTGAACAGTAGGGAGTGGTTTACAGACAGAAAACTTGAATAAATATCATGATGATAGTAGAAAGAGAGTATGGACCTAGAAATAAGGGAAAGAAAAGAATTAAGAGAGCAAGTACTATTTAGAGAGATGTGGAAGGGAAGCTTACGAAGGGTGAATCAGAATAGGATCTGATGATTTTGCTCAAGGCAGTATTTTTAACAACTAATTCTACGAACTACCTATAATTCCCTGGGTCCCATTTGGGTTTGAACTCACGACCTCAGCCCAAATCTCAGCAATAGGGACAGTAATACAGCAATTGAACATAGCTTTGTTCGAATGTGCCTTGCCAGTATCAAAGAACAGAGGCATTACAAAATGGAAGTCAGAGAAGAATGGCTGTAGTTTCATATCAAAGCAAATACAGATCAATGATTTTCTCGGTTAGTGTAACAATGTATAATATCACCAGCTATATCTACTATACCTGACTCCAAATTTCATTTCCCATTAAATTGAAATTCAAATTAATTGAAAGTTTCTTGAAATCTACTTAAATTCCTGTCAAGTAGCCCAAATGAACACTGATAATGTCTAAATTATTTGAAAATGGCTTTTTTGCCTATGCAAATATACTGAAGAACACACTGGCACTACACCATTCAATTGATAAGAGGAGAACAGACGCTGTAGAAACCTGATTTGTGGGTATTAGGATTCTGTAACAGAATTATCGTATCACTACACTTTTTAATTCGAATTTGTATAAGTATCTGTAAATCTATTTCGGAGCATCAATACATAGGTCCACAATATTGATGTGGAGAAGATGAGTTTAAAGTCTGATAAAGCTGTTATTGAGTCTCAGTCTGATTGATGATGTAGGAAGCCCCAAAATAGATCTCCATTCATTAATTCGATGGTAAAACCTCCAAGTATCCTAATCAACAACTGAGCTCTACCAAACAAGCCCAGAAAATGTTGATATGACTAAACAATCAACTGTTTTATACAGATAGAAGTAAGTAAATACAGATAGTGTACCTTGTTATCCATAGCACCTCCCACGGCAACAAAAGGTTGCTGACTGTTCATCGCGACGGACGAAGGCTCGTAATTCACTGGAACGCTGCTCGCCCTTCTGTTACCTTCCAGGACGATTACCTGAGAAAAGACAACTTAATAATAATGAATTGAACATCCAAAGGTTAATAGTTAGCTAGTTCTCCCTTCATTGGCCAAATCTTGAGATGTCAGTGGATTAAATCATTTAGGATTTCGTATAAAGGCAAAATAAAGGGTTAAAGGGCAAACCGATCTATTCCAATACCCTTATTTTCATGTTCCAGAGCATTGGATCAACTAAAGGCCCCTTCAGGTACTGGAATAAATCAAGAAATCAAATAACAACAGTAGAACTTTGACGGATTGATATCCATAACCCATAAGTTCTCCTATGTTGTTATATCAGTTCGTGATGAGAACAATGGTATGTTTTCTTGCACGTGCAGGATGCTGGATGAGAAGGGATAGGGATTCAGACCTTCCCCTGAGGATTGGAAGGACAAAAATGGGAATTTATGTACATACAAATATGGGAGTGTCAAACGGTCCAGGCCTACTTTCCTAACAGTATAGTCAATGCAGTCACGGTGAAAGTAGAAGGATGAAAAAGGAAAGATTATAAGGAAATTATTTTCAGCGTTTTTAGTTTTCTTTCCAATCATTAGGAGCATTGTATCAGAGCATACCTCCTTGACAGTAGCCGCAACGATGATCGAACCTTTGAGGTCCATCCCACGAGGCTGGGAGCCAAGCTTGACGTCGACCCCAGTGTAGCTCTTGGTCGTTGTGTTAATTTGCTTGAGAGAATCATCGATGCCGCAGGTGTACATAAGATCGCTGGAATCGTCGCATTTCATTCCGTTGATCTGGTTTCCGTGGCCAGCACCTTCAATTCTGTCGTTTTCTCCTATAAAACAAACACTGAATTAAACTTCGGAACCCACAATAGGCTAGCCAGAGCAGATAGCTTATTTTCTCAATCTTTCCTTCAAGCGGTAGTGTTCTACAACCATGGAGAGCTGTACTCATGTTTGTACAGAGGTCAGTGTCCTACTTAGTTTAGTGGTGTAGATGCCAGCATCACAAAAATGAAAAACAAAAAAATAAATAAATAATAATATTAAAAACTCAATTCTTTTATTAATGTATAGATCCAGTGATTTTTTACATCATCCATGAAACATTTCTGATAAATACAAAATCAAACGCATTTCACCGAATATTACCATTTTTAGCATTCCAGGACGTAATGTAACCATCGTGTGAACCAGTGTAGATGGTCTGCCGGTCGGGGCTCAAAGCTAATACGGTGATTGGCTTATTGTGGCCCTGAAACAAAAATGATCCATAACTTACAATTATAACTTAAGTAATACAAGTTGGATTCGTGAAGTAAAAACACTACTAGTAGTAACCGATTAAGAGAGGAAATATAAACTAAATGGAACTGGCTTTTCAGTACTAAGTTGTGATTCGCCTTGTAAATTGGGAACGATTACCTTGTGATTCCGTCAAAAATTACGACTTAGTAATCTCTTACTAAGAAATTAAATGTCACTGCAGAGTGGGGCAAAACGTAGTTCCAACAACAACTAGCTTGAAGTTGTACTTCGATGAAAGCTACACTAGCTGTAGCTTGAAATAACAACTACAGGTAGAATTTGTATAGAAATATCTGCATTCTATCTGCAGACAGTTATGAGTAATGTAAGAAATAACACACTTAAATTGCACATTAACTAATTTCTAACGTGAACATTCATAGCTATAAAACATACCTTGATGACTCGGATGGGTTTATCAGGGTTGTTGACATCCAAATAGGAAATGAAACCGCTGAGGCCAGCAGACAAAAGGTACTGTCCCTGCCACAAACAAGAGACTTGCTGATCTTCCACAGCATTTCCCATGTTGAACTCGCTGACGACAGATTTGGTTTCGACGTCCCACAGTTTGCACGTCTTGTCGCCAGACGCAGTCAGAATCTGCGTTCCATCAGGTTTCCAGGCGACCTGAACCAATGAAATTTAGCTTAGAAATTACCAATCAGTAGTAACAATCAATGTTTACTTCCTAGAGCAAAGTGACCAATGACACCTAAATCGTTAAGTATCGGTGACAACTTCGACAATACCACCAGACTGTGGTTACACGTTAAGTAAACACCTCTTTGATTTGAGGGATCTTTGAACCTTTTATCTTAAACACTCAATAACCCGATAATCAATGATGCAGTCCCTGCAAAGACCGAGAAGGGACGAGGTTGACCAGATAACTGAATTTAGCGCCAAGAGAATGGTCTAGATACAATTTCCATTTACAAGCTAATTCAAGTCCTCTCCTACGAACTGCGATCTCATCGGACATACTTTGCATACTATGACGACATGTCTCGTGCCATTTGTACATAATTCTTATGAATTTGACGAAGTGGCTTATGCCACAACGTGAGTCACCTAACGTGTCTTCTGGGTAAAAAGCTAACATCAGCTTCCTAAAAGCTCACACCAGGTTTACAAGACAAAGGGGTGCATATTGTAATGTAGGTGCTAAGTTACTACAGATGTACATGAATACGTGAAATATAACATGTTTGAAACAAATATAGGTAGTGCAAACGAAATTCCAATACTAAAGCGAGTAAATCTGGTAGGACAGAAACTTACTCCGTAAACTCCACCTTTGTGGGCGGGGCTTCCAATTTCTGATATGAGATCTGCGGTTTTCCCGTCATACAAGAAAACTTTACCATCAAAACCTGCAGATGCAAAGAGCTCTCCGTTAGGTGAGTACCTCACAGCTTGCACGAATCTGGCGTGATCCTGCAACAAAGTGATTATTACTTACAATGATCAAGGTATATATGTATACCAATGAGTACTTTCTCAAATTTATTGTTAAAGTTCCCTTGACTGTAAACGACATTGGGACCAATTTTGATTTGCTAGCGAGGGTGGTAAATATGAAAGAAATGGTTAGCAGCTCATTCGAACGTCCATCCTACTAACCTTTTTGGTCATAACGAATTTGAAAGGTGGCCCCTCGAAAACTCCGATCGTGTTGTCTTCGGAGCCAGTGATGATCCTGAAAGGTCTCGCAGGACGGAAATCACAGGAATTTATGGGTTTCGACTGACCGGCGATCTCCCCTACAGATGTACCCGTTTCAGACATGAAAACATGACCGAATCTGAAAGCAAAATCGAGAATAACAAAGGTATGACAAATATAATAACATATAAAGAGACCTTCACATTTCGCTTTCCCCCGCATTTAAGCAGAGAAAATAAAACAGGAGTAAAGCGTAATACAAATTCGCTCAACTCTAAATGAATGAACAATTCTAATGACTATTTCTTTTGGAAAATTCTCTTGGATGTGGAACTCTAACAAGAATTTTTTGAAGTCATGGCTTACCCTATTAACTTAGCGCATAACTATCAAATGTCTCATTTTTCAAGGAAAATTCGCATAAACGGGGTATCATGTTGTAAGTTCATGGAAAGTGCAAGGTGTAAACCTTGGAAAGTAGTTAACCCTAATTCGAATGAGCTTTAGCAGACTTGAATCAGACCATCGTTCTAGTTTAGAGAGAAGATCTCCCAGAAATTAGCTCAATTTTTCAGACATTTTCAAATGTTTGTAGTTTTTTGTTTGATACAATTCAAATTTTTGGGGTAGAATCGTTTTGATTTTTAATTAATTCCGCCACAACTTTAATACATATGAACATTTCTGCAGCATCCACGGTACAGGAATTACCGAAGAAACAAAACGTGCAATTGTAACCATCTTTCGTTCTACCAGGAACGGCATTTCGTATCCCACCTGTTTCAAGGTGGCAGACAACGAGTTTCTCACTTAGAATGAACTAAATTTTCAAAATCCAATTTTAACGTTCTTCTGAAGTAGAGAAACTATTCTCGATTTTGGCTTCAGGACTATATAAATATAGACGGTGAACGCCTTTGGATTTATGGTAGGGTGGGATGCACACGTATTGCTGGTCCATATTGCAATCAATAATTTGGATATTCATTTTTTTCTTCAACTAATTCTTGTTGAAGAATTAGTTGTATATTAGTAATTCTTTAGAATATAGATCAGTGATTTACGTAGAAAGGTTTACGGTTAGGTTTACGTACAGAAACGAACCTTTGTGTAAAAGCCACAATGTTGGGTACTGCTATCAATTTTATGTGATTGGGTATACATGGCCATGAGTGTGCTGATGGCTCTTGCAAGGAGAACCATTGGTGATAGCTCCAATGACATTTTGCATGTCCGCATAGAGGATCAGATCTCCTAAATGCAACATGAAGCCAACTCCACTGATCTTCCTGGAAGAGCATCTCTGTCCGGTTGATGCTTCTGTGACCCAACTGTCAAGGAGGGACGAATTGTGGTAAATTGATTAGCTAATGGCCACAACCCGACTTAATCATGGACACCAGCTTCGTGCAACAATTGGTGATATCGTGTATGGGAGATTTGGGGGTGATCTCTCCATCCACCATATTTTGGAGGTTTGCCCAGCCCTTACGGACCTCAGAGCCCTGCGTAAGACCCACACAGTGGGTTCATGGTCTATCTGGGAGAAACAAGGTCCCGTCCATGTTAACGTACCTGAGAGCTCTACTACGAACTGTGACATTTCTAATCTGTGATATACCTATTTCCGCCTAGTCACAGCTTTATTTCACTTAATTATAATGTAAGCCTATTCATTTAGTCTTAGTGACACCATTTGTAAAGCCACTAATGACCCAACTAGTTGAGATGATCCTAAATTACTCATATAATTAAAAAAACAAACATTGTTTAATAATTTGCAGCGTTTTTCAGTTAAGGAAGTTCCCAATCAACTCTGGTCCACGTTACAAAAAGGGAGGAAGCTATCCCGGCTTCACAACCTGGCAGACTTTTTTTCCCCGAGTTGTTTGACTTTTGACAGACGCCAACGCATCCGTGCGTCAAATGCGTGACAGATGGGGGACCAATCCATTACCTTTCACGACCTTCGCCGACAGCCACCATCCGCTGGTTATCGGGAGACCAGGAGATATCTTTTATGGGCCCGGCGATGGGTTGGAACTCATTTTTCAGGAGGTGCTCCTTGTTGACTGTGTCCCAAATCCGGATCTTCCCAGACTGATCTGTAAAAGCGAGAATAAAAAATTGGAATCAACGTAAACCTGATATGTATTAACCTCCAGGTACAACCAAATGGATGTACGAGATGTCTCCAAATAAAGGATAACCCTCGACGAAGTTATAGGAAATTTAATTCAGCATTAACCACAAGTTCATGCAGCATGATTGAACAAGCGAATTTTCCATAATAATTCAATTAGGTTGAAATTTGAGCACTTCGTGTGCAAAAAACAATTCTATTATCTAATTGTCATTGCGAAAAAAAAACTTGTTCCAAATAATATTCTTCTATTTAAACAAAGCTTTTGGATTTTTTAGCATTTTAATCCATTTTTAGCAAATTTTAATCAAATTTAAGTACAATTTTCAGCATGAATTTCAGCTTCAATATATTAAATACCCGAAAAACACAATGTTAAATACCTAGGAGTAAAACTCGATAAAAAACTTTTATGGAAACCACGAATATTGCACCTATTTCACGCGTTTCCTACGTTCGCGCCTCACTAAACTACGATTCTTGCTTCAACCACCTTCTACCGTCCATCTACATCTTAAACGCAGAATTTACCCATCGGTTGTACGACGCATATGGATGTATGATTGCGAAAAATGGGCTTCTCCTAGTGATACGCAAATCAAGGAAGTGCAAACCGTCCAAAACCGTGCCCTTTGTTTGATTACCAACGCACCGTGGTATGCGAGCAAACACAATATTCACAAGGACCTGGAAATACCCACTGTGAAAGAAGTTCTACAGACAGCTGATCGCTTCTTCGATAGCATCAACAAGCACCCGAATCCCTTCCTCTCCCAGATCGTCCTGGAAACTCTCCCACCTCCCTCCACACGGAGGCTCAAAAGAAACTGCCACTATGAACTGTTATATACTCGTATAAATTGCTGAATATGTTTTATGCTGAATAACTTAATTAGTTATGTTATTATAGTGAGACTAAAATATCATAACTTAGTTATTAATGTTATTATAGTGTGACTAAAACATCATAACTTAATTATTAATGTTATAGTGAGAAATATCGCTGGGTAGGAAACCCACAACATGTAACATGTTAATTATTATTCATTTTTCAACAAAATTAGAATATAATATTGTTGTATTGTAATGTTGATAACAATACAGTTATCAGCATTAATTAAAAAAATATCTATTTCATTAATGTAACATTTTTTTCAGTAATATCCTGCTGAAAAATATAAATTTAACGATGTTTAGCAGTTTTTTTTTTCAACGTCATACTTTTGTTTAGAATGCTTGATTTTTTGGCATGAGAACGAAGTTTTTATCTCAATCTTATAGAGAGTTATCGTCCGGAATGATACACATACACATGAAGTATTAAAATCCAGGAATCATTTCGAAATGCTTAACAACGCATTTCGATGGAGAAATGTTTCAAAAACTGTTATTATAAGATTTTCACAGCCTTAGCAAAATGACGAAAACTGTAGGAACTAGGCTTCTTACGGCGATTTCAAGCCCATGCGATGTAGGTACTAATGATACTATCTCGTTAAAATTGATACAAGATTGCCAGACCGTTTTTCATCGACTACCTTGAAAATTTGAGAGCGATTGGACCTCTAGAACCTGAGAAAATGAGACTTCGCGAATATAATGTTTGAGCATCGCGCAAAAGTATGCATTATTTACCGAGCAATGCACCTCATACGACAGGATCTATAGCCTAACTCATATGTTCCCTGAAAATTTCTTTTATGGAGCGCCGTTGACAGAAATTTTCATCAATTTTCCAAATGATTGGATTTTGTATCTCATTTTACAACCGTTAATTTCAATAAATATAAGTAAGTATGCATTATCGAGAAATAGGAAATTTAATCACGACATTAACTAGAATTGTTTCGTGTTAGCAGAGCGTTGTTGGAATTGCTCACGGAACTCTGCGTTTTGGGGCCAGCACGTTTCTGCTGATTCATGTTTTTCAACTAGTGCCAGATCGCTGAACTCAATATCAAGTAGTGACGATGAAATATCTTCAAAATTTCGATGTCTTTCGTTTTTAATGCAAGCGTCGCACAGTTTTTATGTTCTAATAACATCATATTTTAGTGGTATTTCAAAATTTCGATCATTTTTCAGTAAAAAATATAATTTTCACAACTTAGGTGAAAACAAACACCTAGGCATGTTGCTTTTAACATTGTAAGTTAAACGTTACGTCATTGAGGGATTTGCGGCAGAGCCCGATCTACTACGATAATACCGCCTGTATTATAGAAAACTGAACAAGCATCATAACCCATATTACACTAAATTAGACAAGACAAGCAACAAAATGCCTAAGCCTCAGTTGAGACCACGCGTTTTTCCTTTTCTGGTAAATTACCAACACCTTATCTGGGCAACCTTTTCGGATGGTGGCTAGCTGGTGACCTTACGTTTGATACTTTAGCAACATATCTAGACACCCAAACCGAAGTGTAGCTTAGAGTTTTGGGAAATCCTAGAGCTCCTCTTCCACACAGGTATTTCGATGAATCCCCGTTCGTATAGATATCAGAATTCCGGACATTCAGTGTTCAACGCTACCGATCTCGAGTTCAAAGAGGATTTTCGTTCAAATTATGCCTAAAGAAAATTTGAGTAAAAGTGCTGAAAATAACTGATGGGGGGCGGGTGGGGGGTTAACTTAAGGTACTGGGCAGGTGTATTTTTAATTTGTTTTGGAACTTACACTAGATATTCGTCTTTTTTATGGTCAAATTTAGCATCATATAAATCCTTTTTCAGGTCCTTTTGTCATATTCTGGCAGTTTGCACTGTGCAGGTAGAATTGGAACTCTACTCATCATAAGCTTGTGCGGATATGATCGTGGTTGCCTCATCTGTTCATTATCACTTGTTTCAACGCCAGCAGTTAGTTCTGAGTGGAGCAATCAGGTTCCGATTCATATTGAAAACAGTCGGTATTTGCACGTTTGTCCACCAAAGTCTGCAAAGAGCGTCGCCCGCGCACACTTCAGCGTCTTTAACAATACGAAGTAAAGCTCCCGAAAGATGCTGACATTGCACACGTACATAAGTGGGAATCACAAGTAGTGCTAAACATTGTTGATTGAACCAAATGTTCCTCACGGACAAAATCACGCGTACTTTTAATTTTGTGGAAATAGATTACGTTTTCTTCTACAAACTCTGAGTTTTTTCTTGACATGGGTTTCCATTTCGTTGCGTTTTTTAAATCTTGATACTCTTTTAAGATGATGGCAAGTTGGTGGCCCAACCCAAGTGTGGCTCGTTTGGGAAATTCCAGGCCTTCTCCTTCCCCGCAGTCATTTAGATGAATTTCCGTTTATACAAGCTAGGTTTGTGGGTCACACAAATGTCTTTAAAAAAAAAAAAAAGATTTTGTTGTACAAGACAAGAAAATGAACAGCAACGAGACGGGAACGTCTACGAGTGTTAGAAGTAGACTGAGGCTCGGGAACACGCAGGCCCCTTTTAATACTTCAGTTTGCGCAGTCATCATTTCGTGAAATATCCCGCAGTAACGGTACATTTTCTAAGCATAAATAGATACATCCTACTAACTTCAAGTAATCTTTCACCTAGTTGATACGACTCCGATCATTCTGTTAGCTGCCGACTTACAGTGAATGTTTACAGCGACCAACCTCTAGTAAAGTGTGGATTTTCATTCAAATTATAATGGACAAATTTTTCGTAAAAGGACGGAAAACAATAATGAGAGAGGAGGGGTGTTAACTTTAGGGAATATGTGTGTATTTTGATTTCGTTTCGGAACGTTAACGAGATATTCTGCTTTTTTGTGTTCATGTTTAGCATATTCTGTTCATATCGTAGCATTTTTAGCATATTCTGACGTTTTTCACGTCAAATCGATCCTAACTCTTTTCATAATAGATTGGTATAGAGGCATCCAATTCGTTTAAAATGTCATGAATAGTTTGAACGGAACAACTTTATCGCATACTTGAATCGATTGTTCCCAAAGAACACGATCTATTGACTTACACATAAAAAATCACGTTCAATCCAATAGTTTTATGAAATTTGGTTAAAAGGTAAACAAAAATGGATATGAGTTGAAGAAGCAGGGGAGGATGAGCCAGAATACGGGCAAGCGCATCTTGATTGACGAGGTACGCTACTTCGAAAAATTATTTTGATTTACTTTATTTTTTTTTAAATGAACATGAAACATTACGGTCATCCAATAAAGAGAAGTAAATCATAGCATAATAATGACGACAGTAAACTATTAGAAGGAAATATCTCGAAAGGTGGGTTTTAAAATCTGAACTCGAAAAAAACTAGTTACAGTCCTTTCAGAGGAATTCAAGAAAAGGCTAAAATATGAGAAAATTAATGAATGAGAGAATCAACAAAAAAACGTGGTTCTTTGGTAGGGAAAATTATAAACACAAAAGTAAAATAACTCAAAGCCTAAGTTAAAAATAATTAGTAGGTGGTGTGTTTTGTTCCAACTGAAGGGTAGAATAGATTTCTCAAGTTTCAGCATTCTATATCAAATCAGGACAGTGACCTACGTTGAAATGATAATTTATTTGTTTACAGAATAATTTACTTTTGCAGTTCGGCCCAGTCAACACGATAATGCGTTATTGAGGGCTCTACAAACTGACTAATTTATTGATTGAAGCGAAACTTACAGATACGACAACAAAGTTAATTTCATAGGCCGCTCCCGAGTGGAAGTTGCTAATCCTCTTTTGACAACAAACCGAAGTTTACAGAGGAAACTTTATTAGTTTCGAAACTAAACCTGTCTATCCGATGCTCGGCTGGAGTGGGTATTTAACCAAGTACCCAATCTCATATTGACATGTTTGACATCATTTAACAGTATACAGGTGGTACAAAGCTTATACAGGGAGTGTCTAAAAAATAATAACCCTTGGGAATTTTATAGTAAATTTAACGCTGAACGTTCTTTTAAACATAATATATTATACATAGTATATTATACGCATGTAGTCCTTGAAAACCCCAACAAACAATAATAATATAAAACGTATTTTTTCATCCATTCATACAAGAATTACTATAAAATGACTAGTTTTATCACAAAATGTCTTGGAATCTACATCAAATTTGTAGTAGAATGCCCACAACCGCTAGTTTCTATTTCAATTCATAGCCGTGATTTTTTTGAAAAAATTAGTTTTTGTAATATTCATGCTCAAAAACCTGTTTTTGTCTCCATAAATTTTTTGTTTATGTGCCATAGCAATGACATGAAAATGTCAATTGGAAAAAACATTAAATATCTTCAATAGTCTATATTAGGTACCTGTTTAATCCTTTATAAACTTCAATAAATGACGGTAAATTAAAGAAACCCCACATTGAGTTATACCAGTTAAATTGACTTACCTCCCGAAGCTATGTAGAAACCGCTTGGTGAATACTTGGCGACGTTGACAGGGCAAGAATGTTCCGTGTAGATGTCGGAAATAGCAGGATCCTAGAATAGAGGAAGGGCTCATGAATGTACGAGATCAAACGAAAAACTAATGATGCAACTGGATTCCTATAGTATATTTACAGTTGTACACGTCAAAAGCATATTAGGGTAAGCAGAAAATGTACCAAAAAAGCTGCTTATGTCAGTTAAGGCTGTTCAGCATCGTGTATGACTTAGATTCTACGCCGGGAGTCACAATTTAAATTTTCTTTCTTCGAACCCTAGTATAAGAGCTTTATAAATAAATGAATTAAATCGATGGGACATCAAAGAGCACCATATCATACGAGTACATGTACATTTTCCTACCAACTCCGCTTCTTTATTAAAAATTTGTATTTTATTTCTTTTTTGAAAAATTTGTTTTGTAAATGTGATATTTGGCCTCACGTGGATGTTGCGGATGATGACGCTATTTCCATTGGTGTACAGGAAATTGTTGCCTTTTGGGTCACCACCTAACACGATGGGAATACCCCGTTGGGTCCTGGGAAGAGTAGCGTAGATGTATTCTGAAAATAAAAAAAAGAAAAGAAAATAAAACAATAAAATACGATTTTGCAATGAAGACTAATAGTTCTGATAATCTAGTAAAAAGGTGTTGGTACCTATAATGTCATATGAATGTTCAGGTAACCAACGAATTTCAGTTTCACTCAATATAAAACGAAGAATGAAAGTAATAACGCTATGTTATGAAAAATCTTGTTTACGACCGACTGTCAATTAATTTTTAAACACCCACACGTTACAACACAGACAAACCCCCCTCTTTGCTGGTAGTAGGTGAATTAAAGGAAAAATAGGAGAGAAGAGGGGAAATGGAGTTTGTAAAGGAAATTAATATGAATTAAAAAAGGACCTCCTTTGTGACGATATGACGGACACAAACTGAATGAAAATTTATGAGGTCAAACACCACCTACCAACCGAACTGGTCCAAGTTATATTAAATTAGATTTTCTTAAATGAATTAAATTGAAATTAAATCATAAGGTCGACTGTCTACAAATAAATTCTTACTATATTTGCAAGTAATATCATTTACACTCATGTTGATGATCTTTTCTACTGAAATAGGGAAAGGGAACCGATGACGCATAGCGATATGGTAGGCCCATTCGATCCCCAGAACCAATGCCTTTTAATAGCAATCATAAAACCACGAGGTATTCTTATCCAAATCTAGATTTCAGCCTTTCAATTCTACTGTTCATGGTTGAGCGAATTCGATGATTTGAAGGATCAACATCCAATCCGTGAATTTCTACCAACGTTTCATAAGTAGGCCAAAGTCGTTTCAAAATTTCGTCTAGTAGTTCGGACCAAAATAATAACCACCATAATAATAATCACCATTAAAAGATATACAAGAAGTTATTGGTTTACAGCAAAAAATGTATCCGTACACCCGCTTGGATTTTCACGAATATTGTAGCTAAAAATCACGACCCTAGAAAAATCGGATATTAATTTTAAGAATGTGTTCACAGAGGTCTCAAATGACGTATTTCAAGTCAAACAATTTTCCAACTAGACAAACCAGGCCAAATTGTCATCAAACGTACACGAATTCATTTTTACAAAGTCAAAAAGTGTTCGTACAGGGCAAACACACTAGAGAACCGAGCTCAAAAAAGGGATTAATAGCTAGCGGACCTTCCTTTTTGCTTGATAACTTCTAACTAATAGGGCTTCATCTAACCGACGAGTTTCTGAGTCATACTGGATGGTATCTGGGAGCACTCGTGCCACGCAAGTATCTTGACTACATACTTTACCATAGCAATACAATACACGAACAATAACGATAACAAATCATGAAAATTGTTTAAGAATTCTGTTTTTGAAAGTTGTTTAAGAACACTTATAATTTTTTCCATCTTCGGTCGTAGAATGATTCGGAACGGATTTGTATTCGGTTATTGTTTTTTTTTTTTTCATATTTGTATTGACCCTCAATAACCTGGATCAATTCTATTAGACTTCCCTGTATTGTGAGATGTCCATGACAGTGACCAGAAAAAATGATGATACTGTAATTTTTATGATTCTAGAAGTAGTTGCTTCTGCGGCGGGGGGGACTAATTCACATGAACTCCAGTTTGTTTGTGGAGACTTTGTTCTTCCCCTTTCCTAAAATAATGTTATATATCAGCTGGAACCTAGATGTCCGAATTTGCCTGCATGGGTAATTAAAAATACACTGCCAAGGAGATGGCACAGCAGCTTCCTCGTTCTTTCCTTCATCATATGAGCTAACCTGAATTAAAATTGTGAAAGTTTTACCTGTTTCAAGAATTTCAAGTTAGCGCACCGCTGATTATATTGAGATGAAATTCCTATGGGAACTCAAGAGACCTTATCCGCATAGTCCCTCAAAATTAGAGCTAAATTCATTGAAAAATGTGAAAATTACGGCTGTTTCAATAATTTCACATTAGCGCATGCGCAGAGCTTACCGTTGATTATATTGAGATACAATTCTCATGGGATCTCAAGAGGCCTGATCCGCATGGTCCCTCAAAATATGAGCTAAATTCATTCCAAATTGTGGAAGTGGAATTGTGGTTGTGTGTTGTGTGGTAACAAGGAAATGCGGACAGACAGACCGACAGACACGGAACCAAATTTTTTCAGTAGGCTATGAAACACAAAATGCGAGTGGAAATTTTGAATTCGGACAACAAAAATTTTTTGGCTCCCTAAAGTGAACATAAGGCTTCCGCTGCTTCGCAGACTCGGAAGCAAAATGACACATTTCTGGGGTGTACGGAGACATTCTTTACTGAGTGTATACCATTCCGTCAACTCCCCGTGTTACAGAATCTGTTGTCAACACCTTTAGATACCTCAATGACTTTCATTTTTACAAGTTTTGCACCCCTAGATAGATGAAATTTCACACTAAGCCGTTGTAGCTAAGAAGTTAAATTTCTACCATTTACCTTTCACCTAGGCAACTAAGTGCACTCGATCTGTCTGAACACATTTCGGTACAACAGCCGGCACTTGAGGTGCGTCTTGGTTAATGATAGCTCTGATCTACTTAGCATAATGATTAACCTCCCAATCAGACCGTAAAGTTTCAGAGAGTGGTGCCAACACGCCGCACTTATCCCTGCTTCGGCGAGTTTCTTTAGTTGGTACTTAATCAGTTCCGCCTCAACACTGAACCGTAAATTTTAATATTAAACTTCGTTGTGCCCGAATGTCTATAAAGCGCGAATCTCTGCACATCTCATCAAAACAACAACAAAAACCATAAAAAAATGTCCATTAAAAATGTCAAATAAACCTTCTCTAGCCCCCCACCCAGTTTGAATATCAGACTGTTCATGAGTTCAAACAGAAAAATCTTCATGTAAAATTATCATTTATGATTTCATTAACGCATGCGAATTATGCTCAATTAATAACGAACTGCCTCACAGATTTATTTAATATACAATCACCACAGAAAGGTAGCCATTCCCGGGAGAACGATGTATCTAGCACGAGCGTGAACAGACAACTGGCTCCGTTGAGTCAGTGGGGAGCCTATATACCATCCTAGTTACACTGTCAGCACTACGTCTGCATAATTTATAACAATAAGCATATAGCAGTATATAACTTGCATGTAACCAAAAACCTTAAGTTGACAGTTTGGCAGATCAAAAAATAGTATTTATATTAGGTTTTGTATGTAGTACGTTGTCTTAACACGGTACCTCGCGCCTTCATATCTTATATTTGCATTCAAGACGAAAATTCTTGGGCTTCTTCCCGTTGAACGGCCAGTGCAGCCCGACCATCTACCTAACTGATTTTACAAACGGTGAGCGAACGGATGGTGGTACAGCCCGTGTGGTCTCACTCAATTCTCGGAACTAATATACAGGGTGTCCCACGAGTTGTTGACGTTGTTGTTTTTTTCTCAGTTCTAGGTGTAGTCACAAGGTTTCGTTCTCATAACCTACAATTTTTTTCAACCTTTCTCCACACCCTGAAAAAAATATTTTTGGTTGTCATAAAAATGTGTGGCAACAGGACCCCAGCATGGCTTCTTGTTTGTTTTTCATCAGTTGTGATCAGCGTTTCCGAAAATTCATTGAGTGTAATAAATCATGTGCGTGTTTTAATACATTCTCACAAACTACAACAGTGCTATTCCTCGAGAAGTTGGCCAATTTATGTAAGTTGAGTGAGTTACTGTCAACATTAATGTCAAGTTTGATACTACATTGCTTCCATCCAGAAATCAGCCACACAGTGCCTGGCACCATAAACTCTTAATTCTCACAACCTACAACCTCACGCCCTACAAAAAATGTAATATTCGTAATTGCAGGTTGTGAGAATTGGTTGTAGGGAGTAAAAATAAGATCGTTTGAGTGAGTTTAAAACGCTGCAAATTATTACACAAAGGTTTATTGTTTCTGTATTAGATAACCCTTCTACGTAAATCCCTTTCCTATGTTTTTAGACGTATTCTGTGGTACATTCCATACCTCGTAATTGCATTGCAGATACTAATGAAAATGCACGATTTATATTTCAGCAAGGTTGATATGAAAGAAATCAGAATGAACCTTCGGCTACGTTTTTCTCACAACCTACAACTGTTTTCACGCCCTACAAAAAGGACAATTCCCCCGAATTTTCAAAATTCCATATCTTCAAAACGATACAGTAAAGAATGTGCGCACTCCAGGGTGTGTCTAAGGACATGTTCAGGAATCGAGGGACCAAAAAATTGAGAAAATCGGAGTTTAATTTTGGGATTTTGTTTACCATCAAAATCACCCATAATTTTAGAATGACCCAACTATACACAAACAAAGCCGTAGAACTCAATCATTCTCAATTTCCCACAATCGATATTCGTCCCTTATTTGTCCTGTCTCGAAATGGCTTGAATTTATTACGGTATATGGTTACAGTAGTTCGTAGATGCATGGTTTTCTGAAGGGGCCCAAAATGTTGCCTCTGGGCTCGGATTC
This sequence comes from Creontiades dilutus, assembly GCA_031894815.1. Lineage (NCBI taxonomy): Eukaryota > Metazoa > Arthropoda > Insecta > Hemiptera > Miridae > Creontiades > Creontiades dilutus. The sequence goes on from JAVIWC010000254.1 coordinate 1,619,281, forward strand.
TATCTCCACAATTCAATAGACGGAGTTAGGTAGCATATTGAAATAGTACCAGTGTTCGTGTACAACAGAAAGTTGGAAAGTGCGATTTTAATTAGTCGAACCAGAAAATAACATAAGTAGTACTTAGGTACTTGTTGCAGCATCACCGAATAACCATCCAACTGTTTATAATTTCTGATTGATACCGATTAGACAGTGAGAAGCAGCACCAAAGGACAGGTACATAGATACAATAAACATTTCAAGAAAAGATCATTCCTACTCCACATTCATACCCTTCTCTTATCAGTTGGTAGATGCAAAAGAATTGTTTATAATGAACAATTTCCCAATCTAACGTCACGGATCAATCACCAATCAAATATCGGTTGAATCACCCGTGCCCTTACCAGATACATACACGTAAGCTGTGTTTTATTTTCTAGTCGCATTTAATATTTAAAGCATCTCAAGTTACTGTAGAAAAACCGTCGCAGGTCTAATTCTGGAAACAGGATTTCAAAAATAGAACTCCTAAACTACGGATTACTTATATATATTTCATTACTTCTCCATCATTATTCGAAGCAAGAAAATACGTAGTGAGTTGTGGCCAAATGGTGATCCTGGCTTTAATTTTATAAAAGCGGTAGTACATTAGATTTCAGGGGTAGGTACCTCGTACGTATTCATATCGAGAGACAAATAATAATTATCCTTTCATCAAGCCGGCTCATCCGGGCATCACGAAAGTTGAGGTTATGACTCAGATCCTGTTACATCGGTGAAATCATACGAGAATTGCACAAAATACTTATTGGGACTTACTGGAAGAATAGGACATAGCTCGTTGCGTAGGAATCACAAGGAGAAATCGAGATCGGATCGGAGAGAGTAATTCTAAACACTACACCATATAAAAACACAGACGGCAGTGAATTTATACAAATATGGGCTGGCGACTAGGCAGGCAGACGACTGGGAGATAAGAGTGGTCACTCCCTGGTTCATATCAAACGCGACGTCAGCGCTCCGAACGGCGAAGCTCTCAACGAAAGAGGGGATTGAACTGTTGTGAACTTTCAGGTTCCCGCGCATTTTTGAAAGCTTTCTTCAACACCTAAGGCTTCAAACTATCACATTCAGCTACATATTCCGGTAAACTTACAAACTTTACTATTGGGATCTAGAATGATTCCCCTCCCCATTGTCAATTGATTGTTGTTTACATTCCGATTTATGAGCTCTCTAACCATACTGGTGTTTTGAAGCCCGTGAACTCAGGCTCGGTCTTCAAACCTGGAAGAAAAGTTAATCCATCGGCAAGAATCTCCCCTCAGAATCCTCTCTTTTCGACCAAAAAGAAAAATGCTAAGGAGACAGCCAACTCGATGGGAAAACCAACTCCAGAAGAACAGTAAGTTATAACTGCGAATTTGCTTTTCGACGGAATGTTCACTAGCAACTTGGACGACGAGCAGGAAGACTGCAAACCATTTTAAATGTTTATGAACACAGAGCATACATTTTTTTCCGCATCTGTGATCTCCAAAACAAGGATTTTTTTTATTTGATACGTACTCTATTCCGGATTTTTCTAGTTAACACTCAGTTCCTAATTGTGATTCCTAAATACCTATGCAAATAAAGTTACTGTTTCATTTTCGTGGTTTTCAGTGTTGAGGTTTTTCTTTTTTCTATCCATAAATCCAAAAAAATTCAATTCAGGGAAAAATTTTCTTGACCCTCAGGCCACCACGAGTGATTTTTGGAGCTGGGCAATTGAACTGGCGGAACGTTAGGATAGGAGGAGTTAGGACTTCGTGGAAAATTACGCTTCAGCTCCGAATTTCAGGTTTTTGATATATTATTTTGAATTATTACAACCTTGCGATCTACCTTCAATAAACGTTTTCTCTTGAAATGTTGTCCTTTTACGTAGGTATCAAGACTCGCGGAATTGGAAACCGAATTGAAAAATCCAGCCATGCCTTTTACGTACCAATTTTACCAAATTCATAATCCTATGGATCGTAGAAGAGGGTTAATGTACGGGTTATTAGTGATAATACCGAATGTTCAAATGTGTTCTGTCTAGTTTGCTGGTCTGGATGCTCGCATCTCAAAAACAAAAAAATATCCTAAATCAATCCTAGTACAGTATAGATCAGTTGGACAAATAGATCGGAATGAATCATTAAGTAGGTAGTTGTATATTTCAGTGAAGATGTCATCATTCCATCGAATCATTTGCGCATCGTTATGCTTACGACGAGACATCCCCGTGAATACGACAGGATTATCGTACCATATCGACAAAGTTACCGGTGTAACCAATACGACGCATGTTAACGTGGAATTCAGGTACCGATTAAAACTGCCCCAGATAAGTCGCCTTTTTGACGGTCCTCTTTCCCCAGTTCGATTCACAAAATTTCCCCAGTTAGATTGTGTTTTGGCCGCTTTTACCCCAGTTGAAACCCAACCCTGTGGGCATCCCTGCTATATACCTACCAGTATATTAAACATTTTCTCTTGTAAGTAAACGCTGATTTGACTAACCGCGGTTGTGGTTAAGTATCACTAAGTATGAAAATCGCTTACGGAATAGTAATTGGCCCCTTTCACAGGTCTTAGGTACCACATCACAATCACCTATTCAGAAAAGGGTGATATTTTATAAAGAATTGAATTTTTTCTAAGTTTCCGCACCCTAACCACCAAAACATTCATCAACAATAATTAAAGTCGAATATTACGGCATTTCTAATTTCAGATTACCAAACGAAATTAATATTACGTTTGCTATGTCGGCTGAAGTAGAGAATAGGTGACCCCTTCCTTTTCATCACGCTCATTTGAGTATGTACCAATGTGTAATTTCATCGATATATGGGATATTATAACGATACCACTGCCATGTATTATGGAATGATTTTCCCGACCGTTATATGGATAAAAGTATTTTTAATACGCAGAGACACAAGCGTTAACACATTCTGATATATTTGTCCAACTGATCTATACTTTACTAGAAGGATTGATGTAGGATATTTGTTTGTTTTTGAGATGCGAGCGAAACGAGCATCCAGACCAGCAAACTAGATAGAACACATTTCTGCCTTTGCCCCCTCATAGGTTTCCTATATCGATAGGAGACATTAGGTTTTTCAATATTTCGACGGTCTGCTAAGGAAGGGTCACCTATTCTCGACTTTTATCGTTATGTCTATTAAATTAGATATACAGAACAGGAAGTAATATTGGTCAAACTGTGAGTAGGCAGAGTGCAAACCACGGGATAGCATCCTTTCGTATTTCCCGGTGTTGAGCACCTGTTGATACCAACGTAACGACGCATGTCCTTTTACGGGGCATAATACATTGCCTTATATGGGGTGGTCGAGAGTGTTTCAAGGGGAGGCAACCGGCTGAAACTCTGGCGAGGGCAACGAAAGCGGTTGATTTAGTTCTTGATATCTCCGTTCTGTTTGTTGGGAGCGTTATAGTTGCCCTCTTACTGGATGGGTCGGGCGGAATTGCCCTATTACGTTCGTGAGGATCTGGAATTCACTTGCGTGTAAATATTCGAATGGATAAGCGTCCTTAGGTGAAATTAGAAATAGCTATATTGGTCGGATTGAGGGAAACAATGTAATACTTGTGAGGTGATGGAATGGTATAGTTGCCCATTGAGCTGTCTTACTTTAGAGTTCTCACCATCATCCACTATTTGACAGTTTTGGGGTAGGGCAACTTTGCGTGCTCGCTGAACCGGTTCCGCCCAAGCAAAAAAATAGTTTGAGGGATCAAATTTAATGGCATTAGGGTAGAATCCGAATCTGCAATAAAAAATTGGGGTTTCCATTTAAAATAAGAAAGTTAGTGTTACTTGCGCATGGTCACGCAGTTGCGCGGGATGCGCTAACATGTTATTTGAAATCCTTGCACGACAAATATGAAGATTAAAAAAAAATTTTCCTACACTCCCAACAAACACGAAACTCCCAGTATATCTAATATATAAAATTTCCGTGTCACAATGTTACGTACTGTACTCCTCCAAAACGGTTTTACTTACCGATTTTTTCCAAATTTTATATGCGTATTCAGTCTGAGAATCGGCTACTATCTATGTTTCATACCCCTAAGTGATAAGGGTTGTGCACCGTTAAGATTTTCTTTTAAATTTTGGACATGATTTTTTGTTTTTATTTTTTTATAATTTGACATTAAAAAATACATACAACCCTAAATTTTTACTTTTTAATTTTTACCCCTATGCTGTTATACCCATTTTAGTAATTTAATCATTATCATCCCGCTCGATAACTGATCAATTATAATGTTTTTAACTGTATTCCGAGTAAAATTTCCCTTAGCTTATGGTAAATCTAAAATATTTTTAATGAAAACAAACTTATTTTCATTATTGAAGTTGAATCCCGATATATGCTTACCAGTTACCAATCTTGGATTCTTAAAATTTGTCGCGCCTTTACTGGTAAGTGAAATGGCACACTATACCAGTATCACTTCTAAGTGAACAGCACGGAGAAGGGATGACACTGAAGCCGGTCTCACTCACGCAGTAAGATTCTCTCACTCCCTGCACAATTTTCGGAAGTTACAGTAGTTATTGTTCATGTATCAAGTGTAGTAGTACCGTTTACAATGATCGTATTGCTATCTCACTGTAACTCTCATATTAATTCATAATAATAGAATGATTAATTTCAAGTGTATTTGGCACGATTAGTTCACTTAATCCAGTTTTAGTTAAACAAGTGATTTAGGGTTGTTGCATAACCTTGAAAGTACTCAACACGGATCACGAGCTCCAACCAAAAACGGCGTTTGTGTTGTAAGTATTTAAAACTAGAAGTAATTTATAAGGCAAAGCAACGTCAGCTGGTATACTTAAAAAGACTGAACAATCATTGAAAATAGAAACCCTAAGTACCTTGAGAACAATTTCCTTTTTGGATGAAATTCAGCACAACCTTATCATAATCTCGGGCGTTCTGAGCAGTACCATCAAGTTGGACTGGTCACCATGACTTGACATCAACGCAGAGACTGCTTGCAGGTTGGTTTTTCAAAAACACCTGGACCAGTAATATCAGGGCACATCCGTCACATAGGTTAAGCCGCAATAGCAGACACGAGTAGAATAATAAGAAATTAGCGAAAGTAAAAAAATCAAAATTAGTATGGCTAAGTATGTTACATGATTTGGCTGGGCGCCCAGAGTTGAGTTTTCTTTACTATTCATCTGATTTGATTATCTTATTTTATTCATCTGATATTTTTATGTCTCGTAAATTTGAATTTGGTTTTAGTGAGGGGGGGGGAGGGGGTGAAGGTTGTAATGGTTGATCGACTCAAGCGCTGCTTATAGCTATTAAAATTTCTCAGCCGATTTTCGTGATATTTTTACATCTATTAATAATTTGTTCAAGGCTTCGACGTTAGAGAGACGCCTATTGGAACTGATCAGAACGCAGCAGGATGATGGACAACGAACAATGGAAAAGGAAAACGGGCGGACATTTTTGGATTTGGATTCTGCGCACCTCCTAATCATTTGAGGTAAGGAATTAGCGAAAGGAAAACCGCAAGAATAGCATTTCTGAAGCGTGTTTCATGATTGTTTTTTTAATTTTGTAGAGAGGTGTTTGTTACAATCACTGAACAAGTTTGGACGAAAAACTCTCAAAGGAAACATGGCTAGAATTCTGTAACTCAAATATAAACCATCATATATGCAAAACCCCAACTTTTCAGCTTAGCCAAAATTTCCCAAAATTCATTTTATGTTGTCATAAAGTTCTCCGTTTAAAAATAATGTTTGGGAGCCACATTTTTTTTTCATACACTGTTCCTCCTTAATTATGAACATTTTATCATAATTTTCATCAGTTATCATGGGAAGGGGAGCACTTATGGTAGTTGTCCTCCCGATTTAATGATTTCTCCCCATGCTTGTGTAGCATGTACTACATGTTTTCCAACACGAATTTAGGATATCTCTAGCCCGGTTCTCCAATGCTAACCTTCTAATCATCAATATTACAGAAAAAATGTATTTTACAAACTCATAATAATGAATTATTAAAATTATAAAAATGATTAGTAAAAGTCATCAAATGAAATAATGTCATCAAGACCATCTTGATCCATGTTATTCAATTTCTTCCCCCTCTTCTGGGGTGGTGTTTTCTGTGGGATCTTCTGGTAGGAAGAGTGGGAACATGGAGACACCCACTTCAGAGATTTCTGCAAATCTAGAAGGAACTCTGTTCCTCGATGTCTGTGGGTATGGATTTTCTATTCAAGGGTGAATACTATACTCAACCTGAGGGAGCGATGGGCTCACCACTATCTCCTTTGGATCTCATGGATCATCTTGATAAACAAATCTTTCGAAAATGTAAATCAAGTAACCTTTTGTATTGTTGTAGATACGTATATGACATCATTATTTTATGAACAGGAACCGCGAGACAACTAAATTCCTTCTAGGAAAAACTCAACAACTTGGATCCTTTTATGAAATTCACCCTTGAATTGGGTGGAAATAAGTTGAATTTTCTTGACCTTGTGATGGATATGGTTAGTCGGCATCCATATGGGTCATCCTCTGATCGTGGCGAAGTATTAAACCCGCATTTAACTCATTGGAAGGGGCAAGTATATCATTCCATCACCTCTCAGTGGTCAGTTGAATGTTCGATTAAGTATTATTAGCTGCATAAAATCTCTCCCTTTCTCAACCTCTCTGTAGAAATATAGAAATCTTTTATTCTACAGTTGTGTTAGTATTCAAACGTTGCTCGTTTCTTATTAGAACCCTGGAGTCTGTGTTAACAAACTATAACTCGAATCCTTGGCATCTTTAAGGATTGTTGTCCTGAAAGCCAAACGTTTTCTTTTTATTTTTCCCAAACTCAACTAGTTCGGGTTGGTAGAATTGAGTGGAATACTTTTATTGCAGGACACATAATCATAACTAGGATTCTAAGACCAATTGACGAGGTAATTACAATAAATCGTATGGTGCAGTCATACAAACATTTAACGAAGAGCATTTACGAACACGTATGAATGAAACAGTTTGTTGATTATAGTAGAACTACCAGATATAATTGAATCAACAAGTATTTAGGTAATAACATCAAAGACAAATTATGAGCGAGAAACTGATGGGTTGAAACTCATTTAAGTTGGGAGATCTGGGAGAACCAGAAAGCCAATGCCCATAGCAGTTAGGGTAGTATAAACACGTAAACTTTCTAAGCTCAACTAAAGGGTTGTAAACGACCTACCCGAGACTCCATCTGGCATTGTCACTGACAGACCAGTTGCCTATGATATTAGCTGTTTTGGTAGGATGTATGATCAAATTATTAGAGAGGGGGGCACTGGACCCGATGTCTCCGGGCCCGGGGATCGTAAGAGGGGCCTGATTTTCTTGAGAATTTGTTTTGTAAAAAAAGAGGAAGGAGAGGAGGACTTGATTTTCCTCTCTCTCAAAATGGCTTGCAATTTATTACGGTACATAATTGCAGTAGTTCGTAGACTTTTTTTTTTAACGGGCCCACAATTTTGCCCCCGGGCTTGGATTTTCTCTCCACGGCCCTGGGTATTTTTTTTTTTTTTTTTTTCCTTTATTGGCCTCACACTCATGTATTCGTGTATTTAGCCATGTAAAACAATGGTTCTTAATATCTATACATTTTTCCTAGTGCACTTACAGCCATGTCATTGAATGTTAGTTATAATTATACATGACATGTATACATTGTATACATTGGTTTAGACCTTTTTATTAGTTTACACCTTTTTATTGGTTTACACCTTTTTATTGGTTTTTTTTAATTTAATTTATTTTTTATTATTTTTTATTTTATTTTATTATTTTTTATTTATTTATTTTTATTATTATTATTTTTTTAAATGGTTTACACCTTTTTATGAAGTTGGCTTTATTAAGCAATACAAGCTGCAATAACCTTGTGCACTTATTTTTATAGTTCTATTTCTGCGGATTTTACAAATTTAACTATTGCACTGTAAGTTGCTCTCTGTTGCAATAAGCAGCTGGAGTTTGTAGGGAGTTCAATATTCTCTTTAATAATCTTATCAAACAGTTCCACGCGTTGTTGGTCGTACTTGGAGCACTGCAAAATTACATGGTTAGTGTCCCCCTCGTCCACTCCGTTACATGGGCATTTGGGATTTTCCAGCACACCTATTTTGTAGAGATGCGCAGGCAGCCTCTGATGATTGAATCGCAATCTTGATATTATTTTAATAAATTTTCGATCGAATTCTCCATCATAGAACCAGGGTTGTCTCGGTATTGTTGGTTGTACCGTGAGATAGTACTCTCCCTTCTTCTCCGTATTCTCTGAATACTTGGTATTCCATTTCTTGTACATGCTCATTTTGCTTCTTTTTTTTCATGTCCATTTCATGTATGGCCCTGGGTATAATAATTTTCTATGGAACCCGTAACTCCATAACCCATTAGGGAGTTATAGAGGTACAATATCATTGGGAAGATTCATGTAACTACTCTGTGACTGCGATCGAAATGATCGTACGAATTAACTTCTTCCGGAAACCGCATTTGAGCGAAGTGAGAGCTCTCATCTCATCGGTTATTCGGTAAAACCTGATAGCTTAGTCTCGTGAATACTTCACTAGATAAGTACTCTTCGATCTTATACAGCTCCAGGGTTCAGATGGTGATTTTGAGAATTCAAGAACTACTGCTTCATCACAACGGTAAGATTACTAAGAGGTTAGTTGAATGTTCGAATAAGTACCAACATTAGATGCACAAAATATCTCGTTTTCACCCCATCACAAGCAAATCTTGATGTTCTATTTAGTCACTCCCTCAAACTGACTGTTGCGTTAGTTTTCAACCCTTACTTATTTCTAACTGGAATCCTGGGATTCGTGCTAAGATACTGTAACCCGAACCCTAGCTTCTTCAAGAATTGGGTTCTCGAAAATTAAAGTTTTCTTCTTCTTTTCCCCAAACTCTTCTAGTTCGGGTGGATAAAATTGAATAGAATATTGCAGGACACACTAGGCATAACTAGGATTCTAGGACAAACTGTCGAGGTAATTGCAATAAATCATATGAAGCAGTCATACACACATTTAATGAAGAGTATTTTCGAACACACGTATGAATGAAACAGTTTGTTGAGTATAGTGTATGTACTAGATATATTGAACCGACATGTTGGTACTAACATCAAAGACAAATTATGAGCTAGAAACTGATGGAATTATGAGCTAGAAACTCAATGCCTATAGCAGCGAGAGGAGTGTAAACACGTTAACTTCCTATGCTCAACTAAAGGGTTGTAAACGACCTGATGGAAGATTCTATCTGGGATTGTCACTGACAGACCAGCTGCTATTGATGTTAGCTGTATTGGTATGATCAGGACCTAAGTGACAGAATCCGAGCCCAGGGGCAAAATTCATCTGGGACCCCTAAAAGAAAGGAAGCAAAAACAAAAAAACAAAAATCTACGAACTACTGTAACCAATGGTTAGTAACCATGTACCGTAATCAATTATATTTCGAGAGAGGGGAAAATAAAGAGAGGAATATCGATTATGAAGAATCGAGAATGATCGCGTTTTGACTCTCCTCCCCCCCCCCCCCCCTTTTTTTACAAAAATATAAAATAAATAAATAATAATTTCTCAAACAAATCCGGCCCCCTTACAAGGGTCAGGCCCTGGGACCTGGTCTAGTGCCTGCCTCCTCTCTACGGGGCTGGGGATGATGTATAATAATGGTGGATGGAAACCGTTACTCCATAATCCATTACGGAGTAATAGTGGCACAATATCATTGCGAAGGTTCTAATAACTACCGTGTGATTGCGAAAGGAATGTTTATTCGTAAGTATGAACTTCTTCCGGAATCTGCGAACTAACGAAGTGAGATCTCTCATCCGTTATTTGGTCAAAACTAATCGTTTAATCGCGTAAATGCTTCACAAGAAGAGGACTTCTCTTCAATCTTGTGGGGCTCCGGAGCTCAGATGGTGATTTTGAATTCAAGAACTACTGCTTCATAAGGTAATATCACTGTGAGGTTAGTTGAATGTTCGAATAAGTACTAACTTCGGCAATGACATGAGACAAAATGAATTCAGTTAATGATACAAGTAACATTAGCTGCATAAAATATCTCCCTCATTCACAAAGTGTTTTGAGCCTGTGGGCTTAGGTGGAAAAAGTTCAAAAACACTCCGAGAAGTCTGCAATTTCTACATTATAGTCCTTATACCTCAAGAGTGAGCGGTATAACTTTTGGGACCCGCATCTCTTCAACCATGGGTGCTATGGGGAAAATGGGTACGCAAATAGGGGATTCAGAGGGTTTTGGGACATACGCCCTTACGGACCTCACACCCGTAAGCGTTATGGTTGGAAAATTGGCCTGATTCATTTGAATAATCTCAGTTGTTAACTAAAGTTTACAAATTTTACAATTCTTGAAACATCAACATATACTTACATACTCCATTGAAAATTATGTTTAATTATTATTCATATTTTGCTATCATTCGTGTATTCTATGGTGAACTCTTATAGTAACCATAGCTTCATCCCCCCCCCACTGGTTTTTATCCTGAGTACGGCCTTGTGCAAGTAACCCCTTCAAGCGCCACAAGTGAGACAATGTCAGGGTGAGGGATTGTCAAATCGTGGTTTTTCCTCGACCTAAATACTTCACCAGGAGAGGAATTCTCTGTAATATTGTTGGGCTACGGACCTCAGATGGTGATTTTGAACTCAAGAACTACAGTTTTCATAACAATGGTAAGATTACTAAGAGATGTGATGGATATGGTTAATCGGCCCGTCCCGATTTTAGAATCCGTCGCCTTGGGAGATGAATCATACGTTTCAAGCGTCTTGGGTCATCCTCTGAACGTGGCGGAGCATTATAACCGCATCCAGCTCAATGGAAGGGGCAACTATACCATTCCATTGATTATCAAAAAGCATGATTTCTCCATTAATAGAAAAAATTCCTGTAGCGGTATAACTATTCATAGTACATCAAATCATCCTTTCGTTCGTGAACATACTGCTTTCCATAATATGATCAGTAGGGCACTGGCCATACCAATGAATGATGAATATGTATTGAAAGAAAGATTGAGGATAAAATTAAAATGTCACGGAGTATGTATCTAGTAAACTACCACAGAGAGTTTACGATGGTTTACCTCTCTCCTCTTTACACACATGTGTTTATAACTCCCTTTTCAGAGGCCGTTTGGTTTTGTAAGTAGGATGGTTTTCCTCTGAAAACCTCTGACCGAAATAAACACTTATGATGAAAATCGCAAAATCGAAAAAATTGCACTTATGATGTTTACCTTTAAGGTACAGAATTAAAAATTATAAACATAAAAAATATTGAAAAAACTGTTTTTTTATATTGTTTCTAGCGATCAACTTGCAACAAGGACGTATCTGCTAACGGTGATCGACGCCGACCCCGTCCGAATCTCTCCTGCCACTTTTTACAACCAGAATAAACGTCGAAAACGTGATTCAATCCATCTAACTGGGTAAGAAACATTCTTAAGAAGAACCGGAATGGTGGACTACCCTATAAAACCGTCTCGTTTTATTTTTCCCATGGACCCTTGAGAATTCGTTTCTATTGTCTCTATATAAAATAATATTTTCACAACAGAGTTGAAGCTCGCTTAGTGGTTATATGAGGAGTAGATAAAGAAATTTAAAAGAAAAGGTATGAAGATATCATGAATATTTTCAGAGAAACAGGTACCTGACAAAATGTTAAATTAGAACCGAGCAATAAACCCCTTAATGTATGCATTACCTACCAATTTGCTTCAAGACACTTCTAGCATTAAACTTCCATTATTTTAAGCGATAGAAGCTGTTGACGCCCTAGCTGCACCTACAGTCGAGCGACGCACCTACCAAGGAAATGAGTAAATCGGACGGTTTAGAGAAGGGGGAATATAAAAGCTTAAACTCCCTTTCCATTTTCGTTTAAGGGAACAGCGAGCAAATAAATGAAGGCAGTTTCCTTGATGAGCCCGCCTTCCAGCTTTACTTGATTCTCTGATTCGTCTCCATTCGCAAATACGGACCCCGGGAACGGGCTACTGTTTTGCCTCACTTTGGGATTTGACGGTGGATTTATACGTTTACTGTAATACAAAAATTCTATTTAGGATGTTACTCTCTTTTACCCTGAAGAACTGTGTGGGCACTACTGCTCGAATTTGAAAAATACATTCGGCCAGATAAAAAAGAAATCAAATCTTTCTTTTGAGTCCATTTACTGATTGCGGAAGCACTGCCTTTTACGTTTTGGACCATTCTGAACAATTTCAGTTTTGCGTGTCTCTCTCTGTCTGTCGGTCTGTCTGACTGTGAGTGTGTTTGTGTCTGTCCATACGGTCGACGATTTTCGAAACCAGAATAATTTGTACATCTTTCATCCGATTTCGATGAATTTTTCCCAGGACGTGCAGATTAGAATGTAGATGGTTCCCCAAGAAACTTATGTGGTTTCATCGCTCGAAAACCAATACACCAATCTGGGCCTGAGCAAACATGAAATCCACCGAGAATAATTTCTATGGTTCGATCGCCCTGACGTTTAAGATACCTAGTCGGTGAAGAACGGTATAATAATCTTACATCAATACACAATCGTACTTTTATTATATCTGCCATAAAATTAGCTCGACAGCCCTGTAATACAGGATGACTAACCCATTGAAGGCGTTAATGTCTGCGGAACATGTCCCGCGGCATTTTTCTCCAGTAAATCGTTGGTACAGAATTATATTTACATCATTCTAGATAGGTAGTCTAAAACATTTTAAAAGATCTGTACGTTCTTCTAGAAGTCTAAATGATTGAAAATGAAATTTTATTACTTGAGACGCAAAAACTCCGAATTCAACGTTTAAAACAGAGAATACTTCAACCCAATAGCATGAAACCATTGGACTAAACATGATTATTGATGTAGGTCATTACATTGTCTTCTTCGGTAAGGATCGCCGACAGGCTTGTGGGAACGGATCGCCGACAAGCTATCCACCCGAAATCCGATGGTTGCTCCCCCTCCCAAAACGTGACTAGGAGCACTAGTTTACACCAGCGGATTTCAGGGCCTACGGAAGTCGGGTCCGGTCGTGTAAAAGCCCCTTGATGGGGAAAGGTCGTCGACAAGCTAATGGGAACCACAGCCGACAAGCTAATTGGGACGGGTCGCCAATTCCCTGACAAATCTATCAGCCATCTTGAAATGTCTAAGCCATCCTGTTTCTGACCGCCTCTAGAAGGATTAACTCGGAAATAAATGCGAAATTTATATATTTTTTCAAAAATGTTAGTACGAAAATGTATTCTTTCACCACCTCTTTTTTGTTTCAGATACTCTGCCACTTCCAAGAGAGATGCCCACATTCGCACCTTTCTACGTTGAGTCGCTTGAACAGTTCACCTCATCCCATCCAAGGTAATTTATACTGCATGATAAATGGACTACACTATCGTTATTGCAATAATGGTAGGTACAATTATGCTACAGTTTTGTTATTTTTGTTATCCAATTTAGCCCTGGGCAAAATTTTCCTTGGGTCACCACTTACCTAGCTGGGGAAATATTTTCCAGGGAAATTCGCTACTATCCAATGGTTCTGTCAAGAGTGGCCATGGTGTGAGAGAGTTTGGTCTCTCGCATTCAAAACAATACTAAATCGCTGAGTGGTTGAATCAAGGTTGATAGGTCACCTTATACCTTCAAGGCAAATAGATTTGCTAGTTGGCCACTCTGTACCTTCAGTTGATGTCCTTAATAAGTTAAGTGGGCCAATGTGTATATTTGAGGCACATACATTTGTTAGATAGACTAAGTACCTTACATTTTCAAGGCACATATATTTTCAGTTTTCCGCTCTGTACAATTGATGCCCCTTAATAATTTAGGTGGCCTTCTTTGTATCGATAGGGCGCATAAAGTTGTTAGTTAGTCAATTTTTACTGTTGAAGCTCCTAAATAAGCTAGGGTTGTCTTGGTGTATATTTACGTCACATACATGTGTTAGATGGGCGACTATATCTAGTCGAAGCGCTTTTGTATGGCAAGTGGTCCACCCTAAGTATGTTATGTTGGTTTGATTCACATACATTTGTTAGATGGACCACCTTACATGTTCAAGGCACATACATTAGTTAGTTAGCCTCTTTGTACGGTTGATTACAGTACTTTCTCTCGACCAAAGAGATTCAAGCTTCCTCTCACATAAGAGCATAGTATAAGTCGTATCCTTCCTACTCTACTTTCAGCTAATGTTCTGTTACTGATGATGATCCAACCCTCTAAATTGATAGAACATTACATCTTGGTGGTTGTGGAAATGAACAACGTTTTTATCAACATTTTTTCTTCTGTAATATGCGTTTCCACATTTTCATTGCGAGTGATTTAGATCATTTTATCTTTGCCTAGTTCGTATCAGTATTGTTGAAGCACTAGAATATATCCTGTAGGCCACCTTGCGTAGTTGAGACATCTAAGTATGTTGGCTGGACCACTTTGGGTAACTGAGGCATCTAAATGTGTTTACTGTGACGTCTCATGATGTATTTAAGCTTCCTCCCCCAATTAGACCCAACGGTAACAGAGTGAACCATATTAGCGTCCGATTGGAGTTTAAACTGACAAGTGAACGCATGGTACTGACAACCGAACGTCTACTGTCAACTAAACGCGAGGTACCCGCCAGGGGGGAGGGGAAGTGTATTTACCTGGCGCTGCGCGGCGCCGGAACTTCAGAGGGGCGGAGCGCCGCTTCTACTTGACCACGCGACTACGGGAGCCCATTCAGTCTTTCGCCGGTTCGCGCGGTTCGCGGTTCGGTGAAACGAGTTCGTGCCGCTTGCGATTCGTTCACGATCGTTCGTTCGATTACTCGAAAACGGCACATTTCATCCGCGACTGTTCACTCGGGACTGTTCAAATTCTGTGCTCATCTTCTGTGCTCATTCCCCTGCAGAAAAGTTGGATTATTTTACCTAAATGACAAGTAAGTCTCCTCAAACCTTTTCAAAAATTTATTCAAAAATAAAAACTATAAAACTACAATGAAATAAAATAATAATAACTCTAAAAAAAGAGAAATGCCACGCAGAAACACTTCAGTAGCAAATTTTTGTACTGTCATATGGACCTTCTTCAAACATTTGTGATTTTACGTTCGAACATTTGTAGATAATCGTATAAATATTTGATTCAGAACTCCGATTTAGCGATGCAAAAATCCTTGTACTCAGATAATCGACTGGGATTCCATTTGGACGCTATATTTGGCAAATATGTTCGATTTGGCAAATCATCAAGCACACACAGCATAAGTGTTCAGAAATGAAAACTAAAGTGAAATAATAATAATAATAATAATAATAGTACTAAAAAAAACTGATGTTATGCAAAATGACTTCAGCAGCAAATGTTTGTAGGGTTGTACGGAACATCTTCAAACATTTGTCGTCTCATGTTTCAACATGTGTAGAATCAGAGAATCGAATAAAATTTGGTTCAGATCTCCGATTTAGCGCGACAAAATCGCCCTCAGAAAATCGACTGGAATTTAGCGATCTAGAATAACCACAAAAACCAATTTATTCGTAAAATTCCATGTTTTTGTACAAGGGGCCCGGCAGATGACATCTTTCTCCCTAAATATTTCAGGAGCTTCCCCCATCACGGACAAAATAGTCAAAATGCGTGGACAAAATTGTTGATATGCAATTACTACAAAACAAGTAATATTCAAAAACACGTTTTTCTGTACAGAAAAAAACAAACAAGAAAACCCCTCTTAGGAGACGGCAGATCACAACATCTTTAGCCCTAAATTGTTCATGAACTTCCCTCAAGGAAGGGAAAAATAGCCAGAAAGCGTGGAAACTTGTGGTCAACAAATTAATGACCTTCAATAACTACAAAAACTAGTGATTTCGTTAAAGAGCTCGTTCTTTCTGAGAAGAAAAAATAAGAAAAACCCTCTCACGAGGTGACAGATGACAACATCTTTGGCACTAAATTGGGTTTTTTGTACAAAAACATGGAATTTTACGAATATACTGGTTTTGTAGTTATTGTAGATCGCATATTTTTTCTCACTAGTTTCCACGCTCGTAGACTGTTTTTCCGTTCTTTTGGGGGAAGCAATCTGCAGTAGTTACAAAAGCAGGAGTATTACGGTTCAGTAATTCGGTGAAAACAAAAGTATGCTACAAGAGTATTACGGTTCAGTGATTCGATGAAAAAAGTATGGTACTATAATTGTTATTGCACTAATGTCATTGCCGGCCCCCTAAAGAGATTTGAAAAAAAAAAAAATCAATTTTACAAAATTACTGGTTTTTGTAGTTGTTGTAGATCGAAAATTTTCCAGTAGTTTCCACGTTTTCTGATTATTTATCCATTTTTTGGGGGAAGGTCCTGAACAATTTAAAGCAGAAGATGTTGTCATCTGCCGTCTCTTGAGGGGGTTTCCTTATTTTTGCACGGAAAAACGTGTGTTATAGCGAGATTCCTTCATTTATAGTAATTTTATATCACAAATTTTGTCTATTTCTAACTATTAGTATAGGGGGAACCCCTTGAACAATCGAAACACGGCAGAGTATGACGAAATGTGGCAAAGGCCCTAGGTGCCATTTTATTTAATTTGGGATTTTCACTTTGTTACTCTCATACGACCTAACAACGTGAAATTATGGAATTCGATTAAAATTGCATTCATTTGCATATTTCATGCCTCAATTTAGGGCACTGTTGTCATCTGCCGTCTCCTACGGTTTTGCCTTATAATTTTCAATAATGAACCTTTGTAATCGACGAAAACCCCCCTTTTTAACCCCCCTCTCCCCTCAAATATTTTTGGTTTACGTTTCAACGTACGTAAATTAAAAAAAAAAAAAACTGCAAATTCTTTCACTGGGGTTTATTATTCAATTGGCTTGCGTTCATGATTTGAATTTCTACTAAGCTTTCGGAGTGTCCTGTTTCACAGGTGATAGAGCGATTATTGAATTTCAGGAGGCACACAAATATGATCAACTGATCAATCCAAATATGTATTTTGGTTGAGAACAGATTAACGTGCTCTATGCATATCTCCTGAATTCAATAATCGCTCTATCACCTGTGAAACAGGGACTCTCCAAAGCTTAGTAGAAATTCAAATCATGAACGCAAGCCAATTGAATAATAAACCCCAGTGAAAGAAGGGGGGGTTACAAAATGTTTTTCAAGAGCGATTACGATGGTTTATTATTGAATAATAAACCAAAAACCGTTAGTGGAAAAACCATAGTTTACACAGTAAGACAATGGTTACTTTGTCTGAAGTACTTTGATCAACATTTTTTCCAATAATAAAACAAACAAGTGAATTCACATTTAAACTTCGAAACATGTACATCTTAAAAAAAACAAATAAATAAAAAATAAAGCTCCATTTCAAATTTTAGCACATTTTGTCAAATTGAGAGAGTAATAATTACTCCAATTTAATTACTCTAATTAATTAGCTAATTATTAGCTGCAAAGGTCTCTTGGGTGGGTAGTGCGCCTTCATAAATTGGAAATGACGTCTAGATGTCTCAAAGGAGTTTCATTTCAAATTCAAACTCTGTAGGTCTATACCATAGAAAATAGAATACACAGTTTACTCTATGTTCTGTGGTCTATACGAAATAATGTCATGTACTTAACAGTTAACACAACCGCATTTACTGTCACTCCATTTCTGAATCGAGTTCGGTAACACACTCTATGCATAACTAAAGTTTCATTAATGAGATTGGTCGAATTAAACCCAAAAGACTCTGTTGATATTATGTTCATTGCATTGTAAGTATCGTGGTAGATCATATCATTAGCTACAGAACGACTGCTAGTTACAAGCGACTTATTATGTTCTACGCCGGCGATTAGCGAGAAACCTAATCAGAGCCCAAATAATCCTATTTGCCCTAATTGAAGTCCTCGTTAGGAAACAAGTAACCTCGGTCGGACCATAATTAGGAAAACTCCTACAATCAGCTCCTCCTCTCCGCTACACGCCGGCATCCAGTCCTCGTCGTTACGTGAAACCTAACTCACACGTACTCACCGCAACTCTACAAAGCCGAGTTACCAAGTTCGAATGACTCAAGAGTAAATGTGGACAGGGGAAAGGGGACTTGGCAGAAAGGTTTTGTGCCTGTAAACAACTTGGCCATCTAGTTTACACGAAGTTAATCAGCAAAATCCGACTTTCTCCTACTAGCAAAAACCCTACCAAACAACAAAAAAGAGTTTCCTATTCAGTCTCAAATCATTTTTCCTCAACGAACAACTTTTCTAGCAACACCAGAAAAACTCGGCGCTTCCCTTACGGCTAAGATTCATTAAACAGACAGATTAAACATGCTTTAGCTGCGTTCACTTCCATCTTAAGTATAAGGAATTAGGCGCACAGAATGACTTCAGCCACAAATTTTTGAACTGAATTTGGTTATGCATAACATGTTCAAAATTTGTTGTTTTACGTTGCAAGATTTGTATAATCCTAAAAACAGAATTTTAAAAAATCCGTCCTTCCGCACTGATTCAGAATCCCGATTTAAAATCCTAGTACTCAGAAAATCGGCTGGAATTCCATTAGGATGCTCTATTTGGAGATTTATATAGACATTGAACAAATTCAAACCCAGTCGGCAATAGACAAAATGTGTATATTCCTTGAGATTCTTTACATAGGTAACATCGCATTCTCAATGGTAACATGCAAATGATTATTTACGTTCTATCTAGTGATGTAATATATTTTTGAATGTCGTCAAGTTAAACACTGTTTCAATCAACTTTAGCCCACCCTCCAACATTTTTTGGACCCCCCCCCCCCTTCCCCTAGAATTTCAATGACGCAGTCTGCATCATAGCCCCCCCCCCCCCCCCCCTGTGGGCATCCCTGTCATACAGCCAGTTTTCCTTACAGTTCTTCAACGGATAGTCTCGGTTGTTGATCAATCAACTGAAACGTTTAAGACGAGAATGAATCTCCAAGACCTTCCCCAATAACATGGGCCAACCCTACCATTTGGAAAGTAATATAAAGAAAATAGCCGAAGTTCCAAATTGTTACTATCCCCACTTTTATGATTCCATTTATCACGGATCTCAACGTAAACTTCGTGGTCATTTTTGTTCTCATCCTCCGATCCAACTTCCTATCAAGTTTATCTTACGAGATTTGATTTCGTCCGTCGAGCTTTAAAAACAAGAGGCGAGTGATTTATAGTGTTTTTTTGACGGAGGGCTGGTAAAAAAACAGCCGAAGAGCTTCGGGCGGCAGATACCGATTTCCAACCGCACTGCTATCAGCATATCACACGCTTCTAAATAAAATGAATTCGGGATCTCATAATCTCATTTCTAATCCTTATCTCGTAATGATTCATAATTTCGTATTATCTCAGTTTTTTAAAAACAAACAATCAACCAAATCTCTTGAGTCTTCCTGACAAATTATATTACGTTCGCTTTAGTGCATTTTTGTATACAGTTAAGCAATTGCTTTCCAAAACAAATGTTTTCCAACATTTTCTCCATGGAAATTGTGATGGATATGGTTAGTTGGCCCTTCTCGATTTTAGAATCCGTCGCCTTGGGAGACGAATCAGACGTTTTCAAGCGTCTGGGTGATCCTCTGAGCGTGGTGGAGCATTACTACCGCATTCAGCTCAATAGAAGGGGCAACTATACCATTCTATCACCTCACAACATCCTATTTGATTCTGGATCAGTTCTTATTTTGATGCAACGTGCGGGTAAAAAGAGGGTCCGATTTTTAATGAGGGGGGGGGGGGGTGTTTTTTAAACCTTATTTTCTCTATGAAATTCAATTTCAATAAAAACAATTGATTAGTCTGGTAGAAAGGTGATTTTCCGGGGGTAGCTTTTACGAGCTGCACAGTAATATGCTAGGTAATTTTGAAATTTTGACAAATTCGACTTTTTGGACTCCATTTTCACTCCACAATTTCGCAAGAACAAATTCTGAAACATTTTCCGTCAAGTTTCAAGAAACAGGAAATTTCACGCTCTTTCCAACGCTATGTTCAAATTCGATTTTTCTGCGCAAGTTAAGAGAGGTCGGGCAATTTTAGTGAAGTAAAATTGAAAACAAGAAAAACAATAAAGCGATATTACTAAGAAACGAAGCCTTTAAATAAATTTCTAAGAGGCACTTTTGGGCGAGAATGAGGTGTAGAACACGTGGAGAGCGGTCGGACTCGATTCGCCAACAACACCAAGAACAAAATTGCCACCAAAAAATTTGTAACTTTTCAAAATTGTAACTAGATCTAAAAAATGGTTTGCTTCGGTGTCAGCGAATTCCCCTCGGGATTTAACCTTCGTTATGTACGAGTATGCCGTAAAAATGAGCTAGTAAAACATAAAGTCGTTCGTTACATGAAGAATCGAGTGCCTTCATAAGTCGTTAGGAATATTTTGTCAAACCCACAGTCTTGACCAACATAATTTCTGTGCCTAAGTACGTACTTACGTCAACTGCGTAATCAATTAAGTGTAACTACTACGGGTAGGTACTACTCACTGGGGCTTATACTAAGGAATCAAAGTGGAAAAACTCTAAAATTTGCTAAACTGAATGTTGCACGAAGAAGCTCGTTTTCCATGTCAGTTATAGTGAACAATTTTTTTCGCTCACAATGTTCTCAAAATTTCAAAACATTTCAACTTGAATATCTGTACACGATATAACAAAAATTATAACCAAAATTCTCCTCATAAGGCCAGTTTTTCTTTACGGTCTTTCAACGGACAGTTTCGATTTTTGATCAATTTACTGGGACGTTGATTGGCGGGCTTCAGATAAAAGGTGGTTATCTGGGCTGGAGATAAAATGGTCACACGTTGGATAGTGTTTCGTTTCAACCGCATCTCTAGCGAAATTTTTCAATATATTGTTCCAGACTCTACCTATACTTAAAGTAATCTTCTTCTCTACTTTCGAGAAATTAAAAATTCGTATGTCTTTGAGTCCGCAGATCATAATAACAAGACTAATTCTTAAGGTTTTCATCCGATTTTGGAGAAATTTTCAGGGAACATGTGGGTTGTAAATGGACGGCCTTGTGTGGGTTTCATTGCGCAGAAATAAATACATCTGTCTGCGGATGCGCAAACGTCCAATCCACTAATAATCAAAATTTTCTCAGGTTCTGGTGGTTTGATGACGCTCAAATTTCCAGGGTAGTCGGGAAAAAACGGTTTGAAAATCTCATATGATGTCCAACGTATTATGTTGACATCATTTGCCTAGTGAAGTGAATAAATATCGACCCAAACCACTATAGATAGCTTTTCCGAATCAAATTAATTTGACTCGGAGAAGCTATAGTGGACCCCCAAATGCTTTCCATTTCAAAATATAGGTTTTTCAATTCAAAATAAAGATTGTTAAGATACGTTCACTGTAGCGGACTGAAACACTTGATGAAAACAAGGGAAGGACAGTCCGGTCTCTATCGAGTTTCATATAGACTATTCCTTAAGCATGATCAGGGAGATTTGTGCAGCAAGCGTGCGTTCCTCCTTTATGTAATCTCTATCTTGAGCGTGCATCCCTTCTTTACGTAGCGTATTCTAGCAATCGAGTCTCCCCCTTTGTCGCTGCTAACGTTTTAATCTTCCTGCGGTGCAAAAATTTTGAGAAAGTTGAACCTGGATAGTTACAGCGATTCTATGATTGGAATTTCGGGTGAAAATGAGCCATCTAGTGGTGAAGATTTAGAAGGAGTCCGATCTCGTCGAGGAACCAGCGTCAACCGCAAGTGTTCCTAAGAACAAAAGGTAATCTTTATTTTGAAATGAAACACTAAAGGAATCAACTCCTGGATTTATTATAATAGTTCTCCCTCTATTGGTGAGTCCTTGCATCAGAGGGGCGTCCTAAAAACGCTGCAAATTATTTCACAAAAGCTTACTCTTTTTGAAATCCCCTCATAACCCCATCTTCCCCTCCGCGTTCTTTTTTCTACTGCCAAGTCGTCAAAACGAGAAAATGAAGAAAGTTGGGATTTACAAAATTGAAATTTTACTCCCGCTTTCATAATTTTCATCCTTAAAATGAGAATTTCAAGGTCGGATGAGTCCGGACTGGTCTGGGACCCATGTTAGTCGATTCGGCATACGAGATTACTAGGTGGCGACACTACACTTGCCTAGGTCAAGGAAAACCTCGAAAAAACAACCTGTGAAGTTGATTGAAACAGTGTTTAATGTGACGACATTCAAAAATATATTACATCACTAGATAGAATGTAAATAATAATGAACCTAGTAATCAATTTAAATATGGTTTGTTTGTTTATTATTCAATAATAATAGAATCCAAATGTGCAATAAAATTTTTTTCCGATTCCTCACAAACGGCTGGAGCAAAAAATCTGGAATTTTCAGGAAAAATCCATGTTGGTCCAAAAACGCCCCAATTCTTTAGCCAGCTCTCTCACTTAGTTTAAAGCGCCCTTTAAGGGTTGTCAAAGTTTAGTAAAATCCCTAAAAACCTCAAAAAAAGTCAAGGCGGCCTAAATTTGGACTTTTTTTAAAGAACTTTCCATGAGGAATCGAATGAGCCCCTCCTCTGGTCCGTAGCTCAAACCATTCCCGATGTATGGCCCGATTTATGCTGCCAACATTCCATCGACATTCAGTACATCACTAGGTTACTGCGATCAAAACAAACACAACAGCGCTTTTTTTATTTTTATTGCAGTAACCTAGTGATGTAGCGAATGCGGATACTGGAGTGAACTCCTAAAAGGGTTTATAGCCGATACACTGGTTGAAACATATGATATGATATGATATGTCTTACGAAATTTAAAATTTTCAAATAGAATATTTTCCCATTGTAATCGCTGCAAATTCTTTCACTGGGGTTTATTATTCAATTGGCTTGCATTCATGATTTGAATTTCTCCTAAGCTTTGGAGTGTGCATGTTCCACAGGTGATAGAGCGATTATTGAATTTCAGTAGATATGCATAGAGCACTTAAATCAGTTCTCAACCAAAATAACTATTTGGATTGATCAGTTGATCATATTTGTGTGCCTCCAGAAATTCAATAATCGCTCTATCACCTTGAAAAACACACACTCCAAAGCTTGGTAGAAATTCGAATCATGAGTGCAAGCCAAATGAATGGAATTGAATTATAAACCCCAGTGATTTTTCCAACTGAAACATATAAATGACAATGACAGTGCTCGAATATTGTCCGTTTTGTGTATAGCCGACTGGGTTTGAATTTTTTTCAATACCCACAAAAATCTTCTTCTAGTTTTAGTTTTAGATAAAATAAGGGATGCTTACGAGTATTTCTCACATTTTTGTTTTGGGGAGGGGGTACCAACATGCTTTGGGAGCGAAGGCTGGTTCTAAGTTGGTGGGGGGGGGGGGCACCACTGGTTCTGGGTATGCGCGAACGTGTAATCCATAGAACCCTATCAGGATATTTAGTGTTTGAAAGTCAAAAATAGGTATTAAATCAACTGTTCCTGCCTCATTCACTGGGAGGTGTTTTTTCTTGGACTAGGGTAACGTTCGTAATGAGACTGAACACAAACTAAAAGAGATTTGAAGCGGGGGACAAGTATTTGTTGCAGTTGGGTAAACAACACCAATTTGCCTTGTCTGATGATCTTCCGTTGTTACGGAATTCTCGCTTTTTGGACCATGTTTATAGTTCCTATTTAGGGTTGGCAATCGATTTTCGATTTTCTCAGAGAATCGATGTTCAACCACCGATTTTCGATTTTTTACTATCGATTTTCATGGGTCGATTTTAATTGACTATTAATGTTTGTCAACGATTAATCGATTTTTTGTGAGGTTAAATTGAAAGTTATGAATGGCAAGTTGAGGAATGTTTGCAACATGGGGAGCAAAATATTCATGACATGAATTGAAAAATAGATTTTAATCGATTTTTTGCCCTCGATTGATTGGTACAATCGATCTTTTGTGTTTTATTGTTTCGGATCCTAAAGAAGCAAAAATAAAGAAAACAAATTTTACCAATCTCTCTACTTTGGACCACTATACTGGGAGTTTTAGCTGAGTTTCAGCCCAAATACTTAATGTAACCAGATTCTGCGGCTAATGTGCTGTGATAATCATTAATCACCTATTCACAATCGACACTTTCAGAAAATCTCATTTTTGCCGCCATTGCCCCACTGTCCGCCGTCCCGAGCTTTTCTCCCAAACTACCGAATCAAGATTAATGAAACTTGGGTCTAAAATCACATTTGTTATCTAGTTGGGGCTGGATTCTCGACAACGATCTCAGTCAATCCATCATCAAAAACATTCGAATGAACAACTTTGTTTTCATGAGTTCATTATTGATAGGTGTGCCTTCGAGAATCGAATTTGCCCACCCGGACCGCTTTTGTTCATTCGTTCGCTCTCCCTAGAACTTTGACAGAAGGCGAAACAGAAACACGAATCCGAATGTGTTTAATGGAACAAATTAAATCACCTGGTGTCACGTGATCAAATCGGTCGGTTAAATCAGCTGATATAATTGCCGTATAATTTTGTTTCAAGGATTTCTTTCAGAATCCAGTATTAAATCACTTTGTTTAATAATAATTATCAGTAATTATTATGTGCAGTTCAGTGATCAGCGCAATAGGGCTACCTGAAAATGTTGAACCCACGTGTTAGAATTGAAAACTACAGCGGAAGGACCAAGTCCATTTTTATCTACTTTACAGGAGACTATTTTTTCTACGGAAAGTGCTACAAAATCCTCCAGTTATCAAAAAGTGGTGTTTTAATTCCTTAATAACTACCTACGTGTAGTGGGCATGAATTCAATATTTCATATGGAACTTTAGTTCAATTATCAAAGAATTAATCAAATCGTTAAGGTCACGTGTGTCAAAGGAAGAACGGCTCAACTCAGTGTGCTGCGGCTTAGCTTGTGGAAGTAATTTCTTGCTTTTTCCCCACAAAAGCGTTTTAAATATTGTAAATCGTCATATTTTGCTTCAGAGATTGGCCACTGTCAATCCCTGACTGTAGTATCATCGTAGGTGCTTATTTTGTGTATATTGGCTTGCTTTTTCAAACTCCATCACCCAATCAATCGGTGTCTCTCTGCAGGACATTTTTGATCTGAAAATTTCTTTGTCACATTCCATATAACTGTGTGGTAGCTGGTGCCCGGTAGCGGAGTTCTAACGTTGGCTCATTCTTCCCTGTTGCCGCGCCGGAAAAGTCGTTTTTCCCCTGTAATCTACAATTAGCAACATTTTGATGAAATCCTCAGGACACGTGCAAATTAGAATGTAGATTCTCATTTATGAGTTTCATGGCTCTTAAATCAATACATCGGCCTCCGCATGAGTAATCGTAAAACCCACCAAATCCTTCTCTTGTCAGACATAGCTGTCCGATCACCATCAAATTATTAAGGTAGTCGAGGAAGAACGTCTTTATAATCTCAAATCAATTTGAACACGATCAGATTTTCATTATGTCTGCTATGGAGAGCGTCAGACCTGCAATACATGTCGACTGACCTCTTAAAGGCGGTGATGTCTGAAGAAACTTGTCCCGCGCCATTTCCTGTCCCTTTAAATAGCCATAAAACGCTTATATCCTACATGTTTCGAGGATATCTAAAAACATTTCAAAAGTCTAAGTCTATGTTACCTAGACGAGGCAATTGTTTTAAGACTTGAAAATCCAATTCCGAAACTTTAGATGCTCTACATTAACAAATACAATTAATTATTAATCAATAAGGAAAAATTATAACTATAGATGAACAACCCTTTAAGTGGTATTATAACAATCCAATAATTGCAAATATGAATGGGGGATATTGAAATTAAACAGAGAATACTATATGGATGTTTTAATGAAATTGAGAAAAGGTTTTAATGAGGGCTGGGAGATGGAGAAGAAATCTACTTTAGGACGTGAGCTTGAAAAAGCTTTGGTCTCATGAAGTAGGCGACAAATAGGCCGATTGTATACATAATTGTCGGCAGAGAAGAGAATTGAAAAGGGAATATTGGAGCAATTGCATTGAGGGAAATTAATATTTATCATATTAACGAGTTTGATATAGACTATTCCTTAAGCATGATCAGGGAGATTTGTGCAGCAAGCGTGCGTTCCTTCTACGAGTATGTGTAATCCGTATCTCGCGCGTGCATGCCTTCTGTATGTAGCGTATTCTAGCAATCGAGTCTCCCCGTTTGTCGCTCCTAACTTTTCGATCTTGCTGCGGTGCAAAAATCTTGAGAAAGTTGAACCTGGATAGTTACAGCGATTCTATGATTGGAATTTCGGGTGAAAATGAGCCATCTAGTGGTGAAGATTTAGCAGGAGTCCGATCTCGTCGAGGAACAAGTGTCAACAGCAAGTGCTCCTAAGAACAAAAGGTAATCTTCATTTTGAAATGAAACAATAAAGGGATTAACTCCTGGCTCAATTCTAATAGGTCTCGCTCTGTTGACAAATCCTTGCATCAGAGGGACGTCCTAAAAACGCTGCAAATCATTTCACAAAAGTTTACTCTCTTTGAAACCCCCTCATAACCCTAACCCCCTCCGCGTTCTTTTTTCGACTGCCAAGTCGTCAAAACAAGGATTCAAAAAATTGAAATTTTACATCCGCTTTCATAATTTTCATCCTTAAAATGAGATTTTCAAGGTCGGATGAGCCCGGACTGGTCTGGGACCCATGTTAGTCGATTCGGCATACGAGAATACTACTTGGCGACACTACACTTGCCCAAGTCAATGGAAACCTCGAAAAAACAAGTTTTTGACCAGTTTTTTGTCCAGCCCATCTATGGGTGATTCTCAAACTACGGGGGCAATTTTCAGGTCCTGGATTTTAAAAATGTAAGTGTTCTTTTACTAGGTTTTTGGATGTTTATCACTTAATTGTCCTCCCTGGATGTGGACTAAGTCACTCGCGAAGAAGTTTTGGAAACCCATTTCAAATAAAAATTTAAGTGTTTCTTTTGTCCACTAGGTTACTGATGATTTGTCGAAATCGATTTATCACTTAATTGGCCTCCTTGGATGTCTTTTTGATGCCCAGTCAACGTGATAGGGCCAAGAGAATAGTGGGTAGAAAGAACATTTTGTGGTCAAACATACCTAATAGGTGAGCAACTAGGGCCGTTAAAATAACACTGAATAAACATACTAACCTGTTTTCAGATGTTTTTGCTCAATCAGAAAACACACCACCTACCGTTTAGGGCGACTCAAAAGTGTGGCCGCTTGCTTGTGAGTCACTGCTACCACCAAAATAGGAACTTCCTCGATAATCCCCGTTTTGTTCCCTCAGGTACACATTCTTTTTTGGCCATGACAATGACCCTAGACTATAGCGGCTAGAATAAAGTGCAGCGTTAGGACATTGAAAACTTG
This sequence comes from Creontiades dilutus, assembly GCA_031894815.1. NCBI lineage: Eukaryota > Metazoa > Arthropoda > Insecta > Hemiptera > Miridae > Creontiades > Creontiades dilutus. The sequence continues at coordinate 1,646,859 of JAVIWC010000254.1, forward strand.
AAGCAGGGGTTGAAAAACCATCGACAGCTGCTCTCCAGATGTAACTAACTAAAGACGAGAGAATTTTCATGTAATTTTAAATCTCAGTTAGATTATTCGAAAAACCAACACGAAATTGGGAACCTCGATACAGTTGCGGGTCATGACAATAACAAATCAGGATTTCTCAGCCCTAAAAAACATGGAAATTATATTAGCTTCCGAAGTTTTGCTATTGGTCGATGCAGTACTCAATAAATATATGCAGTCAAGGGGAAAACGAAAAATGTCAGAAGACTCTAAACAGCACAGCGTTCCATTTACACGAATTTACCCGTAGTTTGAGAATCACTCGTGATTTGATCGGAGTCAATGAGCGAAAAGGCGGATTTTTTGCACAAATTTTAAGGCTTTTTGTGGTGGAGGAACTTTGCAGATTTTACATCTTCTCACCTTGAAATGTAAAATGTCAAAATCAAAGGGGTGTTATAAAAAATACGATTTATTGTTATAATTATAAAAGGCTTATGATTGTAAGTAATGAACGAAAACATTTCTTCGCTAGTGTCTCAGGAGAAGGTTTTCTATTCTAATTTCAGTAGTTATTTTTTCACATCAATTCTAAGGTCTTCCATGTCCCGTACAGCGTACGATAGACAACTTATAGAAAAAGTAAAAAAAGAAAAGTAAACAAGGAATTTCACCTTGGATTGTCGTCCGACTACCCGGAACGACTTATACAATATGAGATAAAATGCCTTGTTTCCATATGATCTATATATCGTATGAATACAGCATCAGTGACTGTATTGTTTCGGGTTGTAGAGATAGCTCGATCACTATTAAACTCAAGATAAAATGTTTCACGTATACACGTTACAAATTCTGCAACTTTTGTGGTCTTCAAATTCACATTGAGATCAATCAATGTAATTTAAATTCATGAACGTATTTTCTTGTAAAAAATCAGGACTCTATGACGTTTTCTTCTTCTCGCGTCAGACTCTCTCCATTACCAACCTTGGTAAGGATCCTAGAGAATGTAACGTCATCTTGACGCATAACTTGAACGAGAGGGTAGTATTCTGAAGATTGCCATACAATTTCCTGGCCGAAGTTGGCTCCATTCCTCTGATGTATTGGTGTCTGACACACGGGTGGTAACTGGCGTAAATCACCACCATATTCAATAAAGACCATATTCTTCGCAGCAAATGGTATATTGTGGTAGCAGAGAATGTGTTGGAGACGATGGTTTATCTTTTGAAGTAGACCAGAGCCTATCATACCACACTCGTCTATGTACACAACACGTACATTACTGAATGCTGTACGAAAGGAATTGAGTGCTTCAACTGATAGCCCAGCTTCTTTCCTGGAATTACCGATACGAAAGACTGAATTCTTTTTCTTGTAATTGAACGCGGATCATACACTGTTGTACAACAACAGAAACGTGCAAATGAATAGAAAAACAACGGTTTATTTTATAGAAAAGTAAACCTCATTGATTTCCACCAAGCCTTTACTTTTCGAGTTAATAATAATCTAAAGTGTCGGAGCGTTGCGTTTTGTGTGGAGAAAAAAAAGTGTCGCGAAGAATTCCTTGACCCCCAGCCAAAAGACATATCCATGTCAAAACCATGTCGTTCAGTCTCCATTATAACTAAAAGTTTTAAAATCCTGGAGTCGTCTCAGAGTCAAAGCTAATTTCCACGTACAAAATGTTGGATCATTTGTTTTCCCAATGGGATAGTTTCGTTTTACACACGAGTTCCCAAAACAGAGCGCAAGTTTCTTCTTTTTCCTTGCGAACTATCAGTCGGCTGCTATTCGTGTTTGATCTACGATTCCGATCCCCCTCCACCGCCACGCCAAACTGCCCGTGTTCGCCAACTGTTGCTTTTCCCTCGTTAGATCAAACAAACACGTCGCCCGTAAACAGATCGCTCGACTCAAAAAGCAGCTTTTATTCCGTCGAATTCTTCCGCATCACATCTGAGTGGATCGAGACTTCGGATTTGACGTTCCAAAACGCGAGTTTCAATACCTTTTTTTTTTTAATTTTAATTATTTTTTTTTTAAATAAATGTATTATTCTAAAAGAGTATTACAGTTGTGCCACGAAGGTACCAGAGCATAGTAAGACACAGTGTTAATTAACATGGGGCACGAGACTAGGTACAATCCAGTGACTGTCCTAACAACAAGAACGAAGATGGTAGTAACAAATAAATAGAAAAAATAAAGCTATCGTGTTAACAAATTTGAGAATAATGTATTGGAAGTGTATTAAATTGGATGGATGTGTGCTAGTGAATTACCTAATGTCAATTAATTATGTGCATCGCAGACTTAATTTGATTTACTGAAGAAGCAAATCCTGTGGGCGTTTATTCTTGGACAAGTGAAGTGTAGGTAGGTGTTCTATTTAATACTCGTCCCCGATTGAAGGTGTTTTTGTAGGAAAACCTTTTCGATTTCACCCGTAATCTTTTGTCGCTTCGGTTTTTCGGCTTCCGTGGCCTCTCATTCATTCCGTTGTCTTTACCAGATCGTCCTTTTCCAAAGGGGGAAGCGACCCTTCGAATACGTAAGAGGCTGCTTAGAGCCCTGCGAATTATTGACCGGGCGATCCTACTTGACAAAGAAGAGCGAGTTAGGCAACGAGACAGCGGCCATCCGATCCACCTAACTCTTAGTAAAGACGAGGACGTGACTTAAAACATTAACAAGCACAAGGTACAGATCCCCCTTTTATCAAACTATCTATATCTCGATTCTACGTCTAATTTACCCTAGGAAATGAATGTAAAACGACCCTATCAAGCGGCTTCATCAAATGTTTGAACCTCCGATTGATGGACGCATCAAGCGCTCCAATCAACCCTTCAATCTTTTGATCAAAACTCTCTCGTTAGATGAAGCAGAAGTGCAACATTGTTGTGTTTCGCGATCGTGTTTTTGCTTACTTACTTACAATGGCGTCAAATTCTGATTTGTACTTCCTCATCGCAACACTGGTTGCAGGGGAGCGGAAAAAGAAGCAAAATAAAAAACGACGGTGGTCTAAGGAGTGGTACAAACTGTGGAACCGTTTCACTCATAAACATCTCGTAAACTTCCTGTCTGATTCGGAACCAGAGGGCTACAAGAACTTTTAAAGAATGGATAAAGTACGTTTCGATTATCTACTGAATTTAGTCCGCCCCGACATTGGGAAGAAAGATACGAAGATGCGTGAAGCGATTCTTGCAAGTCAGAGATTGTCAATCACATTGAGGTACCACCGAGTGTCTGACGCAATGTTTGACGAAAATTGTCCTAGACTATCAATCGGCTTGACCATCCCCTTGAGTCATTCAGACTTTCTATCAATCTCCGTCAACGCTTGCTCCTAGCGTCAAACGGGTTTCTACACTATCAATCACGCTTGATTCAATCAATTTGCTCAAGCATTTGATTGAGCCGCTTGTAGTGTAGGGGGTGCTTAAAACATTTGAAATTGCCACTTTCGAAAAATGTAATTTTAGTTTATAATGAATTATTGTTTGTTTTTAAATTTATTTATTGGTTAAGAAATTGATAAAAGTACAGTTTCACGAACTCTTGAGATAATCTATAAAAAAGGTATGGGTGTAACGTTTGAATATACTCGTCTGCAAGGTATTCCCAAACTCGTTAATAATCGAATAGCTCGTTTAATAATAAATTTAATTTAGAGGGAAGTGGGGGGAAAATAAAGAAAATGCGATGAAGAACTAGGACGATGCCTATCAACTGGCAATACCGTCGGATGAGAGGTGGATGGGAATGATGCATTCCGTCCAGTCGGTCTCCGTTTCCTTGTACTCAACTTGTGGTGATTTCGCGTAGGTTACCAATAGACACAATTCCCTTTTAAGTTTTAAACACTTTTGAGTTCAAGCGTTAGTCAAAATTCTCAAAGTTTCCAAATTGTGTTGTCCATTTTTATGTGGTTTACTTCTTTCCCTGCGGTTTACGTTTTTTTTTTTAATGGAATACATCTATTTACTGTTTACATCTTTTTTCAGTGTACACTTTTTTGTTATGAGGTAAGTGAGTTGTGGAGCGAATAATTCCCGTCGAAAAAACTGTGTCATTGCAGCTCTGAGTAGCAGGGTGGATGGGCTACATTCATGTTCTCGGTAGGTAGTGTTTTATTTTCCGTGAACATAAGAATTTGTCGATAGCATTCGATTAATCGGAATTCGTAATCTCCTCTTGTCCTTACAACTAGCGTAGAATGCGCGATATGGATCACTACAATCCCTAACGCAAGGGATGATTTTTACTGAGTCATTTTTCTTGATGGAAGGGTTCGTTTGATTTCCCTATTCATGTTATATGGTGGAAGACTTTTGCTAACTTTGTGGGACCATAATACACTTATGGAGATTCAGGAGGGTGTCGGAGGGGAGGGTTGAGGTTTTTCGAGGGCAAGCCATGAGGGCCGGCGTTCGAAGGGGATGCTAGTGGAGGAGTTTTCCCAGGGTGGGGGTTAGTGGGGTGTTCGAGAGGCTAGGTGGTCTGCATTCGATAAGATGGGATGAAAGTTATACGTAATTAAGACAGAAAGACATTATTTCAACAAACTAAAAGTAGAAATTTCACAATAGGACTCCAAATCACATACCTGTTATGTAACACAAATTTGTATGAATTAATCGTGCAAAAATTTGAAAAATATGATTCAAAACATTTTTAAATGAAAATACATTTCTCCATCCAAGAATAGTGATGAATCACAAGTGAAGTTTGAAGTGATGAATCGCATAATACGATGGTTGAATGCTTGAATTTCTAGTCTTGTCATTTCTTATCAATTAAACCAGGGCTCTCGAAACTACGGCCCGTGGTAGGATTTAGCTAATGGAAAACATTAGGCTACCGCCAGAACAGAAAGAAAAGTCGGCGATGTGACCCAGTGACCCGTACTCCCCTCCTCCAGGCGAATATATATATTTAATCACTAAAAACTAAGTTTTGGTTCCTATATTAGGCCTAATTTTGAATTTGTCAAACTGGTCGAGGAGTGCCTAAAAACACAGTTTTCATGTGTCTAATTTTCAAAATTTCCCCCCTTCAGCTGGGGGACTAGCTCCCCAGACCCCCTGTTGGCCCGTCCCACCACTTCCACATCATGATACGGCCCTTGGGGCAAATAGTTTGGAGACCCCTGAATTAAATGAATCTCAAAATTGAAAAAAAAAAAAAAAAAAAAAAAAAAAAACTCGATTTTCCCCACCCTGTGCTATTGAAAACAGTAAACTAAAAAATCGGACGAAGTGCAAACGCAGTGTCCTCTCACTTCATTTTTTTTTCTAGACTCCCGCGCTCAGTTGTTCTATTTCTCCGCTGTACTCAGCCGTGCGCCGAAATAAATGCGGGGTGATATGACGACACAGAGGAAGAGTAGAGACTATGTAAATTTAGAAGCATTCCGCTCTCGTAAAAGCAATTTCAGCTCCTCTCCTTGCTCGTTCCTCCGTTATCTAACTAACTGTTTTCAGTCCCCAATTTCCAGAGACAATTACAATTTTAGCGAGTTATTGCCATGTAGGTAAACAATTGTTGAAAATGGCGGATTTGAATTGGATTTTCTCGGTCATGCGTGACGTTCACCCTCCGTTGCGGCAACTGTACCTTTGGTTTAGTATTTTCAATTATGGACCTTTTTAATCTACCAGGAAAAATAAGTAGTAAGTGATTGCATTCAAGATGAAAATAATTGGGCTGCTGGTGGTTTATGAAAATAATTGGGCTGGGCGTTCTAGCTCGGACCTCTCGTTGAACGGGCTCTCCTACCCGGCTGTTCAGCTTGGCCATCTACCTGACTGATTTCCATTTGCCAAAGATGAGAGAGGGAGGATCCATTCAAGTACTTCTCATACTACTAAATCAAAAGATAATCTAGATTATTACGAAAACATTCTGTTCTTGACAGAAAACTTTCGTAATGCCGCATGTATTAAGAAAACGATGGAATTAGTTTTTAAGGGAAGTTCAATGTCGAAGAAAACAATTGCATGAGCGAGTTTCCTAAAAAAACGTTTGCACCGACATGAGCCCGCTAAAAGCACTGCAATTAGGGAGTTTTGATGGAAAGATTTTTGGATCTTTGTGGCAAAAAAAGGTTTAGAAAGAAAAGTTTTTGTCAAGGTAATAAGGAAAGTTTCACTGAAAAAGTAGGAAACAGCGGGTTTTCAACCTAACCGATATACTGGAAAACGCTGCAAATCATCAGTAGTGGTTCATTATTTCTTTATTGAACAGCCAGCTCCTGTACGTAAGACTTATTCTATGTACATGTTCGAAGAAGTCCAAAACAGCAAGAGTGGATGTTGAACTTATCGAAATGTGAGTCACAATTGTTTCGGAAAAAGGTGTCTGGAGACGGCAGCTGTGTTGACTGTGGTGAGACCTTAGCCATTCCTTAAACGGCAAAAAAGTGGGACCTGATCAGAGACCAGGGCGCAAGAGTGGCAAGGTTGCCATTTAACTCCGTGGAAATCGAACCAGTACCTACTGGCGGAGAACGAAGATGGCCCCAAGGCTGGTTGCAGACCTGAAAATCCACGGTTTGTGGGATGTAGAGAGAGTGCGTACTTGGATATCCCCACAGTGAACGCTGACGCCTCCTCCCATAGCTCTCAAACATGGACTTCAGTTTCCCAAAATCCAGCCAATGCGAAGCTTAGAAAATACGTCAGGGCATCCAAGGATAATAGATGATCGTTTACGTCGTTGGTGATATCCTGCGAGAGCTTCCTTCACAAAGAGTACGACTGCTTCCTAAAAAGAGAAGCAATTGTCCTCATGTCTGTCAAATGGTCAAAAAATCTTTCTTAAGTGACCCAGTGAGTGCGAGTGAAGATCCAGATGGCCGTAATATAGTGTGTGAAAACCTGCATAATGAGTTTCAAATGTGAGTTTTCGAAGCTACACAAATCAAATTTTCGTGGAAGCAGTCTAAGCCCGTAGATCCTGGCAATCCAAGATTATCAGCGACCCCTCTTTCAACATCCTAGACTTAACGCAGGGGTTACCGTTAAGGACGTGACTTATTACGTTCCCTCCTTGGGGATGTATTTATATACCTTCCGTCCTTGAGGGGTTGACGAGCCCGGTGGTCACCGGGTCGACTGAATGGATGTAGCTGCAGGAAGGTAAATCGGATTGACGTCGATTTCCATAAATTAAGAGGCCCCGAGGAGGAGGCGAGGGGGTAATCGATACAGGTTTCCTTTGGCGCCCCCTCCAACCGCGATTATGTCGCCCCGCTTATAATCCAATCCTGGAAACAACGGTGGCCCGATTGTCCGAAACCCCGTCGAAAGCTAATGAGAAAAACTCCGCAGAGCTCGACGTTCTTCGTCTAATTCCGTCGAAACGCTTTCAATTCAGTGAGTTCTTCCAATAACCGAAACCCCTCGTTGAAACTTTTCTGAAAGTCGCAATCTTTACGATTATTCGAAGTTAGGAAATCGGTTTGTGAGTTTCAAAGCGTCTCAGCGATATCATCAATAAGCATTATTCTGGTTGAAGCGAATCGTAGTAGTTACGTTCTAAATCGATCATTTCGGATGTAATGTAATGCAAATGATAGGCTTTTGAGTGTTGCAAGTGCCTTTTTTTAATTTTGGTTCAATATTTTCAATTATTAACCTTTGTAAAAAACCAAAATTTTCAATTATTAACCTTTGTAGAAAACAAATGTTTGCCACTTCTTCGAAATTTGTTGCCTTAGTTTGAAGATGTGAAGAATTCGACAATAAGATTCGTATTTAATCCGTGGATTCTGATATGAATATTTACGGCTCTGTGTACGGGCAAAAAGCGCCGTGTTCCATAAGATATTCTACAAATGTGTTTCTTAAATACAATGGGATGATTTGGGGTCAACAGGTATATTTGAGGGAAGATCAAAGTCAACATGGTAATTGATTATTTCCAGCTTATCTGTGTTTCTTCGGATATCCTACAAATTTGAATCTTGTATACAACGGGATAATTTCGACATGAACATGAATCTATGAGGAAAATCAAAGTCAAATGGTAAGGGAGTATCTCCAGGTTATCTGTATTTCTAAAGATGCCTCATGGGCCCTGCGAGGGGGTTTCTAAGTTGTATTCCTTTCGCTGAGTACCTCATTCATTAATGCTGTACCAATTTGACGTTTTCTTGTATTAAATAATGAAATGGTAATGAAAATAAACCAAAGAGCAAAATTAACCTGTTTGTGCGTGCATAGATGTTACAGAAACAGACATATCTATATCTATATCTTATATAGGAGGATGATTTTTTTATGAATCCATTGGCTGTCCTATCTGGGAACTGATATTTTTGGCGACAATAACAGTTAAGCTAAAAGAAAAGCTATTTGGGAGAAGTTTTTCAACTCCTAAAACATGTGTTCTCGGTTCCCGACTCCCGATTCACTTCAGACCTGGGGAAAAACGTTAGCTCAGCTGCGGCTGGAATTCTAATTCCATCTTCGTCTTGACATCTTCATCTTTCCCGCCGGAGGGATTTGAATAAAAGGTCTCCCGTCTTGTCAACTTTATTGTCAAAGTGGAGAGACGTCTCACGGCCCTGGGGAAAGTCGCGGCTCGAGGTCTGCCATTAGGTTTGAAGTGAGGACTGAAAGGCGTTTGAAAAGCTCGTAATTCTGTGTAGAGAAAAAGTGGCACTCTCTAGCAAGGCATTATCTGTATTTCCAGGTTCGCTACAACAGTCTGTCTGACTATAGTCTAACTATCCTATAACTGTTGTCAGTTTCAGTTTCATATTTCCAATATTGAAACTTTGTAATCGGCCAAGAGAACACAAAATATAACCCTCTCAGAGGGTTGCGGGTTAAGAAAATTGTCGAAAAATCCCAATATTTCGTTTGATACCAGTACGATGGACTCTTGGAATGACAAGACGCCCTCTTTTCGGAAGTACCTGATAGATCTTCGTACAGAATTCTGAAAAAGTTGATTGGTCTATCTATTGATTGAATGTTTGCAGCCAAGCAACTGAGCTCCATTCATCCAAACTGCCTCGAGTATACGATTTCAAAGAAGCAGCTTTTTACTGAAGTGTTACGTTGTATTGTCAGCCGATTAGCCTGTATATCGTTGTAAGTTCCGATCATCAGTTTGATCAAGAATTATATCAACGCTTGCTTGTCCCTGTCGCGGCCTTCCTCCGCCTAATGGACCTAGTGCCATGGCATATGTGTATTTACCTCTCCACCCTCTGTGTTAGCTTTTTGGGGCATTTGGAAAGATCGAATCATTTCCCTCTGCAGAATGAAAAATCTATTGAAGCTACTCAGAAACAGCGGGTAGGTTTCTTCCAGATTTGATTCTTCATATATAGATTGAACGGATTGCAAACTATCTCACGGATTATGGAACACAACCCGTATGTTTGGACTTATTGAGCCCTATATCACCAGTAACATTTGGATAGTGTTACGTTGATATATTCGGCGGACTTTTCTAAGAAGGAGTTTTGAACAATGTACCAGGCTCTTTGCTTTAGTTAGTTGTTGACCGGTAGTTCATTTTTAAAGTGTTCTAAACACAAATACGTTGTGCATCAATTGTGTTGTGTCAGTTATTAAGCCACCCTCAATCTTGACCTTAATAGCTGTTGAGTAAAAACAGTTCATTGGTGACGAAATTTGGACTTTTCCAATGAAATTGTCCTAGATGTTTTTCACCTCCGTATATTTTACATATTTCTATTCTATGATAATATAAAAACCATGAATATTTCATCAAAACCACATCAAAAACCAATCCTGCTCTTCATGCATTGTATTAGCTTTTTGGATCTACGGGTATGAAGCTCATTTTCCTCTGCAAATTGAAAATCTCCTGTGCTTTGAAACGGTGTGTAGGTTTCTTCCAGGCTTGAAGAATAAGTCATTGGATTCGTCATTTATTGCAAACTGCAAACTGTCGGACTGCATTCTGTCTCACAGGAAGCAGTAGACAACATGTACATGTGTGGACAGTTTAGACACCAAAAGCAATTAGTCACACATGGCTTAATTCTAATTGGTCTCTGCAAGCTCCGTTACGGATCCTTCCGATCACAGCAGAGTACGAGAGGTACTGATTACCCTGATGATGGGTCTACCTCCATCTTGAGTCGTATGTTTAATGGAATATTGGAGAACGATTCCTTCACTTTTATTCGTCATTTTTGTATCTGTTTTATCTACAGGATACAATTTAGACTATTCACAGGTCCGTTGCAACACAGCTTTATACTTCACCTGTTTGATCAGAACAACGTCAAAAACCAATCCTGCCCTCCAGGGATTGTATTAGCTTTTTGCGTCCGCTGGTATGAAACGCCCAATTCATTTCCCCCCGCAGATTGAAAATCCACCGCGCCTCAAACGAGAACATCGCTCTCCCCCTTTTACTCCTTTTGCAGGAAATTGTCTGAAGAGGGAAAAATACGTTGCCGAATTCGCGTTCGCCCGCTTTTGTTGCTAATTGCGAGGACCGTCTTCCCTTTTATATATTTTCCTTTTCAGCTTCTGTGGTTCGAATCGTCCCATAGAATATTCCGACCGCGTTCGGGAAAGGTTCACGCGAGGTTGAAGGAAGTTCTCAGAATGTTTTTGAAAAGGTGGAGCGGTTTTGTTCGTCTAAGAATGGTAATGGGAGTCCTAAATAGGATTTCGTTAGAACAAGACAACCGCACATTGTATGTAAAATGTGTTTAGCGCAGATGGTACATACTACTTGGAATAGTGTTTGTACTGTATAGCATAGATGATGGATTCGTTCAATAATCATCTTAAAACACCATATTATGTGAGGTACTATAAATCTGCTCCGAAGATCTGTCTAATTTGATGAATGAGGGCCTCTGAACTTGGCCATTTTCAAACTGTAGCGTTTTACTATATATTATATATACTGAAAATAGGTAGTTATTTGAAAAGTATATATAATATATAGATATTATATAAACAGAATAATTCTTTCTCAGAAAACCAATTATTGGTTTTCACTGATGGTCCTCCGATGCTGATGCGTTAAGCTCGTGTTGACAACTGGAAGGGAAACAACTCGAGTCGACAAACATAAAGACACGGTTGAATAAATGAGGAGTGGCTTGAGCTCGCGAGTGAGACCAGCCCACAAGCTCCCATAATCTGTTACGGAATTCCGTCTATATACTGATCTCCATTAACAACAGGAATATGACCAGTTTCATTGTTAGATCAACAAGCCTTCACAGTTGTATTAACTAATAAAATCATCTTTGACTTATTTTTCACTGTAACTATAAGTCCTTGGATTACGACTTTGTGGTGTTAGTCTTCTTTAAAGCCATACGTGTGGAAGGATATATTTTTCATGTTGAGATTTTCCCAAACTAGCTGGTGATATTTGATTTTTGTAAAAGTTTGAGTGGTTCTCTCTACGTTCGAGTTGGAATTCATTTTTTACTGTCTGTTTATTCTCGTTCATAAAGTCCGTTGTGTTGGATGGCACTCCACCAAGTATGATTGGAAGAACTTTTGATAGTGTGGCACTGGGTGGAGGAAAGCGTCCAGGAGTGTTGACAAGAAGCTGGAATGGATTTTTTGTGGGAACTGTTTACAGTGATATCAATTTATAGATCATTCAAGGGGGCTGTCTGAAGTATTTTTAATGTTTTGATCGAGTCAGAGTTTAACTTTTTTCTTCAAATGTACAAAATCTTCTTGTAGATTTAAAGCATGATCCGGATTTGACGAACCTGTCATTGCTTTTGCGAGATTCTTGATCCTTCATAGCTGTGTGGATAGGGCTCTTGACTACGGTATAAGATGATATTGGTTCGTATCTAGAAACATAGTGACAATTTGTGTTGTAGGTTTACACATTTTAACCTTATTATGAGCTTTTTACATCAAACGCGACCTATTCGTTGAACTTAATCGTTCATCACTACAGTCCAGCCACTCAAATATTGCCCTTGACCCCAAATTTGTTGAACACTCAGGGGCGACATTTTATTCATCAAATACCTAATCAGAAACATCCGACCCCATTTCGAATCTACTCTCACATTCAGACGCTCAGCTAAAGTTAATTAGTCGTCGAACTGCACATTATTTCTCACCAACCATGAAACTTCATTTGCCTTCAGAGTAGAACAGTTAGGTCGTTTGTTGTTTTCCACATAATGATATTTCACTTCCAACTTGATTCACCAACCGCATTCCTCTTAAATGTGGATGCCCAATTTTTCTTAATTAAAGTGGGGTTTGCAATTTGAAATGTTTTTGTGACAATGAATATTGTGGTTAGACTTGTGTGTAGAGCGTGAAGAGAAAGTGATTAAGTCTTCATTTGCAAAATCATCTTATGGAGTTCAATCACAGATGCTGTTGATTTACCAGGCAGACAGTTTGTAGACTTCCTTAACTTTTGGTCCAAAAGGAGCCATACTTAATTTACTTGAAGAAAAAAAAATCGCTATTATCAAAAGCGATAAATCTGGTAATGTTTGAATTATGATATAAATTAATACATTTAACCATTTACAGGTTACATTTCTGCAAACCTTGCCATTATCTCTTCATAATGTTAAAACTAATTGGTAGACCCCCTTTTCCACCTATTTTGACAATCCTCCCTTTCACTGAGTTTGCATTTGATTGGTTGTACCTACCAGCACCTTCCCTTCTCTTGACCAGTGGGGTTGAACCATCCGTTCAACTGCTACTCTATTGGATGCGTCCTTTCTACCGAATGTTCAGTTATTGTTAGTTACCTATTGATGATGAATTAACCGTTGAGACCGATTCAAAATTATAATTAGTTTATATTATGGAATTAGTCTACAATATACATTTAACTTCCGTTTTCTTCATCGCTCTGTAAATAAAAACAGCATTCGTCTCATTCCCAAGGGGCTAACAAAGATGAGCGGAAATGGGTTTTACCGCCAACCGAACATTGTGTGGTTAAAATGAGGTTTCACGACTTCATCACAAATGATCCCGTTCGAATGTGAAAGTTAGACAATCCCGAATTGTCTTGTTTGCTCTTTCTGTTTGCCCTTTCATTGACAAAAGCCATCAAACTCCGCTCATAGCTTTGAATAAACTCTTGGAAAGGTAAACATTGAGTTCATTTGGATCTGTTCCAAATTAAAAGTGTACTAACGGCCCAATAAAAATGTGCTTACAGCGTTTACTTTTCGTTTTAATTATTTGATACGGTAAAAGCAGATGTTGACAATATTTGTTTTCCAAGCTACTCGAAGCCAGATACTCAAACAAGTGTGTGTGTTACAGTCAATGTGTGAAATCAATGCCTCGTCATTCTATGGAATGACTAAAACGGCTTGTCAATGTATAAAAGGGCACCTTTTTCACACAGTGACCAGTCATTCCATATCCTGCTGTGGCATCTTAGGCATTGTGTAAAATATGTTCACCCAACGCTCTTTAGTTCCTGTCCATAACATACCTAACATGACTGCAATTAAATTTTATTGGCAAAACAATTGTTAAATTTTGAATAAATGAAAGTTTATATACATTTTATAGTTTAAATAAATGAAAATATTACCAAAGAAAAAAAAAAGATTGAGTTTACTAGAAGAGGGGGAGAAAAGGGGAAATTGGGAAATCAACTGGGAAATATTAGATTATTAAGTTTACCAACTTATTCTCAATAACATAATTGGTATTGAAGGAACGGTTGTTTCGTTACAATCTATTTCATACATTGCCCAAGACTTCGTGGGCACCATACATGCCTGCCAATGTGCCTATGTCAATGTGTGCAAGAAGTTAAAAAACTGAAGAAATTATGCACATTGACTGAAACGACCCGTCATTATATAGAATGCCTACACTATTGACTATGACTTATGCATTCGAAAACAAAAACTAATTTTCTTCACTCGAATATTGAGTATGAGCGAGTGATCCAATTCATTTATTTGTTTATTCCTAGGCACATACTTAATTTCTTGGATAACGTGAACATTGATTAATAACATACTTAATGGATCGTTGGATTGTTTTAAATAATCTTGAAAGATGAATATTGTCCACTTGTTACAACGATTCATGAAATAAAAATGCTGCGGGCTTGTTGTCTCCGCAAACATCTACGCCTTCAAAAGGAGGGGCTACATTCATTGCGGTTCTTTCACGTTAATTTTATAGCGGATTCAATAATAGTGCGATCTGGTTGAAATTGATATCAGATGATTAAACCGGCTTTCATAAACTACCCTCCAAATTTTAGTTTCATCAGGAGATTAGCAAATGATAAAATTAGGGTTGGGGGAGTTTTACTTTTGCGCATGCGCAGATTGATTTTTGAGCGATGAATTTCGTAGAGGATCATTTAAGAGCTTTAAGAACATTCGTTGAAATTATCATTAAAATCGAAGGGGAACTGTGGAAATTCGGTTTGTTTCGAGCATTTCCATTCCGCGCATGCGCGGCACTACTAATGGTTCGATTGAGTCAAAATTGATAGGGGGTTCTTAGAATATTTTTACCAACCCTATAAAAATCAGATCACTAGAACCTGAGAAAATTATTATTGTTGGATTTTACGTTTGCACGTAAGCGGAGTGATTTATTGATTTCTGACCGATGAAATTTATAGGGGATCATCTACGGTCTAATTCGCTCATTCCCTGAAAATTTAATCAAAATCGGATGAAAATTGTAGAAAAAAAGCTTGATACATGGATCCCCGGGCAACAGACAGACAAAGAGACATGAAACGAAAGTTTTTCTGTTCAAAAACACGTTTGGAACGAGACGTTTCAGGACGGAAAGAAATGAGTTTCACCTCCCGATGGTGAAAACAAAGCTTCCGCTACCGATATGTCAGAATAGTTCAGTTGTGTTGTGTGGAACTAATGAGAACTGAGCTGACGAGGAGCAGATGCCAAACAAACGGTTATTGCCGCTGTTATTCGAGAAGTGTGGGAAGTAAATCTTGCCAAACCGTTCGGAAGCCGGCGTCGTTAACAAAGACGTCTCTTGGAACTTGCAGTTCACAATGTGATCTTTTGTTAGTTCTAAAATAACGGATCAGAAATCGCATTGAGAGCTACAAGTCTACAACAATGAGGAAATGTGATGGAATACCCTTGCCGATTACTGAGACGATATGACCCCAACACCGAGAGGATGCTAATGAAGCTAAAGAGGTTTAGGCTCTGACAGACTTGACAACTTGAAACTTTCAGTAAATGAGAAAGTTGGATTATCCATCACAAGTCTTTCAAGTGTCATCCTCAATGAATGACCGTTCTTCTCAATGAATAGCGCTAGCATGGTTGAGTATCCTGTAAGCCAAGATCCTATAGTTTTCAATTGAGAAAAGATTCAATATCAGCTTTGTAATATGTCTTGTATTGCCATCCCGCAGTTCTTATGTGACTTGTGTCATCATCAGCAGGGACAAGCGGAAACGAGAACTGTAGTTCAGAAGCATTTCTTACCAGGGATTGAACGATTTGATTTCCAGACCCTCATGTGAACCGATATTTTCACTAAGTGTAGTATTTTTAGACGCTCGTCTTTGCTGACTCCAGAATCATATTGGCTGATGGGCTGATACTCGCGACCGAACATCCACTGCAAAGTGCTGCTGCCCAAGACAGTGTTGATGCTTGAATGTACCTACAGAACTCAACTAGGTGGGGTGGGGTTCACTTAAAAAACAAACATTAAAATGATTGAAACGTTCCAACTTAAAGTTCTTCGGGCAATCGTTAATGAGCAATGCTAGGTAGTAGTGAGAAATGACGAACTGTATCGAGAACTTCGTGTAGAGACCGTCAATGAGGTAATTAAAAAATGTGCCATAAATTACTAGTGAAAGCTGCTGAATCATACTAACCCAGAGGCTGTCCAGGAAGCTCCCAGGAAGTTCAGTATTTGGAGAAGAGCAAGCCGTTTAATCTAGGCTGCTGACCTCCATCTCCGGGGCTGAACTGCAAGATGTGTTGTGTGAGGTCGCCAATGGACGAAAAGCAGAGTTGAACAGTGTAATTGTAAAAACTGAATAGCTAGACAGTTACTAACGTGATAATCTATAATATAACTAGTTGTTATATGAATGAAAACCTTGAAAAAAGGTGCAAATGATTACTTAAAGGTTTATCATTTCTGTATTACGTCATTCTGCATTAGATTCGGATCAACGCCTTTACTAGAACTGGACTGTACATCCAGAGATAATGCTTGCTAGGTACTCCCGGAAACAAACGTGGAAATCCAACAAGATTCACTAAATATACAAGTAACAAGAACGCTTCCACTTGTTCTCCTCAACTGAATTGAAGCTCAACTGAGTTGTCCTTACAGATAGTAAAATCGTGTAGAATCAAACATGATACTTGGGCTATCACCAGCCACACGTTTTACGCAGTCTTCCCATTGAACTTTAAGGCTGCAGTCCGACCAATTTTTCGTGAGCGAAAGTGGCCCCGTGGCCCGAATGGTCTCGTTCGATTCATGGAACTAATTTCTATCCTAATCCATCAAACTCTCATTAAACAAAAGTTTTTGAGTTTCGATTTTTTGATGATTTTTCCTTAACTATTATCTTTTAGGGTTGATAGTCGATTACTGGCGAATCCTGGATCAATGCTGGATTGTTTACCCCAATTTCGTCAACTTCGGTCAAGTAATTTTGGAGAAAAGCTTCGGACGTTGGACGGACGGATTTTTTAAACTCGATTTTCGGATTCTACAAACCTTGAAACGAAAAACGACAAATTTTGAGGGAAGGTTCAAATTTTTTTGTTCTTGATCGATTGCAATCAAAATCCATGCTGTCATACGAGACCATCTGGAAACTTACCAGAGAAACACTTCTCCACATGTCTACCACAAACTGTAAAACGGCTCCGAACTTCTCACATTCCATCTACAGATCTCATACCCTCGAAAAATTTCCGATCCCAAAGCCCGTTTAGCCGACTAGAGTTGGAGGAAAGCGTAAACAGTTTTACAGCGTCCCATCCCAACAGGCACCAGTAGGTTTCCCGTTCTAATATTAGTCAGTCCTGAAGTGGTGGGCACCTCTTAACTCGATTATTTCGTTTCTATTCTTATCTGACCCCGAACAATGCGCGAGTTACCGAAAGCAAGCCGAGACTAATTTATTGACGGAGCCACGTAACGTTTAACTCGAGAACGCGATAGCTTTCAACAGGTAGCTCTGTTTGTCAACCACTCGTACTGGCTACTAACTAGTCAATCAAGGAAAGATATTTCACAACTAAATGTTGATTTGAATCACCACTGTAACGGTGAATAGACAATATGTGGAACTAAAATGTTGTAAACAGATTTCATCAATTGAATTTCATGGTTCATGTGGTAGAATGTGAAAAAAGAGGTTTCCCACATTCTCACATTCTTTTGATTTTGAAAGAACATGACAAACCCACATTCCATGGGAAAATTGACCAAATCGTATCGACAGAGCTTATGAATAAACAGCAATTACCTGTACAATAGGCCGTTGCAGCAAAACAACCATTAATTAAAGGTTGTGCTACAATAAATACCTATTTTGTAGAAGCAACTTCATCCTTTTAGATCAAATGCATTTGTGTTTGTTAACATATAGCGGCAATGTCTTTTTTAATTATGAATATATAAAATGCAGGGTTAATCGATTTGTCAAAGCTTTTTAAATATTTCCTTTGCGTACATAGCCCCACTGAAACCTCATCCTGACTTTCACGTTGGAACAGTTACAGAGGTCCAATGTTTCTCCATTCCAAGCATTTTGGCTACTAATCAATCTCTGGCGTCGTCTCCTGAAATGACAATCCCTAATCATCTTTCAACCCTGTTCTTTCTGTTTCACAATGGTTACAGACGAAGAAAGTGTGAAACGCATCGTCATCTGTTTCTCGGCAATTTGGACATCTACTTTCCCCTTTTTGTGTAACTAGGCGTAAAATAGCCCATGTCCTGAGGGAAGCTTTGTTAGCAAAAAGTTCACCCCTCCATGCGTTCTCTCCAACCATATTCTGATATTTGGTATCAAGCGTGCTGCCCATCTCCCTGCTTGCTCTCCTCAGTCGAAATTTCTTGCCAGCTTGCCATAGTGTGCTCTCTACCTTCTCTGATTTCTCGAACCCTTTCCCTTTCCTCCTGTCCCTCGAAGACTCGTTTCCGCACTGCAACTATAGCTTGTATCGGAATGCTACTTGTCATTACTGGTATAGCCTGCTCTGAACTGTCCTGTAGGCACATGTAATTCTTAGCTCATCTTCGTTCAATTCTCTCGCGGTAATGTAAGGATGTCTGCGTCATACTGGAGAATCGATTGCACGACAGTCTTCATATGACGGCATTTGCATTTATGTTTCTCGTTAAGTGATTAAAAGCTATTGTTCTCTGGGCTACCTTGTATGCTAATTTTTTAATTTGATCCCTGAATGCAATTTTGGTGAATAAAGTGATCCCTAGGTTGGATACTGTTGGCTCTCTAGTTACCTTTGCACCTCCAATTTGCACTGTGATAATGGTAGGAACAATTGACAAGGTGAGGCTAACTGCTCGCGGCTGATTGCTTTTTGGCTGTTCGTTGTCCTTTCACGGCGCTCTCTCATTTCGCCTCTAATTTTCAATTTTTCTTTCAAGTAGAAGCGTCCTGAATTTCTTGTGTAAATATTATTATTTTAATGATCGAAGTTTAATTTAATTTGCGCCTATGAGCATAGTAGAATTGTTGGCTATAGTTACTCCGTATTATGCTTTAGAACTTGATAGATAACATATTATGCGTTCTATGGAATCTTTTGAAGTAACTAAGAGAACTTATGGAAATATAACTGGGCTGGGTGGAGGAAATTATGATCGGTATTGGGTTTCATGTGGTCTGACATGACTGTTGTGAATTGTCAAACGAAATTCCGAGGGTAACTCCCCGCCAATATTTCTGCATTAATAGTAATCTCGACGGAATACGAGTTGAGTTAAACCCCCTCATTTCCGTCCACTCTATTGGAAGTCGCTGTTGGAAAACGGTATGACCCCAAGAGGTCTTTCTGTGTTTGAGAAAAAACGTCATTTATCGGTCGGTAAAATGACGAATAAATGCATCTTTTTCATTCAAAAATGAAAAATTCCCTGGAATCATCTCCCGTTTTCATAAAGGAAAGACGGAAGAAAGAAGCAATATCGCGGCCCTTTTTATGAGTGTGGCTGTAAAATGGAATCAGTCACCTGTATTCTCATAATCCCTTCCTTGCACACTTTCCTTGCTATACCAGACCATTCTTATTCTCTGTTTATTAATACCATTTAATTAATAGGATGAACTACTCCATCTAAAATGATTTCTTCCACACTTAGTATTCGTGGCTAGAATTCCCTATCTCAAATATTGCGAGAGCTTCGGAAAAGAGTGCACCTGATACCTGGAATGTACAGACAGTTCTAACGGCCGAATGCTTTTATTCAAGTAATAGGATGAATCACAAAAAGTTATTCCAGCTTTTCTCAGGAATACGTAATATGAATTTATGAGTTTCTTGAGATAAATATTTCTGGCGACGACTTAAAAGAATGATTGAAACTTGTTGCAACAGCCCTCGTTAAACATGTACTTAATCACAAAAAGAACAGACCGGAAAACTCGTTTTGACGTTTCTTTTAAACTCATGAAGATTCTGTATATTTATTATAGACGATCCACAAGGTCTTGTTTGTATACTACTTTGTGTACTAATCTACCTGCAGGTAGCTGAAGCTTTTTCTCACTTTTCACAAAAATTTTCTCGCTAAAATCAAAATCCAATCTCATTTTTTGTTTTGGCCCATCCAGAAGAACTTTCATTTTGTCTGCCTGTCTGTGCGTGGGTTCGCAGATCCTTTCAACAACTCTTTGATTTATTATTTTCAATCGACTAAGAAACACAGTCAAAGTAGTTTTTTTACGTGTTGAGATGTGTGGAATCCAAAATATTAAAAAATGTGCATATCGAAAACTTTTCGGAACCGCACTAATGTTTTAATGTTCGTTATTGATGGACGTCCCACCATTGAATCGAATGAGCCCACCAGAACCGTTCTAAGTTCATCTGTTCACTCTAAGGGCTAAAAGTTTGACAGAATACAAATAACGACAACCCGAGTGTCATGTTTAGGTGACAACGTTTAGTGTCATGTGAGAATCGCATCTGCTGATAAAATTGAAGTGGTGTTTTATTTTTCCGGGGTTATTGTTGAACTCAAGTTTTTCGAGGGTTATGTTATGTAAATGTAGACAACTGAAGGGTAGGTAGGCGTGTGTTTTACAGTATCTCTTCAAATTTCAGCTGCTTTAATCGTGGATTTGTACTTCGTGTCCATGTACAGTGTACTGCGCCATTTTAGGTGTTAGGATCTCAGTTTTCGCTCACAGGTAACAGTAAAGGTTGGTGTTCTCAGATTTATATTTAGATGAAGTCATCTGACTGTCCAGTTGTCAATTCAGTCCTTTAGGCTACTTTTGTTTCTATCGATTTACCGTGCTGAAATATAAATAGAACTTCTTTTATGCCATCTAGAATTTAGATAATGAACCACTGACTAAGTAAAATTTACCTACATTTACAAAGAACTACTATTGTGATAAAAAATAATCAACCGTTGCGTAATAATTTGCAGCAGTTTATCAAATTCTCATTCGATTTTGATGAATTTTTTAGGAAAAGTTCGGGTTGGGATGTACCGTCAAGTGGGGCGAGAATTTACCACTTTTTTTTTAGGTTTTTTGGTGATTCCTAAGCCGCAATTTCTTTAATTGAGCTGATTATTTAATATGTGGTTGGTACACATCTCAGCTACCTGTAGATAAAAAAAATATAATTTTTGAAGTTGATGAAGACGAGTTATGATTTTTCAAGTAGCCTGGGAGGGGGGGGGGGAGAATTAACCACCCACTTTTTATGCCAGAAACCAAAGAAAAACAAACGGTGGCATATTCTCATACCCTTCCCCAAAATTTACGTATTCAGATTACAACAGACTGTCTAAACCATTACTGTAGTCGCCAGGAAACCTCATTTGCTTGCAAAAAAAAAAAAACATTTTTTTTAAGTGGTTCTTTCTTAATTTCCTAAATGATGAAGTGAAAGGTTTTAAAATAATATAAATTCATAAGTTTATACTTTTAATGGGAAAAAACAACTAAGTGTCTCAACCACTCCGCTTGCATAGCTTTTTATTTTCTTTTGTTTCTTCTCTCTTGCGTTTAACACCTGACTTTGAGGTCATTGGGATTTCCTCAGCAGAATTCTTCTTAGATGATTGAGGTTCCGCCTGGGCCACCAAGTCTTCAGAAGTAATAGTACGAATGAGTTTCATCGCTCTTCATCAGTACATTCCTGCGCTTGCCCAAAATTAAAACCCATTAAGCATCATTCCCAAATTTCAGTGGTCTTATTTCACTCAAATTCAGCGGGTAGTTCGTAAACAGAAACCTAATATGAGTTTTAACAAAATCGTTGAGTAGATACTCCGCATGTGCGAAAGGGAAATTTTTGTAGCAAGCATAGGCGAACAAAGTTTTTATCTAATTTTGGTGAAAATTGTCAAGTTTACAAGCGCGAAAGTGATATTCTTGGAAAAAACCTAATGTAATAATTTTCTTTCGATTTTGATGAAATTTACAGAAAATGGGCGGGTCAAAGTTATGGGTCACCGCTCACAAATCAATACTTCAAACTGCGCATGCGCTTACGTAAAAACTGTCAACTATCGTTTCATCACTTCCAAATCGTCCGATCGCTCTCAAATTATTAGGGCGCTCAGGGCATAAAATCATCTCATACATTCAACACGATTGTACTATTTTCATATCTGTTTTATCCAGACGTGCAACACATGTCGACCCACTCACTTTAAGGCGTTTATATCTGTGGGAACATGTCCTATGACATTGTTGTATCGTGAATCTTTCTCACAAAATTTCTACATGTATTAAGACTAAGGGTGATTTAAGATTATTTGAAAAATTTCTACGATCTTTACTTTACAGCTGCTAATGCGATAGTTTTCAAAAAAATGTTTCTCGTCCATCATCCCTCCATCCAAGTATTTTACTGGTCACGTTTAATTCAATAAAATGCTCTCTAGCTCGTTACGCGAGAAACAATTGGATTGTGCTCACCCTCGCCGAACACTCAAAGCAGTATATATAACAGAGTTGAGTTCTGATAGGAAACTCCTTATCTCCTTCGCGAAATCGGTTTTCAACATCTGTTCAAACACTAGAGTTTGGTCGTAATTAAATCTAAATTTAAACTTTTCCTCTGCCAAATTTGATCAATTTGACGTAGCGCCAAGGGATTTCCAAGGCTGTTTTTTTCAAGATATGTTAAACACGTGGAACGTCATTCGACTGAGTGTCATCGAACTTTCGTTAATAATCTTTGATCATCTATTGGTTTATTATTCAATAATAATCCATTGTAATCGCTCTTGAAAAAAAAAAAAAAAAAAAAATTTAACCCCCACTGAAAATTTCATGGTTTACGTTTCAAAGTAATCCAAATCTGCAATAAAAATTTTTCGTCAACCGCACGATTTCTCCCAAACGGCTGGAGCAAAAGATCTGAAATTTTCAGGAAAAATCGAAATTGGTCCGACAACGCCCCAATTCTTTAGCCAGCACTTTCACGCAATTTAAAGTGCCCTTTAAGGGTTGTCAAAGTTTTGTAAAATCTCTAGGAACCTCAAAAAAAGTCAAGGCGGCCTAAATGTGTACTTTTTTTGAAGAACATTCCATGAAGAATCGAATGAGCCCCTCCCCTGGTCCGTAGCTCAAACGATGGCCCGATTTATGGTGCCAACATTTGCATCCACATTCACTACATCACTAGGTCACTGCATTGCATTGGGTTGAAGCATTCTGATATGCATGCTCATTCTTACGAAATTTAAAATTTTCAGAATATTTTTCCATTGTAATCGCTCTCTTTTATGTCAAAGTTTTGTGAACTCTTCAAAAACCTCAAAAAAAGTCAAGGCGGCCTAAATTTGGACTTTTTTAGAAGAACTTTCCATGAGGAATCGAATCAGCCCCTCCCCCACCAGGTCCGTAGCTCAAACCATGGCCCGATTTATGGTTCCAACATTTGCATCCACATTCACTACATCACTAGGTTACTGCGATCAAAAAAAAAAAAAAGGCGGCGGTTTTTTTTTATCGCAGTAACCTAGTGATGTGTGAATGTGGATACTGGAGTGAACTCCTAAAAGGGTGTATAGCCGATACACGGGTTGAAGCATTCTGATATGCATGAAACGCTGCAAATTCTTTCACTCTGGTTTATTATTCAATTTCATTCATTTGGCTTGCATTCATGATTTGAATTTCTACTAAGCTTTGGAGTGTACGTGTTTCACAGTTGATAGAGCGATTATTGAATTTCAGGAGATATGCATAGAGCACGTAAATCTGTTCTCAACCAAAATACCTATTTGGATTGATCAGTTGATCATATTCGTGTGCCTCCTGAAATTCAATAATCGCTCTATCCTGTGAAACACGCACTCCAAAGCTTAGTAAAAATTCAAATCATGAACGCAAGCCAAATGAATGAAATTGAATAATAAACCCCAGTGATTTTATTCTCTTTCCGATCCTAATTAATGAGGAAGGAGTATGAAAAAACTTGTGCTTGTAAAATATTCAAACTAGGGTAAATGAAGATAGGAGTCACTGAAAACTGACGAATCCGCCTCTTGATAGTGCTCTCACTTGGAAGTGTCTAATTCAGTTCATTTTTTGCATAGTGAAATGCTTTATATGACAGAGAGCGCAGAGTAATGGCCTTCGCGATATCATTCGTCGACCAACTCGTTACATCTTCCCTTAAACAGCGCTTGCTGCTGGTTCGAGGTAAAATGGCCATCAAAAACCGATGTCATATAACATAATATGTTATAGTATGTCATAACAACTTGGCTAATTCTTTCGTTGGCTCTTCGAGACGTTGCTTTAAAATTTCATTTTGTTTTTTCAACTTCATATTTTCACTAAAAAGGAACAACATTTCTGATGGCTATTCGTAGCCGTCCGTCCCAATGGAAATGTAACGAACTCGTAAATCTACAGTAGCTGCTCAGACCTACGCATCAACATTCTCGGTATGGGGGTTCTTGGAGATATATATCGGCCGAGTTAACAACTCGTTTCCCGCGCTTCCTTCCACAGTTGTTTTGGTTCCCGACGCCATTCCGTACACGCAGTTGTGAACCGCGCAGATGCGTAACGTAGTCTGTAACGTAGTTTCCTTCAAAACTGCCTGTCCCAAATATTTTTCGTTCCGGATGGCGCAGTTGACTACTGCACATACGGAATGGCGTCGGGAACCGAACCAGCTGATGGAGGAAGCGCGGGAAACGAGTTGTTGGCTTGTGTTCGGCCGATTCCCCTCCACTGCTTTTTACTAGCTTCCCCTATCCGTATTTCCGAACGATCCGGATAGATCTGAACCCTGCTGTACAGTTTCCTTCAAAACTGCCTGTCCGGAAAAAATCAGGTGATGTCCAACCAAGATTTTTCAAATATTTTTCGTTCCGGATGGCCTGTTGCCCCGGTGCGTACCAAACTATTGAATAGGGCAACAGATGGCGCTGAGGTATAGGACGAGAGGCCGCTTCTGGTAGCTGCTCGTTCGGTGGCAAGGTGGGGGGATGAGTTGTGCATCTAGTGTCATGCGTAAAAATCAGGTGATATCCAACCAACCAATCACGTTAGAGCTTTCCGATAGGCTTCCGGTTGGATCCGAACCTGGCTTCAGTCTCCGCTCGGGCTTGTGGTAGGTTGTGAGGTGTTTTGTGTTCACTGCCAAATGCTTTCAAAGTGATTTTCAGTGATTTTCCTTCGAATTCGGTACCGGTTTTCGCGGTCGGATGTGTAGGTAATAGGCTCTCGTTTTGCGCTGTGTAATGTGTAGTGAATGTGTGATATCATCATCATCATTTCTTCTCTTCGCTCATCTTGTTCATCATTTATTAAACAACATTCGTCTACAAGGTAGTTATCTGCATGCTGCTTGAATATTTCCTACTCACACATAATTTACGTAGCAATTTTACCAAATTCTTAATCCTATGGATCGTAGAAGACCGTGAATGTACGGGTTATTAGTGAAAATACCTGTTTATTACATTGAATTACACAGGGGTGCCCTTTAACAGTTGAAGTTAAAATTCTCAAGCGATAACCAAGGCATCTTTTAATGCAATGATGTCTGAGTAGTATTTGCAGGGTAGTCAGGGCAAAACGGTCTGATAATCTCAACACAATAAAATTAACATTCTATATGCAGTTATATTGACTACGACTTCTAGATCGTGATCTTGATTCGAGTGCAGCAATCTGTTTCGTCAGTGATGCTATTTGAGCGGTGAGTGTAGACAGAATTTCGCTAGTAACTTGAGTCTCGGAGATTGTGTTCTTTTGTTGAGGTATGTCTTGTTTTATGTTGTAAAGTTCATTATGAGGGTTCATCTCTGTGATTCTGTCGGCCATAATAGATTATTTTTCTAGATTTTCGTCGCTAACAATAAGAATAATTCTAACCGACTATCTAGCCAAAGAATTTTAAGAGCTTTTTGAGTCTCCTCGGAGCATGCAAGTGACTGCATTTTTCTGAGAAGCCGGCTTGGTTTCACATCTCCGAGTTCAAGGCCTGATAATAATTTTTTTAGTTGGTTATCTTCACTTTCTTCAAATATATTTAGGAGTCTTCTTTTAGCAGCTGTAAATTTTGCAAGTTCATCACTAGTATTAATGTCCCAAATGTTTTCGAGATATTTCGTTTCCAAATTAGCAACAAGTTGATTGAACTTGCTGTTCTCTTATGAAAACTGCTCTTCAATTTGAAAGACCCAGATTTCAGGCTTTTTGGGCGTGGGCCCAAACCCCTTACCTCCCTTTTTCTACATCTCGACATATTATTTTAAGGCTATTTTCCCCATAATCAATATATTATTCAATAATTTCGTTTAAGAAATCGTTCTTCAATAATTTTGTCTCTACATCGGTCGTTCGGGTCTCAGTGCGACGCAAAATAGGAATCGGGTTTGTTTCCAAGAACTACGCCTCCCAGCCCCTTCCAACCGTGGATGTTGGACCCTCCAGTCCTCGGCTTGCATAGCAACCACCTAGCAACCGCCCCTTTCTTCACAACTTTCAGAAATCTAATTCACCTTGAACAATAGTCATCGTAAAATACGGGACACGAAACTATCTCTCGCCAAAACTTATTAAAATCGTAATTTCTGCGTAATTTGTTTTGCCTCCGAGTCTATTTGTATGTAACGGAAGCTTTGTTTTCACTATTGGAAGAAGTAGGTACATTTCTACAAAATTACCCAAAACCCCTTACCCCCTTAATTACAACGAAAATTATTCTTAGCGCCACAAAAACGAGTTATTGGAAATTCTGAAAGTAACTGTTTATTTAAACCATAACTATCCAACTGAACAACTTGAATAAATAAAAAATGTTCAAAAATAAACAAAATAAGTAATGGAGATCCCTACTACAGACTAACAATCCAAGTCGACTGATGGGTTAGTTTACAAGCTTTTTTACAAACAGGCTTATATCCACTTTTTACAAATTTTGATGTTTTAACGAATTCTGAATCTTTGGCGGAACACCTCCCGATTCGCTTTTGTTTCAAAACGGTTTTAATCTCAGTTTAATTGCTTGCCAAAAAGTAGGTTTGATACCGAAATGGTTTATAAACCTCCCGTTGGATTCAGTCTTCCCTTTTATATCAAAGTGGCTTTTATCATGGCATGTTAGAAGCCTATGTCACATCGAAATGGCACATATCCAAACGGGGATTCATTGATAGGGATCACGGACAAAAAATCCTCGCGTTTAGCCCACCCCGGACAAAAAATCCCCTTGTGAAAAATGACAGAAATATCCTATCGTCTAGTTAGCTGGTCTAGATGCTCGCTACGCTAGCATCTCAAAAACAAAAAAATATCCTATATCAATCCTTTTAGTAAAGTATAGATCAGTTGGGAAAATAGATGCGTTACCTATTCTGTGATTCAGCCCTAGTTTTCCGAAGTTGGGGATTTTTTGCCCGCCCTAGGGGATTTTTTGACTACCCGTTGATATCCACCCAGGGCCCGGAGGACATATGGATATCCTCCTAATAAGATTCGTCGATATCCACCCAGAAGGCTCCGTTCAGGAAATAGAAGAAATTCAATCCGTCCTATATTTAAAAAAAAAAAAAATCATCACAGCCAAGGTGGTATACGTTAGGAACAGCAATAGGTATCTCTCAGTAAGCACAAAGAAATCATTGCTTGTCTTCGTTGCCGTGTTTATCCCGAATTTAATAGATACTTTCTTTATGTAAGCGTAAGTTGGCAATTGACCCTTTAAGCTTTTTTGGATAAGTTTCTCAACCCAGCGTGCTTTACGTACAGTTCGAGTGGTTGAGTCTCAAAAAGGCCATCTCTAATTGATTTCAACTTCGCGTATACGTCAATTTGTATGATATCAGTGAATCGAGAAATGGATAAATATTTGGGTGGGTTGTGGTAGAAAACGTTGGGAGGATATCAATACAAGCATTGGGTGGATGGCGATAAGCTTTGGACTCTGACGGATATAGAGTGGACCCTTTCTTTACCTGACCGCTCGGATGGATATTGGCGGTAGCCCATCCAAACTAATATTTCCCGCTTCAAGTACGATTGTGATTCATATCCTAGCCGGTAGAGAGAAGCACTGAACGAGCATGTAGAACAAGCGGTAGTAAACGACTCTTCCAATAGATGGCGTCGCCAAAACTCTTTGGCTGTTACGGACTCGACGTTGGGTAGCTAAGGGCCAGGTTCCCTCACCAGCCGACAGTCTGCGCTGGTGGCCACGCTCCTAGAACTGCCGGGTAATTCAAAAACTGAACGCCCAACAGAATGAAGCCTCTTCTGTGGCTTTTTGGTAACAGCAGCGGTTCGCGACCTTTCTTCTTTCATGTCCCCTTACCACTACCCTGTAGATACCCTGAAGAAGAGAGGGTATGGTAAGAAGAAATTGAAGTAGTCATAATAATTTAGTGTATGTAATTATTAATAGGTAGGCGCGTACGATTAAAATGGTAGGAAAGCAGATCACAATGCTATGTTGCGATTCCTCATCGTTTTTATGGAGAAATTCGTGTATGAAGGCGAAAAACATAGTATTTTAAACGGAAATTATAAGGACATTTGACCAATTCTCCCACACCCAAATAATTTTTAGATCAAATCCTATTTAATTTTCTATGCTGGACAGAATATAACTACACTTTCAGAACTCGCCACGGTGATATCACTTAGATCATAATTTTTGCCCCCATCAAATGAAAGTTATTGAAAAGCTCTTACTTGTTGGTCGGGAAGGAGTTTGAATTACCGGGGGGGGGGGGGGGGGGTGACGCTCTGGCCGTTCACAAATCATTGTGGAGATGTGAAAGTGAAATAATTTGATTCAGCGAGGAAAATTACATGCATTTTGACGACGAAGTCATTAGGATTTGGAGGGAACGTTTTTTCATGAAAACTTTCGATTTTTGTGTAAACTAACTAGTTTTTTTTGCCTTCAAACGTGAATCTCTCCATGAAATAGCTAAGCAACAGTACACTTGACCGCTAAAAAGCTGACTGAATTTCCAAGAATCGATTCAAGTATTATATATTTTCAGCATCTAGTATTGCAACATCCACGGCCCCCAGGTTGAGACACTGCAATAAAGGATATCTACTACTGGCAAAGTGGGACCAGCTGCATCCGACTGACAAAATATTAGGAAAATTATACCTACCTCATTACTGTCATTAAAAAAAGCCAAGGGTCGTGCCGAACTTCATTACATTATAGCTTCCATTTGCTTACTTCATTTTCTTTGCTAGATATTTCTAAATATAGGTACCTACCTTGCCTAGTCTGCAACCCCCCCCCCCCCCCGTCACGAAATTTCTCTGTTGAAAGAGCTAGATTGCTTAGTTTTTCTTTATCCGAAATTTGCTAATAATAGGGATTACAAGGTAATAATACAAGGGCATTTAGTTCGAGATCACATTATTATCCTTATTCGAAAAACAACCGACGGAGTAAGGACTAACTATAGGAATTAAATACTTATCAAGGCGCAATTTAAAGTGTAAAACATCACCCCCACAGATAGGTAAATCACTGCGAGGTTTTCCTAGTTGACTAGGTAATGAAAGTGGCTAGGTTTGACATCACAGAACATAATCGTAATATAGGTAACAGCTTCAAAAAATTAGCAATACTTCTTAAGGGCAACATTGACAGGGGGGTGCAGACTAGGCAAAATAGGTACCTATATTTAGAAATATCTAGTAAAGAAGTAAGAAGTATGAAAATGAAGTAAGCAAATTGAAGCTATAATGAACTCCTCCCCGACCAACAAGTAAGAGCTTTTCAAAACCTTTTATTTGATGGGGGCAAAAATTATGATCTAAGTGATATCACCGTGGCGAGTTCTGAAAGTGTAGTTATATTCTGTCCAGCATAGAAAATTAAATAGGATTTGATCTAAAAATTATTTGGGTGTGGGAGAATTGGTCAAATGTCCTTATAATTTCCGTTTAAAATACTATGTTTTTCGCCTTCATACACGAATTTCTCCATAAAAACAATGAGGAATCGCAACATAGCATTGTGATCTGCTTTATAGACGGATGGACCCAATAGGGATGGGACATCGAAGCTGCAACATCGATGTCAACATCGAGAGCAAAACATCGGTGTACTAAAATCATCGTTGAGTGACCATCGATGTTTTCCGATGTCGATGTTGGAAACCCCAAAACATCGATGTTAAATTCCATTATTTTATAAACCTACCAAGGTAGGTAAGAGATTAAAAATATATATGAAAAATGAGTTATAATTACCAATTAAAAATTACAAAAATAAAATCATCAATAGTTAGGAGGCATACCTATTATATAGGTAGGTAGGTACTCAATTTAAAAGGTAGGTACGATGTATAAACAATTAAGAGCCAAACCAAACAAAACCTAAACAAAAAAAAACCGTGTGATGGGGGGGGGGGGGCTCCTCTTCTTCTTACTCGTTTTCTACATTTAGATGTCTCAACCCTGCATGGCTGACAACATTTGACGAAAAAGCGAACTTCCGTTTCTGACAGATGAACATCGATGTTGTAATGCTGTACCATCGATGTAACGATGGACATCGTCGTTTCCTACATCGATGGTGGCAAAACATCGATGTTTAACATCGGACATTGGATATGAAACATCGATATTTCAAAAACATCGACATCGATGTCCCATCCCTAGAGCCCATGAACATTTTTAGCAAGTGATCTCACCACGATGATTTCCTATGTTAAAATACCTTACTGAGTGTGTTAATAAAAATTGTTGGGCTGAAGTTGTGATAAGAAGGATTTATCAATGTGTACTAGGATCGGTGTTTTTATAGGATCATAATATCGATACCGCTGCCATGTCGGATTGTTTTGCAAAACCATCTTCGAGCAGCTGAAGGCTCGCCATCTTTCCCGCTTCTATTCAACCTTTCGTTCTTGAACCAGCACAACTGTCAACCTTCTATTTTGCCAACTAATCTGTACTTTACTAGAAGGATTGATGTTGAATAAGTATATTTTTGTTTTTGAGATGCGAGCGAAGCGAGCATCAGGACCAGCAAACTAGACAGAACACATTCGAACACACATCGTGAGTCACATTATGCACGAATTGAACCTAGCTAAGACTACTGTTGCTGATTGGCGTAGTTTTTTTTTGGAGAGGTTTGTGTGGATTTGTTGGCGAGTGATACGGACATGGTTGGTCGTGAGAATAATATAGTTGAGATAGATGAGAGCAGCTGTAGATGTCAGTCGAGATGTTTTTTCCCTTCCACACGCGTAACCTATGTATTTCACTATGTTCGTTTCCCGCCATTTGCTACTTAAAAGTTCGTTATTTTCCGCCATATTCAAAAGTTGCAGTTTGTAAAGGTAACGCGTATCATCGATTTATATATCGAAAGCGTGGATCGATATATAGACATCGAGTTACGACGGTCTTATCAGGAAGGGCCCCCTATTCTGTACTTCTACCAATTGCTGAATTCTGAATCTTTGGGATAAGGCGGAACACCTCCCGATTCGCTTTTGTTTCAAAACGGTTTTAATCTCTGTTGAGCTTAAAAGCTTGCCAAAACGCTGCAAATTCTTTCACCGGGGTCTATTATTCAATTTCATTCATTTGGCTTGCATTCATAATTTGAATTTCTACTAACCTTTGGAGTGTGCATGTTTCACAGGCGATAGAGCGATTATTGAATTTCAGGAGATACGTACAGAGCACTTAAAACGGTTCTTAACCAAAATACCTATTTGGATTGATCACTTGATCATATCTGTGTGCCTCTTGAAATTCAATAATCGCTGTATCACCTTTGAAACACGCACACTCCAAAGCTTAGTAGAAATTCAAATCAATGCAAGCCAAATGAATGAAATTGAATAATACACCCCCGTGAAAGAATTAGCAGCGTTTTTATAATGTGTTTGTGTAATACTATAATGGTCTGAAACAGATTTGTATTCGTTTATTTTTGTTCTCATGTTCGGGTTGTCCCGAGTTTCTCACGGTAATATCGAGTTCTTGAAAAAATGGATTGCTTAAAATCAGTTTAGGAAGGTAGTAATTTACTTGAGTCCCAACCTTATCATTTCACTGATTATCAAAGCACAACTAAGCCATTTCAGCGAACACGCGTTTGCTTGGCCTTTTCCATCATAGCACAACTGTAATGTTTTGTGTACTTACCATGTACCTACGGTTCAGGCCTCCAGTCCACCAAGTTGTTCTTTACTTAGAAACGTCGTGAAAATATCCGGCCTCCTTCTGGGGGACAGTGAAACACGAGAGATTTATCCCACTCGAGAGAGCGCCGCGTACACTCGGATTTCCGTCCACATTATTTACCACTGAGCGTAAAAGGGTTTTCCGCCCGTCCCCTTAAACCGAGTTAGCGACCAGGAGGTTCTGCCCTGACATCTCGAAATGACCACAATCTGTTTTGTTTCATTCTTCATCCATCTCGTTAATTGGGAAGCGGAGAAAAAAAGTTAGTGCCGCATCCAAAAAAATACCACTACTGTGTTTTGCACGGAATGTGAGGCGCAGTTGTGTTTCCTGCGAGAAATTGTTTTAATTTTCATTCCCCCTAGGTGTTTCCTATTTTCTTATTTCATTCTGCAAGTCGGTGATTTATACCAGGTTTCATACCGGATTTGTGGTTTATAGTGAGGATGTATAATCTTATCGACTTGAGATTCCTTTGTAACTCATGTGACCTGATGAAAAAAAAGCTGTGACTGTTTTAATGGTTTGCGATTTTAGAAGTAACCGGCCAAAAAACTGCCTTTTCTTGGAAACTCGGCAGTCGGATATATATTTATTTATATGTATATGTATTGACATTCATTCGTTTACCTGTTTGACTGACTTTTTTCACGAATTCTTGATCTATGATTTGAGAGAAAGTAAAATCATACGTCTTGAATTCGTTGGTTTCGAATTTGACCTTCACTTCAGGACTCCTAGGTTGAGTTAGGGCTTCTTCAGTTAATTGCTACGGTATCAGGAAAAAGGTTTGTGAGAGATGATGAGTTGAGCTTTCAACCGCACGTATTAGCATATGATATTAGCGTCTGTGTTTATTATCGGCACTTACAAAGTGCTTTAGATGGAGACCGATTGATCGACGGAATTTATTCCAGTTTCATAACCTTTGACAGTTCTCGTCCAGGTACAGAACAACAGGGTACAGTTTCGTGTATCCTCCTCTAAGCAAGAAACTGTCTTACACTCACCAGAGGAAGAGGATGCTCTTCATACAACCTTCAATAATACTCAAGAAAGTATTTAGTTTATCTAGGTCTTAACCTATCTATAAGAGGTTGATCTATCATGACTTGATCTAGAGTAATCCAGCATCTCACTGCTGTTTCGACGTTTGGAATGAAACAGTATAACTCTCTAGCAACAGATTAGTTGACTGAATAGATCAGGTGACTCCGGAAAGCTTTGGTTGTTTTTAAACATGGCTTTATTTATTAATAAATTAAGCTATACAGATCCACAAGGCTGGAGAATAGAAAACCGTCTCACCACCCTATTAGGATTGACAGAATCTAAGAGTAGAATCCAGTCCCCGCTGGAACCCACTTGGGATTGTTGACTCAAGTTTCATTAACTTCGGTCCAGTAGCTGCGGAGAAAATCTCTGGAAGGCGGACGAACGGAGTTTTCTTCCATTTTCTGATTTGACATATCTTGAAACGCAAAACAACAATCTTGGGGAAGTTAAAATTCTTTTTATTGGTCGATCACAAAGGTTTGTAATTGAAAATAACAAACCAAAACGAAGCTACCCACGAAATGTTTTCTGGAAGTTGTGAGACAATCCAGCCACCCTTCAACTGTCAGTGCGTTGTTTGTAAGTGAGAGCAGGATGAGATTGTTTTGGCTAGGAGACCATGACGCGGATTCGCTTCTTGCCGTATCGAATGCCGTACTATGTCTTCGATAAAGTTTTCATGTTTGTATGGAAAACTGGGAACGTTTCTGTGGTGTTGCCACAAATATATAACCAACCGATCGATATACGGAACACTGTGCGGAATATAATGACGAAATGTATATCCTCTCCCTTCGTCATTTGACTCGCAAAAATCGCAATGTATCTGAAGTGGCGAGGAGCGGCCGGATCAGGGTATCCAAACAAGATAAGGGAGCTGATGGAAATGGCCCCACTTTGTCATACTCCCCTGTCAAAAGGGCGCCTTCACTCGATACCCGTCGACCCGTCTTTTGACGACATTTCACTCTCCTTCCAACGACGGTGCGACTTTTTACGGCCTAAATTGGGATCCGTCGCTAGCGCTTGGTGCTTGACCCTCCGCCTCAGGAGCAGGTGGGACGTTTGGTAAGATTCGACGCTCCACAGTTGATTAGAAGGGACTTGTTTGTTGAACCTTGTTATTTATTTGCTAGCGGATTGGGAAAAAGAGATTACAAGATGCGGCAAATAAGATATGACTGATGTACTGATGACTTACATACAGATTATGATCTCGGTGCATTTAGAATGACATAACCTACTCACAATCATCTTCATTTATGATGTTACTTTCACAGAAACAGAATGGAGGGAACTTAACGGTTTTAGAGTATTGCCACATCTTGAAGGGGTTCCTCAAGTTGTAATTGCACTCTAAATCACTGCTGTTGTAAAAAAAATCTCTGGTACACTTAGTGAAGCTCGAACTGAATTTCAGTATGTTCAGTTGGAACGAAATCAGTTAAAGCGTTCAATCAAGTGATTTGAGTGGTTTTTAAAGTTGTGATTACACTGCTAGAGAGGCTTCATTCCAAACTCAGCAAGTTGAATTGGAACATAGTTAGCCAAAAAGCTCACTCAGTGATTAGAGTGGTCCCCCCAATTGGAGGTTGTACTATAAGAAGACTGGGAGAGGCTTCCTTCAAAACTTGATCAATTGGAATTGGAGTAGATTAGCTAAAGAGCTCACACAAGTGGTCTTTGTGATTTTCTCACTTGTAATTATACTCCTAGGGGGGCTTCAAGCCCAACTGACCAAGTTGAGTTCGAACTAATTAGTCAAAAAGCTCACTCAGTTGTTAGAGTGGTCCTCCATTTTGTAATTGTATTCTTAGAAAACTGGGAGAGGCTTCGTTCAAAATTTGATTATCTTAAATTGGAATAGAATTAGCTAAAGAGCTCACTCAGGTGATTTGAGTGGCTTCTCTAGTTCTAATTGCACTCTAAAACTTCCCTACTTCTAAACTTCAGCTAGTTGAATTATTCTGCTGTTGACAAAACTGCGCCTCTCAACAGATTAGAGTGGTTTCCTCACTTATAATTATATACCCTAATGCACTGGAGAGACAGGACCTGAGTAAGTTGAATTGGAACAAAATAAGCTAAAGAGCTCACTCAGGTGATTTGAGTGGTTCCCCAATTCGTAATTATAGTCCAAAACACTGGGGAGGGGGGGGGGGGGCTTTTTTCAAATTTGATCTAGTGGAATTCGAATAGAATTAGCTAAAGAGCTCACTCAAGTGATTCGAGTGGTTCCCCTAGTTGTAATTGTACTCCAAAACTTTCAGTGAGGCTTCTTTCCAAAATTCAACAAGTTGAATTAGACTAAAATTGGCGAAACTGCTCTCTCAGCAGATTAAAGAGGTCTCCCAAATTACGAATATACTCTAGCGCACTTGGAGAGACCTCGCTCAGGATTGAGAAAGTTGAATTGGAATAAAATTAGCTAAGCAGCTCACTCAGGTGATTCAAGCGGTTTCTCCAGTAATAGTTGTACTCTTACACTCCCAGGGAACTTCTCTGAGGGAAGCCTCGTTCCAAACTTCAGCACGTTAAATTCAATCGAAAATATCCCTTTGGTCATTGAACTTATTCCCCAACTTGTATTTGTAAGTACAGTACTGATTCTTGAAGACCCCAGCGTACATTTCAGTGACTCTAGATGAATTGGAATGCCGTTAGTAAGATAACTTGACGGATCCTCATGCATTGATTGTACTTCTTCACTCTCCAAGGAGCTTCATTTCAAGTTCCGCATATTATGTTTCATTTGTTGAACATGATATAACTGATTTTTTTTTAAATTGATGAATACGATAGTTAATTTTGATACTGTACTACAGACTGTGTTCAACCACCAGAAGTTTGTGAACTACCTTAAAGAGCTCTCTAACCGGGAATTATCGATTTTTTTAAAATTTGAAACTAAGTTTGTGAGCCAATGCAACAGCTTCATTTTTAAGGAAATTAGCTGAAACTTGTTGGGAAAGGTGAGTGAAACCTCTCGCAGGATATAAGCCTCAAATCTCTGTCACCATTGCTAACTTTCCTCGACGTAAAGAGGGTGAAAAAATGTTCTGAGAGAGATGGGCCCAGTATAGAGAACCGCTTAGCACTGTCCGTCGGCCTGACATAAATGGGATATTGCCTTGTGTACTTAGTAACGTGGTTCGCGTAATTCTGGACGACATCGGAGAGCACTTGACCCTCGACCAACGATACTCTTTTATATCCGGGAAGGTTGTTGTGAGACATCTTAGATGTCAGTTTCTTTTCTGACTTTCAAGAGGCGAAGACCCTAATATTGTTGTGTCATTGTGTACAGGGTGGGTCACGGGAACAAGGCCACAAACCAAAAGCCATAAATATGGATATTTTGGGAGTACAATAATTTTATTTACATTTTTTGGTTGAAAAAAACTTGCAGTTTCAAGTTTTAAAAAAACATTGAGCATATGGGGTCCATCTTGTTCATGGCATGAAGCGAGTCGATCGAAGAAGTTACCATACAAGCTGCAGCCATGGTTCGTCAATCGATGCCGTTATTATGCTGCAGAGAACCCACTAGGTCTGCACGAACGTTCATTGCATAGCCCCGGGGTGACCGTTTGGTGTGTGGTTCCAAAACCATTTGTCATTGGTCCTTTCTTTGAAGAACAAGAAAACACCGTGACAGTTACGTCGACATGATTAACAACTTCTTGGGGCCTGAGCTGCTCAGAAGAGGGGCAACTGTTAATAATTTGGATGGATGTTTGATTTCAACAAGATGGGGTCGCCACCTCACACTGCCACTGGTCTTACTCGAAATGTTTCCTGGCCACCTCGTATCACGTTTTGGGGTTCTGTTATGGCTTCCAAGTTCACCTGACTTGACGGTGTGTGACTTTGTCCTCTGGGGGTACCTCAACTTACGAGTTTATGTATCAAAACCACGAACTTTGGATGAACTTAAGAATGCAATAAGAGAAAACATCGCATCAATTGATGAATCATTGTTCACGTCAACTTCTACGATAGACTCGCTTCATGCTATAAACAAGATGGACGCGATATGCGAGATATAATTTTTAAGACTTGAAATTACACATCTATCAAACTAATGTAAATAAAATTATTGAACTCCCAAAATAACCGTATTTGTATTCTTTCGTTTTTGGCTCTATTCTCGTGACCCACCCTGTATATCTATATGGGTCATATGCATCAAGAAAAGCACAGTTTTTAGACAAAATGTCAAGGGTTCAACACCGACTGATGGTAATAATGACCATGGTCAATGGTCAATTATTGACCATTGACACTGATAAGTCGGATCTCCCCTCTTCCAACGCCTTTCGATCCGTGAGGTGAGTATCGAATCTAGTTAGTCGTTTGCCACGTGGGATTGCGTCCGCCCCAAAAATTAGTATTTTCTTTTACATACATCGTGCATCGAGTCGGCGAGTGTTTTTTTCCTTTGTTTAAATTGATTTTTCGTCGTTTGGTCACCGTTGTCGCTACCACAGGGCTGTGGGTTTGGCGAGGGCAGAGGGATCGGTAGGGCTTTTGAAGAGGTTCATTATAAAGCAAAATTTTGACAGTATTGTCTATTTTCATCCTCAAAAATCTACCTCGTCACCTACAGGAAACCGTAGCGTAACAATTTCCACAAAATTAAAGAGTTATAATCGCTAAATCGATTTTGATGGTAAAGTCATCAGCAGTAACAATAACAAATGCAAATAATAAATAATTAGTTACTTTTCTTGACGTGAATTAGTTAATAAATGGTTTTCTTGACACAGATTCCCATAATTTCGTCACCAGTGATTTAGTAAGTATTTATGTGATACATCACATATATCAGGTATGGGCGACCTTTGAATGTGACAGGGTCGAGAGA
Organism: Creontiades dilutus; assembly: GCA_031894815.1. Lineage (NCBI taxonomy): Eukaryota > Metazoa > Arthropoda > Insecta > Hemiptera > Miridae > Creontiades > Creontiades dilutus. Next base: position 1,684,684 of record JAVIWC010000254.1, read on the forward strand.
CAGAGGGACAAACGTAATTCAAGTCGTGAATAATTCGCTGCTGTAATATAAGTCAGATTATACTGTTAACGAGATTACTCGGTGTAATAAAAGCTTATTTTTGAAAAAAAAACTGCCTCCTTTGACTTGAAAATAGTATGTGGTCTACGGACATTTCGGTCTCTTGTTGGTTAGACTCTTTCAAAAAGTTCAAGAACATCTGCTCTAGAGCGATGCTGTCCCACTTTTGTTTCGCTTTCAGTTCATGGTGGTTTTCTGGTGGTTGATCCTTTCGAATTCTGTTCAGCAGGCCCCAAAGATGCTCCATCATAACTTAGTTCACACTCGTATGAAATCTTGAACATACTCGTACTTGATTTGAACCAAAATAGAAGACCATGTTCTACCATACCGGTATTTCGAAGTTACTCTCACGTGGTACTTACGTTCGGCGCTATCTCTACGTTCTGAAGCCTCGTCAGACACCTACTTCAAAGCCGACGTTCCGCGTTTCGCCGAAACGGGAAAGAACGCGATCCCTCAGGAAAAAGGGGCTCGTTCAAAGAGAATCTCATTATTCCCCAACTTGATGGAAATCAACAGGGAAAGGTCGGGAGGTAATAAAGTTAAGTACCCACCTACCGCACAATGTAATGAAAGCCGCAAGTCAATAGGGGCTTCAGCCGAAAATTGGCTTTTAGAGAAATTCTGAAGACAATGAAGCTATTTCAGTGGCTCCCAAAATGTTGAAAATATAATATATTTTTAACCTTTTTGTACATGTTATGTACGTACATTCAATGTTCTTTTTGAAATTCGGTTTTAAATGGATTCCAAAACAATTGCTGGATTTCGAATCTAAAAAAAATACAAATGCCTATTACGAGTATACCGTTTGCTTGTTCGGCTTGGTTTCTCTTTGATCCGTTACGGTGCAGCCTCTTTCATATTTAGAATAATTCTAAATATTATTGGTTTTAGAATTAACCAATTATTGGTTTGCTCGAATGACGATCACACTAATCATTGATTTGACATTTAAAAAACGATGCGAATAATTAAAAAAAAGTTAATTATTTATGTATTTGCTCCTGTGTGAATCATTGATGAGTTAACTGGACGTAGTCTATGGTACACTTTCTAAACTCGTCGGTTACATTCCTTGTGATTATATTTTAGATGCCTGAAGAAGAGTCCCATTTACCCTTCACCTCCGTAGAGTAACCAGGGAGGTATTGAGCCACAACGCTCTTCCAGCTGATCAGTGTCAATGTACACGTTGTCTTTGAGATCTAGAAAAACCAAAGAGGATGGGGTGACTTCGTCATATATACAGACTGACCAATGAGACGCCCTCCTCTCCTCCATCGCCCGGTTAAATTCGTTATCCATAGATTGAAAAACAATTTTTTTTTCTTCAAATTCGCGTGTTTTTTTTTGCCAAGGATCTCATATATTCGCACTTTCCTCATGGATCGCGAGCCCAAATGTGAGCAATCCACCCCAACATTATTCTTTTTCAAATGAGAAACCCAATTTTTTAGAGAACATTCAGATTCTACCGTCAATTTCAAGAACATTTGATCACTCAACACTTTTTCAACCGCGCGCAACATGCAAAAAAATTAAACGTAGAGGCAGTGTCTTTGCCCCCCTCCCCTCGCCCTTGTAGGAACGACTCAGTCAACAGCTACATTAGGAAACTGCTTTAAAAACTAAGTTCCAATCACGCTCTAATGAGCGAATTTTTCAAAATTATCTCAATTCATTCATGTTAAATTGTGTTGAAATTAGAACAATTTGCATGAATAAAAAATTCTCAATTTTATTGCAAAAGACTTGTTTCAAATAGGTATCATTTTTCTATTGAAACAAAATTTTTGACTTTCAGAATTTTTTGTTTCAATTTTATCGATGTTTCGCACAGTTCAAGTACAATATTTAACATTGCAATTAGCACTTCGAGTTTTAATTCTTAATGACCAAGTTCATGGTTGATGAACTTTTCTTGTGAACAATTTTTAGCCATTTTTGTGATTTTTTTAGTACAATTTCTGAAATCTGACCTATTTAGTGTGCTGAAAAAGTGTTGTTCAACAAAGTCAGCTTTTTAATTTGGAAGGGTTGATTTTTTGGCGATTGAACGACGTTTTTATCTCAATCCTATCGAGAGTTATCATCTGAAAAGGCGGGGAGGTCAGAGGCTGGGTCACCTCACAATTTTTGAGATAGCCCTGTCCCGGGTGGGACCCACACTCACACAGATAAATTGTCATACTGAACCCGTTAGTGTCATATCAACAGTGAAGCTCGAGGCCTCTAGGTTTCGAAGGGGTCC